>CALSBZ010044884.1:20031-33566 GCA_943591055.1 Gobionotothen gibberifrons | reverse complement strand
AAGTATTCCAGTCTGTTGGGGCTTTGAAAATGAACGCTCTTCTGTCAATCAATTTTTTTGCAGAGGGGACAGAGAAATACATCTGAACAGAATGATCACCCAATGAAACACAGAGAGGAACCAATCAAAATGTAAAAAACTAAAAAAGAAATCAAATCACATAAAAGCAATTACTTGTGGATCTGAAGTGGATTTTTATTATTTTAGTTAAGTAATGTAAAAAGTGATGTGCATATTTATTTTCCTTATTTGCTGGATATACTGTAATCCAAACCTTCTTAAAAATGTTAAGTGTTTGCACTTGAATGCAGTTTATAACCACAAGGAGGCTGTCTATACCCAGAAATAAATCAGACCTGAGCAACAGGATGTGTGTGGCACAGAAATAAATGTCATTTCTTGATAGTGTTGACTTCCATCCCCAAATAAAGCAGGTTAAAATAATTAAATTGCATACATTTTCATTTAGTAAACACTGAAAACGGGTCCCATAGACCCAAACAGCACACAAAGGTTAAAGGTAAGCATGTAATAATGTGAAAATGAAACAAATACCAATAACTGTATTGCATTGTTTTCTTATGCGCAATTACTTCATACTGTCTTTGTGCCCCATCAGAAAATAACTGGCCCCAGCCTGGCCCCCCCAAGTCAAATTGGTCTAGAACCGCCATGGGCCTACGTGGTTACTTGTATAGATTGAGGTTGTTCTAGGCTGTTGCTTGGCGTGGTGAGAATATTACTCCACTTTCTCCGGTCCAGTAGCTCTGGAGAGAGCTTTCGCACCTGTGGCCACTAACGGTCATCATGTCTCTGCTTTGTTTCAAGACCCGCATCCGAAAGCTTTTGAATGGTGGTACTTTTCCAGTTGGTCTATATACCATGCTCTTCACGTAGAATGTGTGTGGCACAGAAATACATGTAATTTCTTGATAGTTTTGCATCTAAAACCGATTTTGACACACATTTTACATCATTTCTCGGTGTGATTTTTGCAGATTGCTACTTCCAGTAATGCTGTGTTTCTGAAGAACGATGACTTTGAAGGTCACAGCAGGATCTTCTTTAACTTCAACGCACAGAGGGGAGAGAAGGAGCCGCTCCTCCTGCAGCTGGGAGCTCCCTACTCCTCTTAACCATCACATACTCCACTATACTGCAGATGTATGCACATGTAGGTGTTTGGCAGCAGCAAATGCATAATCATGGCGTTACATAACCATTCTCTTCTCAATAAAGCAACTGCACAACATACACTTTATGTACTTAGGAGTATTGTCTAACTACGGTTTAGTCACCTTAGTGATAAAGAGTGTTGTTCACATGCCTTCTGTATTTGCTATAAACTAAATGGTGATCGATGAATGAGTCACAGAGCTTGGGCTGACATTCACATGTACTCATAATAAATTAATAGCACAATTGCAGGTCATGATTAAGCAATGAGTTTTGATTAAAGCATGCTGTGAATGCATCATTGATTTATATTTTATTTTTATTGGTGTATACATTTGAGTCTTGCTTTGCATTCCAGTAAAAGAACATAATGTTACATTTTCTTCAAGTTCTCTTTCTTGCACTGCTTAATATATATTTAAAGGTGGGGTAGGTAAGTTTGAGAAACCGGCTCGAGATACACTTAAGCAATAGCTCACGACAGGCCGTGGTATATGCTCATTATATCACCGCTTCTCGTCGGGCCGAACCACGCCCCTTAGCTCAACTGTAGGCCTATATACTGTTTTTCTCAGACGCGGAGGGATACTGACTTGTTGTGAAAAGTAATTTACAATTCTACCTGTGGTATACGCTCAGTATATCACGGCTAAGAACCAATCAGATTGCTTGATTTGACTTGTCCGTTTTATAATTTTTGTTATATTCCATGGAACGCTCTTAACATCCCGATAGCAATGAATATCTGAAATGCTTTGACAAAAAATACATAAATAAATGTCATCTGTGGAAGCCGTAGCGCTGTAGAAAGCACAACCAATCATCTGAGCCGGCCCGGCTAAAATAACTGGATGGCCTACCTGCCTGTCAGCCTTCCATCTGTGCACAAACTTATCTCGTGCCCTCATTGGTCATGTGCGCGTTCGTGTGTGTTGGAGGAGGGGCTCTGTAAGGAAGTGGCAGATTTTTTCCGGTTGGGTATTTTCAAATTCTAGCGCTCTCGAGCTGGTTTCTCCAAAATTACCTACCCCACCTTTAAGCTTTGTTAGTTAGTTAGTTTCGTAACGGACGTAATACAACGGTTGTAGCTTTTCTCAGAGGCGGAGGGAAATACCCGTGATATAATACGTCATTATATCACGGCTAAGAACCAATCAGATTGCTTGATTTGACTTGTCCGATTTATAAATAAAAAATACAATATGATATGTTTTGATCTCTGATCCTTGAGTTTGAATACTATAACACACTTATTGTCATAGTCTATCGTTTTTAAGTGGTTAGTATACCGACAAAAATCTACGTTTATTCTAACAGATGATGATAAAGACAATACAAAGGTGTCAATCCGACTTTCTAAATAACTCGATAACTTCTGAAAATGTAAGGGTTTCTTTTTTTCTCAAAGATTTCTTTGGAGCTGTTATTTATGTAAAACAATCTTCCTTTGTGCATTGCATTGTGGGAGAATAGTATGCCTTAACAACACATCCCAATATGTCAGTATTAGATACATGGTTTGAATATAGTAGTATGAATATTCTCTTCTTTGAGGACACTTTAACACAGGGGTGTCAAACCCAAGGCCCGGGGGCCAAATCCGGCCCGCGACTTCATTTTCTGTGGCCCCACAAGAGCTCTGACAGAATATGTTTATTATACGGTTACATGGCGATTTACAGAAGCACGTTGCCCATAAACTACATGTCCCAGAATGCATTTCAAATTGGATTTTTTTTCTCAGAATTTGATTTTTTTTCCTTCAAAATATGACTTTTTTCTTAGAATTTCCTCTTTTCTCAGACTTCTTTTTGTTGTCACTTTTTCTTCTTCAAAATGTCACTTTTTTTTCAGAATTTGGCTTTTCTTTTTAAATGATATTGTGACATTCTCACTGAAGAGACTTGCAATTACTTGTCCTAGACTTCTGCTTTCAGACGTAGTTAATTATGAAGTTCTTACCCTATCAGATAATAATCCAATGCAGAGGCAATCATGTAATAGAATGCGTTATTTTATATATATCATATATTTATATATGTATTTTGATATAGTCTTGAAGTTACAACCGGCCCTTTGAGTGCACATAATTCCTACGTGGCCTGTGATGAAATTGAGTTTGACATGCCTGCTTTAACAAGTTGTACCAAAACACACTAAATTACTTGTAGTTAAGTAAAAAAATCAGTGGAAATGTAAAATATTTGTACCTGTCCGCTGCAACTCTTACTACTTTTAAATCCAGGCTGAAGACTTTTTTCTTTTTGTCGCTGCTTTTAATTGAACTGTTCATATCTTAGACTGCACTGTAACTTTGATCCATGTGTTTTTTTCTTTTAATGTTTATTTTATTATCTTTTATTTTTAATGACTGATTTTAAATGCCATTTTCTGAATGTCTTTCATTTTTTGTAAAGCACTTTGAATTGCCTTGTTGAAAGGTGCTATATAAATAAACTTGCCTTGCCTTGTGCGTGGCGCTAAAAAAACTAATCAGGGGATAAACAGTCATTAAACCATGAATGTCTGCACACAATGTCATGGCAATCAATCCAATAGTCGTCTTAATATTTTTATTCCAACCAAAATAATATTTCCACCCATAAAGCCACTACTTCCACACCAGGCTCTTTAAAATGAGTAATGTTTAGACTGGTGTAAATACAAAGATGAAGAATGAAGACAAAACAAGTCGGAGTATGAGATAGATAATGAGTAATGCTTGGCACTAAGTCAAATGCTAATTATTGACTGAGAAAACATAAGCGTGTTGAAGTTGAATACAATTGAACTCAAAGTGAGTCATTGTATATAACAGCTTCACACAAAGACTTCAATCTCTCAAACTGTGCTGGCGTCAGTCAGATTATTTTCATCCTGATGGTGTTTAATGATAGCTGGTCCTCTGAGAGAGATGTCACAACATTATAGATTGAGAGTCTGTTGATGAATGCCATCTGTCACACACACTGTGGGGAGCGGCAGGTGTTGAGATGAAGACACCTCTTAAATCAGACGTGAGTCCTTGAGCTAAAACACTGCTGTGGTTAAGGTCAGTCTCGTCCACTGTTTTTAGAAGAAGCTTATTTAACGTGCCTGGCTTTTAAACTCTGGTACATTTGCTCACAACTACTGAAGCTGTGTGAAATTCAGAAAGCGCACATCTAAAAATACATGCTGCATCTCCTCTCACTTGTGGGTATAGTTGTTCAAATGAAAGTCAGACACATAACTTAGAGAAATTCAAGTATAGAATAGAAACCTGCTGATGTAGTGACCATAGTGCAGAGAGGGAAGAGAAATCCAGTAAGTCTCCTACATGTCCCCGTAGAGGTGAGAGGAATGCAGTGTAAAGCTGTTTTTGACACTGTACATATTCCCTCATGCGGCACAGCCAATGGCTGGATGTAGTCCGGAAAGGGGAGCAACTGAAGCCCAGTGAGAACCAAAGCTTTGCTCTGGCTGACGGGAAGACATGCCATGGAGCCTTAGGAAAGGTACGGCTACTCTACGGCTGGCATGACATGATGTGGTCGCTAGAAACATCATCGATGACAACAACCTGGCATTCCCCATCATTCTAGGTTTGGATTTCCTTACCAAGACTTCAACCATCAACCTGGGAGACCGAACATATGGAGTAAAGGGGCCAAGGGATTACACGTTCTATTCATTCCTTTCTCAACCTGCTGAGATCCCGGCAGCTCACCCCAGTCTCATAATGGCACTTCCACTATCCAAGTCATTTCCTATTCAAGAAGAGACTGGCCCAGATTGTTCAGCTCATCCACCAGAGGTTAGAGAAATATTGAAGGCTTGGCCAAAGGTGTGTTCAGGCAGTTTAGGAAAAACGAAGGTAGAAGAGCACAAGATATTTTCAACAAACGAGGTTTTTGAGGGGGGGGGGGCGGGGCAGAGGAGACACGGAGACAACATTTGTGTTGGGTTTTCGTGTGTCTGATATTCAAACTATTACTTTATAAGTTTAAGTATCATACCAAAATGTCATGAGAGAAGCTTAGCTTTTTCGGGAATAGTGCGGTGCGTAATGTACGTAGTCTGTGGGCAGATGAGAGAGTGTCGGGAGCTGGGTGGGGTGTAGGATATGAACACAGCTGCTGAGATTGTTAACAAATGAATGCACATTTCAAGCCCTTATTGAGAGGAAACTGTTTTTGGGGTCTCTTACATTGTTCAACGAACATTGTTCATCTAACAAACATAGTTTGTGTATCCAGCAATATAGTTTGTACAATAGAGTGCCACAGTTTGGCACTCTACGCAGCTCGGGTATGGTCAGCAGGCCAAAACAAATAAAAGAAGACAAAGAGGTGGTAAACCCTTATGTTTTCCTGAACTAAATGTTTGAAAATAATCTTCTTTTTAGTCATGAAAGTTTATTGTATGGTTCATTCTCATTTTGCCATTTCTCTTTTTTCATCTGGCCTATTGCCAATTACATTTTGGGTATAAGTTGATGTATAACTTTTTTTTTTAAATAAGACATCAGTATATGCGCTAATGCTAGTAGTTTGTTTTATTCTCTAAAGTTCCCATGTGATGAATGTTTTCAGAGTTGTATTTGCACCCGGGAAATATCATTGTTCACTATAGTTACCCGGGTACAGCATTGTTGACTATAGTCACCTGGGTTCAAATAGCCTTGTTCACTATAGTTACCTGGGTGCAAATAGCATCAATATTGAAAGATACGTTTTATACTTTTACATTTCAACTTTATTCTACAAATGCAAAACAAATGTATCTCCTTTAAGACTGGCCTTAATGATCTTCAATATACATATATATATATATACACGATAGTCATATAGAAACAGTATATGAACATTTCTTTACACATTTTATTTAACTGTTCAGTTTTGATAGAGTTCACAGGCTTATCCTGCCTTTACACCGTATTTAATTAATCTGAATTGAAGTGCTGCCATTCATTTATGTTTTTGAAAATACTCACTGCTTGAGGTGTATCCGGAGCACAGTGAACTTGGAAAGAGCTGCTTTGTCTTGAGGGAGTGTGTAACCCCTGACCTTTTGACCTCTCTTATCTGTTTAGTGTTGCTAATGCCACGGAGCACACCTGTTGTTTTCTTGACCAAAGCCACTTGACCCTAAAGATTAGCCTGTGTCATTAAATCATCTCCTCCGTGTCACCAGCTCGACTAATGCGGCTAAGAAGAAGCAAATGTATTTTAAACTGGTGTCGATCTATCAACAACAAACAAGAGTAACTGAATGCTTAAATAATGGAATACGGAAAGTTTACTGATTAGCAGGATATCTAAGGGGCCTGGCAGATGAAGAAAACACGATTTTGGGAATTTATTTTGCAATCATTTTTCCCACAGTTTCGTTTATTGGCAAAGCAAATGGTTTTCAACACTTAGAAAACATTTGATAGCACTTAAGTCTGCATGAGAAGGCCACATGACAAGATTGACAATGCCTTACATTACTACAAAGAGAGATTACATTAAAAAACTAAATTTGTTCTTGACAGATATTGACAGTGACACTCCACAAGTACATTTAAAATACATTCTTGAGAGTGTGATTGGTCTAACGTGTTACACTTTCTGTCAACGAAAAATCACAAGTAAAGTTATATCACAACAATGAAGCTATGAATATTTTTCCAACATGATTCACCATTTAAACAGGTTTCATTCAGAAGAGAAGAAGGCAAGACAAAAAGCACTGTGATAGACTGCCTAGTATCACCGGTATCCGTATCCAAGAATAAAGCTTTACCAAGGTGAATTTTTTAACTTACATGAAGGCTGCAAAATCAAAAGTATTGCTTCTAACATACAACAACTCTATTGCACAGAACTACAAGCTACGTACAGGTAAAGTGCCATATTTGAACCCCCCTAACATGTCAGGGTAATAGGTTTGATTGGTGTTGGCTTTAAGCCCATTGCCTAGTTAAGGAATAGACATAACATTAGCCAGACCCTTGATCTGTCCTCCCTTCACTCCCATACTCCACGCAACATCAAATCACATGTCAGCGGCCAACAGTCTGGACCCTGTAGTAGTAGCGTGCGTCTGAGTAGGACTAGAGTGGATTTTCATTACTCCAAAGCTGTTGAGTGTGTGGGCGTCTGCGAGGGGATGAAGATGTACAGTATGTGATGTCTTAGCACCAACACCTGAGGGGAACTTCAACCTTAGAGGTGGGTGTTTTGAAGGGTTTAAGTGCTTAAGAGTAAGAAAAAAGAAAAATGTTTACACGCTGATATTCAACGTAAAGCCCACGAACTGCCAAGCAGACAATGCATGAAAAAAATGCTGAATGGATGGAAACACTTGCACTAAAAAAGCTGAAACGTTGACTTTAATTCAATGTATTATAACAACACATTTCATATAACTGTATTAGGTTAGTTGAAAGCAATTATATTAAAGGTCCACTATTATACTGTTTTTCATCAATATATTACAGGTCTCAGATATCTACAAACATGTCTCTGAAGTGTTTGGCTCCAAACACCAAACAGATCATTGCAGCATTACCCATAATCCCCTCTGTTTCAGCCCTGTTTCAAAAGTGCTGATTCTCTGTCTGTTACTTTAGATGAAAAATAAGGAGCCCCTCCCCACGCCCCTCTGAGAGACATTTGGTTACAAAGAACTCAATGGTGCTCTAGGAGGAGATTCAGGTGATAAGGCGGGGGGGGGGTTACCTTGGTTGGTGATTGGCTAATGGTTACACAAGCCACAAAAACGTTATGACATCATAAAGTGGCCAAAATCTGATCGGCTCATTTTCAGACAGGTTTTTACATAAATGGAACAGGACAAAAAGAGAGAGAATCTTTGTTCCTGAAACTTTCAGAATCTCTTTCCACAGAGGGGACACATGTTGATGTAGAAGAGACATGAAGAAGAGGGGACACATGTTGATGTAGAAGAGACATGAAGAAGTGGATTTTGCATAATAGGACCTTTAAGTTTAACCAAAAACTATTTGTAATATTATTGCTTTCAACTAACCTAATACAGTTATGTGAAATCTGTTGACATAAGACATTTACATAAAGTTAACGGTTCAGTTTTTTAAGTGTATCTAAAGTGAGGCACGAGAGTTTTTAAGCTTTAGGCAGGCGCTCCTGACACGTCTCCATGGGCCGCTTGAACGCTCCTCTCCCAAACACTTCCACATTGGATGCTAGCCAGGAGATCACGTTCCCGGGGATGTAAGAGCTGCAGTTGGCCATCGACTGGATCTCCACCGGCTTCAGGATGCGGTCCCAAATGTTCACCTGACTCAGCTCGCCCACGAAGGCCTGTCCGGCATCAAAGCGCCCGCCCACCACGTCCTGTAAGAGCAATAAACAGCGGGATGGTAATTAAAAATGAACAATGTAATCAAACGTTAGGAGGAAGTACTTGGTGGGAATATTGGTGGACAAGACATTAAACTTTGAATTGAGGTGTTTCTGTTCAATGCCATAAATAATGAAGCACATAACACTGCGTGCAAATGTGTGAAAATGTCTGTAAATCTTTAATATGCCACTGATAGGGTTTTAATTAGGATTTGGTTAGGAAACCAAAGAGATCATATTTGTTTTATAGTCCTTATTTGTGGAAATATATACTACAATGCTTGTTTAATTGTCCATATGCCACTCCATACACACAATGGTCCATCTGATATGTGATCACATCCCACACTAGAGTACACACGATCATATACTATTAAAATATAGAAGCCACCAGTATATAGTGTGTATATTGTACAGTCATCTGAGCCGCTTTTCCCCCTTATTACACCTCATTACCATGTTCACCATCTAACATAATCATAGTTAGTGTTAAAAAAGTACAAGTAAGAATGAGGTTGTTGTAGATAGCATTCGTTTTTTTTGGTTTTCGGTCATAAACCAGTGTTGAACACATTTGACGTGACGATGTCTCTACATAGAAAGGTGAGAGGAGCATCAAAGTCACAATACTTTATCCTGAGGGGAACATGAATGTCAGGAACAAAATTCACAGCAATCAATTCAACACTTGTACAGTAATATGTAACTTCAAATCCCAAATGTCATCCTCATATTGGCACTCAAAGAAAAGTCAAAGGATCAATATACAGCATATCATCTGGGAACCAGGAATATCTTTAGACAAATGGATGAAAATCAATCTTTGTTGAGATATTTGTAATTAATAATTAAGATGGATAACTTAATAACTGCCAGGGAATCAACACGTCATTAGGGTTCATCCTCTGGGGAACATGAATGTGTGCGCAAAATTCAGTTAGACCATTATTAACATATTTCAGTATAAACTAAAGTGGTCGACCATGAGAACAAAATGACTGTTCCTAGAGACCCTAATATGGCTAAAAACACATTCAAATGTTCCATATTTCATACAAAAATACATACAATTCTATATTATATTAGTTGCTTTTCACTCGTTGTTTTGTATTGGACAAGATGATCATAATACTAAGAATATGTAATGTAATATACTTGACCTTGTTTATTATCGAGTGTTGACTGTGTGTCTAATTACTGACAGTGTAACCGCGAGAGAACACTACCATCTGATCTTACTTACGCACAGCACACATACAGTTTCATTGGTACCAATATGTCTAGTGACCTTCCCCTGAACCAAGTGTGTGTCTATTGTGTTGAAGCTTGTTGAAACCAGCTCTAACCCGAAAATAATGTAACATTTTATTAACAATTCAGGACAAATGCTCTCAGCCTTTCTTTGCAGAAATCACAAGGTTGAGCTGTTTTTCTTTCAAATAAAGTGTAACAAATGTGAACTTGTTGCCCAGTCGCTGCAGAAATCCTCTGATTGTGCTCGGTCCCTCTGCAGAGGCTTTGTTATTTGCTATTTTCTCTTACAAATATGGAAAGACGTTTTGTTTAAATGACAGATTTCCATCGAAGTTGCAGGAAACTACTAGGTAATGTACTGAAGTAAAAGAAAAGAGGTACTTGTCCTTGAATATTTTCACATTATGCTACTTTATACTTTTATTCCTTTGTCATTTTGTAGGCAAATGTTTCCAATTCCAAATATAAATCTACTAATATATTATCATATATTATTATAGGTTTAGCTACCCAGTAGTATATCAACTCATTTAAATAATACCCACTTTTACCAAGTGCAACATTGAAGTGATGAACACATTAATGCATCAATAATTATAATAAAATCATTAAAAAAAACGAAATACATGGTGTTTTGTTTCTGCATACTTTTGGTACTTAGGTACTTGAATGCAGGACTTTGACTTTAGTTTTCTTTAGACTGTGTTATTGCTATTTTTACTTAAAGGAGGGGTAGGTAAGTTTGAGAAACCAGCTTGAGTGCACAAGATCATGATAATGAATGTAAAACAAATGTATAACACAGTTATTGTCAGTGCTTATATTTTTGAAGCTAGCATGTTTGTTTTGTGAAAATGTATTACAAATGTTACGTCTGGCTAGCTGACGAGAGCAGGCTGCGCCGGTAACGTTACATATCAGCTCGGTGTGCTCCGTAAATAGTCGCCATAGTTGAAAAGCAACTCCGATATTGACTCTGGTTTGACTTCTCCTAGTTTCCACTTTCTTTTTCTTCATAATTTGCTCCATTACAGTTTTTCTTTTGCGACCGGTAGACGATGTTGAAGCAAACTCTGCCATGCTAAAATAATTGGTCGTAGTTTTTACAGTACTACGGCTTCCACAGATGACATTTTTTTATGGATCTTTTTTCAAAGCACTTAGAATATGCATTGCTATCAGGATATTAAGAGCATTCCATGGAATATAACAAAAAGTGTATCTCGAGCCGGTTTCTCAATCTTACCTACTGCTCATTTAAGTCAATAATCGGAGTAATTCTTCCACCTCTGCACATGTAACTTGAACATGTCATCTAATAATAATAAGGGTTTCAAACACTGGTTTAATTTCCACAGAAGGTTTCTCATTCTTTTAATAATGCGCAGATTGGTCAGCATCAACGAGAGAGTAATGTCAACTGACAGTACAATTGACCAATCATATCTTCCCTCTAAATGGGTGGGTTTTATCATAGACATATATATATATATATATATAAATGGGCAATGATAGTTTGTTTTTTTACTATTATCCTGGTAATTGTTTTGTCATGATAACCTGCCACCATCTTATTTCTGCTTCAGGCGACGTTGATATTCCATCTGCAGTTTGCAAAGGTTTTCTAAAAAGAACCCTGCTCATAACAGAACCACTTGACATTACACCAAGAAGTGTTTGACCTGTGATACTGTGAGAAAGGATGCTCCGTCATCAGAGGTGATTTCAGGTAAGTGCCTGCTATATTTGATACAAACGGCTATAGATAATGGCTGCGCTTTCTCACCTGCTCCTGCCCCAGGATGATGACCCCCCCGGGTTTGATCGGGTGCCAGGCTGCCAGGTTGTCCCCGCTACCCAGCTTCCCTCCGTCTTGGTAAGCGTCCCATTGGCCGTCCCGTGTGGTCCAGGCGATGCAGATGTGATGCCACTTCCCGTCCCGTACCTCCAAAGGTAGCTGGGCCACCTGGGATTCAAAAAGCAAAGCATTTAGCTGTGGTTAGCATCCATTAAGTTTTGCTAATAATATGAAAGGAACAAAAAAATAACATGATAGGCTGAGGGGTGGGACATCTCTAAGCTGGTTGACCAATCACAACAGAGACGGCCAGCTAACCAATCAGAGCAGACTGAGCTCTGGTTTCAGACAGAGGGTGAAAAGAGGTGCTGCAGCACAGGCAGTATGAGAAAAATAAAGAGCTTTTTGAACATTAAAGCATGGAGACATGTCACAGTAGGGACACAATATCCAATTATGTAACCTGAAAATAAGCATACAAGGGCCCCTTTAAAAATGCATTCGATTTTAAAGCTTATATTATGATATTTCATGTCAAATATTCAGTTGAAAGTAACTGCCAAGTATATTTTTGTTGAATTAAACAGAACAATAATAGACCTTGTAGACTGGGGCTGATTTTACTGATGAATAGGGATGGATATATTCTTTCAAATCCGGCAATGCAATGCAAACAAATTAGCTGTGTTTTTCTTCCATAAAACTACATGTATAATATTGCTGCTGGTTGACTTGCCTTGTCGTTGATGAGCAGCTCTATCGGGTTATTTCCCCATTCGATCAGCACTATCTCGTTGGCCTGCCCCGGCACACCGTAGGAGAAGGGCGTCCCGATGCCAGGACTGGCGCTGGACTTGATCCACATGCAGAGCGTGAAAGCGTACATCTCCGGCAGGGTTTTGGTGACGCGGCCGTACAGGTAGTTGGTCCGCTGGGGGAGGGACAGCTTGAACTGCTCCGGGGACTTAAAGTCTCCTCCTCCTGTAAAGAGACAGAGAGACAAGGAAGAGGAAGAGACACAGTGGGAAAGGTTAGAGGTGACCCAGGAGGCGTTTTAAAAAAGAAAGCCAGGAATCAACAACATTAGAAGCACTTCTCCTTATCAGTTCAATAAAAAGACAAAGGAAAAGCGTACTTCAACAAGTATGAATGGAACTACTGCACAGGCTTTAATATAAAATGACGCAAAAATAAGAAAATGTATTGCAATAGAATATAATGTCCTTATTGCACTAGCTTTACAGTAAGGCTTTACAGTAAGTATTGCACAAGAATAAGAACAGTTATTGTACTAGAATACATGTCATTATTGCACTAGACTAAGAATATGTATTCCACTGGAATAAATCTAGTAATTTCATGAGTATGAATATAATTTTCGCACTAGAATAAGAGTGGTTATTGCAGTAGGTTAGTTTGCCCTTGAACAAGCAGACTTCAAATTACACATTAAGGGTCGTTTGATGTTTGTGGGAGTTAAGTTTGCTTATGGCAGAAGTTTCTAAAACATGTTCATAGTTTGCTTGGAATTAACACAAGGTAACAACATCCCATCAGCATCTCCTGCCTTTATGTTTGAAACACAGACGTAATGGAAAACCTCAACAAAAGTGCCTTTAATGTCACTTCGTCTCTGATTCATCAGACCCTCTCCACTCCACTCTTTTATTCCTCTGAGTGCCTTCCTCTGCCTCCTCTCCATTAGTGTAGTAGATCGCTTTAGGGTTTATTATATGCATGTTCCTCCTGTGTGGCACCATGTACCATATTCCAGTTGGTGGGAAGTAGTGGAGTACAAATACTTTGTTACTGTACTTAAGTACATGTTTCTGGTATCAGTACTTTACTCCACTACTTCTTTTTCTGACGACTTTTTACTTTTACTTCTTACATGTTGAACCCAAATACCTGTACTTTCTACTTCTTACATGTTGAACCCAAATACCTGTACTTTC
>CALSBZ010044884.1:3375-19931 GCA_943591055.1 Gobionotothen gibberifrons | reverse complement strand
TGTACTTTCTACTTCTTACATGTTGAACCCAAATACCTGTACTTTCTACTTCTTACATGTTGAACACAAATACCTGTACTTTCTACTTCTTACATGTTGAACCCAAATACCTGTACTTTCTACTTCTCACATTTTCCAAACAGGCTGGTTCCTTTAGTTTGAATGTGTGTTTGGTGGCGTGATCATTATTATTTAGAGTCATTGCGTGCCTATTGATTTGAACACGATCCGTGTATCCATCATTTCCTGGTCTTCTCTAAAGAAGAGGGACCAATGAAAACGTTGTCATGTTGCCGTTGTTCAGCATGGAAACATTCATTAGCTAACAATGACATTATTGTTCTATTAATATAAAGGGAGGTCAGGTACTCTTTAAAACAGCTGCTAGTTATGGGTACTTTTTACTGAAGTACATTTTGAAGCCCATCTTTAATTTTACTTGAGTAAAGAAGTTTAGTCAGTACTTCTACTTTTACCAGAATATTTTTAAACACGAGTATCTGTACTTCTGCTTGAGTAAAGGATGTGTGTACTTTTGCCATCTCTGTCCAGTTGACTCATCTTACCAGATCATCCCAAAAAAACCTCTTATCTGGATTTTATGATGTGATTTTGACACTTCACCTTTCTCCAGCTCACTGATCCTGTCCACCAAAGCGCTCAGGGTGCTCTCGGTCTTCAGCCTGTACTCGGCTGTGGCGTTGGACAGCATGCTCTTCTCCTCCTCCAGGTTGCTGACCTTCTTCAGGAGCTGCTTCTCCAGCTCCCCGAGGCGACGCTGCAGCAGGTCCCGCAGCTCGGTGGGGAACGACGCTCCGGATACGTTGGCTCTCAGATGCTGTTGCTAAGGAAGGACGGACGGGACAACATGAGCAGGAAGTGCACACTGAGGATCATCAGCCCCCATAGAGCTTACATCACCACTCTATGATTGACAGGCCCACAGTGTCAGAGTTGTATAACGCTTTGGTTTTCCAATTGTGTTGTTTGATTAAATCTAATTAGGCTTGGCTTGTTGAATTCACTGTAGCACTTATTAAACACCTGTGTACTTTTCATGCAAATTGAAAGCGGAAAAGCTCATTAATGAATATGTTTGGACATGTTAACTCTCACTTGAGATATCTGCAAGTATTAAGTCCTGATGGGCTCCATAGACAATGAATGGGAAGGGGGTTGTTTGGATATGTGAAATCCAAATCTAAAGTAAGATCCTCTGCCTTCTATCAAATCATATACATATTCCTATATTACACTGCACTGTAACTTTGAATATTATATCTTATTCTATTTAGTTGGTTTCGATTTTAATTTGTTCTAGTTTCTTGGCTTTTTAACAGTTTAAAATGTACTTAAATGTCATTTTTCAAAGTGTTTCTGTTGCACTATATCTTGAGGCTTTAAATGTTTCTTTATAAAGCCATTTGGATTGCCTTGTGTTGAAATCTGCTATATCTAAACTTGCCTTGCCTTGAAACCCAATATTTATGTAATCAGAACATTCCCCTGGGTGAAGTGTCGTCTATAAAATCTCTCTAAATTCGGTTTCTTTGAAAAGGCTTCAGTTGATGACATCATAAATGTGGCTTCAGATTCTCATGTTTTGGATTTTGGTAGAGATTTGTTAATTTTCACATATAGTTCTGTGATGTCTTACACCATAGGAATGACGTATGGGTCTGACATTAAGCATAATTAACCTTTTAAACTGGAAAAACGAATTTGACTTTATTCTCGCTTAAGCACATATAGCTTAGCAAACTCCCGGGCAGCACAACTGGTCCTGCGTAATTGATTCATTAATCTCATCCTCAGATTGAACAGTGTTTAATGATTCTCAGAAGTGCCAACAATGTGCCAACTAAGTTTAACGTCACAGCAGTGTATAGACAAGGTGTTGTAATCCTATAATTCCTAGAAGTCAAAATGTTCTTTTACGCATGGCTTTGGCACAGAGGCTTGCATTGCGCATTTCCTTACCTCCAAGTTCTCCAACCGGTCCTTCAGCCCTTGCATGGTTTTCCCCATACTGTCGATGCTGTCATTTGGATCTCTGGGAACATCCCCCATCGTGTTTTGCTTCTCTTTCCCCCAGGAAGCCCCCTTGTCGTACTTCCTATCGTCGGTGGTTGAGGCACAGAGGGACAGCTTGGTGGTGAGCTCGTTGATGGTGCCTATCTGTTTGGAAATCATTTCTTTCTGCTGTAGGATTGTCTCTCGGAGCTGCATGACGGTATTTCTGAGCTCCTCTTCCTGGCCCCCCACGTTTAGCTCGGGTAACAATGTCACCGGGCACGTGGGATCTCCGCTGAGGGGAATTGCGCGGCAGATGTACCGCTTTCCATCGTCCAGCTGTCCATTAGTGGCTAACTGACCGCGGCCCAGGGCACACAAACTCACCAATCCGCACAAGAGTGAAAACATACCGGCAGAGATACAATTAAAGTTAAAGTCAAACCCTAAACACTCTATCAAAATCCACCGGTAACTTCGGTGCGTAAAAGTGCAGGTTTACCCCAAAAAACTCACGTATAACTATCTCTACTGGGTAGCGCCATGCCGGAGCAGCAATATGAAGACAGGTCTGAGCAGACAATCCGATCAGGGGTGGCTCGGTCACTGTAAGCCCGGTTAATGTGGCTTGTGTCCGAGGAACTATTTGTGGCTCAAAAACAGAGAGCACTGCGCGGTGCTGATCTGACAGCTCCTCTTAGGAAAGAGATTACCAAAAAGAAAGGTGTCTGTGGAGCTCTGCGATTGGCTGTAGTAGGCTGACGTCAGCATCTGGGTCAAACATTTGTTGGTTCATTTATTTGCTAAGTGAATTATTAAGCAATGAAGACTAATGAGTTTACTAATTACAACATTTAAGCGGAGGGTGGCTAACATAGGGAAACAATGGAGTTTGTTTATGATGTTTTATGTTGCCATAATGAATGTATTGTTGTCTAGAGCAGTCCTTATTCAACATTAATATTTAGTCAGAAAAGTACGGAAAAGGATTAGGGCCACATTTTTTGGGGAGATCTCACCAGAAGTGGGTTTTTTTGTTCTAACTTTAAAGCCAGAATTGTAAAGTCTGAACTAAAAAATCGTTCTTAAGAAAACATGCCTTTGAATCAATAGTGTTATGTGTTCATTAAAGTACCAAAGTTAAATCGATATTGTCATGCCAACTCTTTCTTTCTCTCAGACACATCAACTGAGGATTGGGGAACACTATTGGTAGAATGTAATGAAGAACAATTGCGGAAATTGGTGCCGCAATGTTGGTAAATAACGCAGAAAACGGGCCAAAAGGGGGTAATTTCACTAGATAGAAATGATGCAGTGCTCTCTACGCTGCCAAAAACCCATTAAAAAATCTATCTAATTCCAGCAGCATGCTATCAGCGGCTCCACATGATACAAAACTGGTCTGGTTTACATGCTAGAACAATATTATATTATTCAAACGTTGTATGAATTGAGCAAATGTCATGAAAGGTGGTATATGAGTGTAACATTGCTTCAGAACATCAAAATAAACTTAAAATCAAACCCAAGACACCTTTCTAGAAAAATGAAAATGAGAAATGTATTTCAATTTAGTGTCAATTTCAGGCATCAATGTCGATTCAATACTTCTGTCTGGTGATATGTCACTGTTGATTTAAATCCTATATGCTATCCGGGTGGTAGAAAACCAGGATCCTAAAATAATATAAAATGTACGACCACAATTATTTGTATAAGTTTAGTAACAATCAGAAAAGTAAGAACACAATATACAAGCAAGTAATTAAGACATTTTGTTCCACTAATTAAGTGCGCCACTTGAGTTTTCCCAGCCATAACAAACATGAGAAATCGTTATGAATGCAGGTGAGTCCTTCAATAAAGGAAGCATTGAGGAAGAAACAGGATGTGGTGGTAAACAATTAGCCACAGCTGCCTGCCTGGATGTGAAAGGTCAATACATCTCGGTGTGCAGACTGGAAGACAGACCACTGTGCTTTGAACACGGCTCCGAATCATTCAGGGATCATTCTTTTTTAATGAGAGGAGAAACAGTTTGGTTTCATTCTCTAAGAGCACATTGTTGAGTGTCGGCGTTTAAAAAACAGCAAGGAACTCAGCTGCAGGACTTCTTTTTTGCTCTAAATGCATGATCAGATAGAGACTCTTCCACTCAAGTGATTACACAGAAAAGTTTGTTACTAGGCTACCATCCCTACAGGCAGTTTCAGAACAACGTCAATGCAACACAGTATCAGTATCATGTAAAAATAACCATGTGCAAAATGAGGCAGGTTCATTCAACCAGTTTGTGCCATCTGAAATGGAAAGCTTTTTTCATTAGCTTCTCATTCATCTGAAAATAATGGGTTTTTTTTGCGGTGGAAGAAGGAAAAATACGAATTAAAAAACACATTTTAAACCGAGCAAAGGGGTCGGGCCACATCCAAAAGGTCATGAATGAATAAAACTTGGGATGTTGTGATTTAAATAATAAGACAGTAAAGAAGACAAAAGTTACGCACGTGGAATATTTGGATAAATTGAGCTTCTTTTTGAAAATAAACGAGTGTTTCTGAGGGGAAATGTCCCTTTGTTGGAACCAAATCCCTGGCCCAAATCAGACACCGATTGTTCACGAGGTGTCATAAGCCAAACATGATTTGAACCACTCGTCTTACATCTTAAACCGTGCATGTTCTTTAATAAGATAGTAGTATTTTTTATTTAAATACAGCTGAAAGTATACATTTGAGTGGAAGATAGGTGGAATATTTCCCCCTGAAATGTATTGAAAAGTAAGTTTATGTAACACATAACTGAACTGAACTGAAGTAATTTGATGAATACTTTCCATCACTGTAAGTGTAAGTGGTTTGGAAAGCAAAGGAAAAATGAAAATAAGAAACGTTAGGGACTGGCGGATTTATCTGATAAATGGTGTTTGGATAATATCATTTGGCAATACTTTCAATAGATTCATTTCAATCAGATATGTTGTAAAATATTTTTGCTACTGTCGTCATAAATTATATTTGGATTTTACAACAGAACAACTTCCCAACAAATGTAAATGTTATCAAAATACAAGCTAATTTTAGCGAAAACATTTACGAAAATATCACAGCAGAGATTTTTGGTGAGTGGAGAAAGAAAGAAAGAAATAGGGGAAGCGGGATCTTGCGGTATTGTTTGGGCATCAACACCTTCAGTTTGCTGTACTGCAGGGTGTGTAGCTTTGCAAAGCTTGTGAAACATCAATTATCCTCATGGGTAACGCACTCTGCCTCAGTTAAACACAGAGTTTTGACATCACACCTTCTTTCTGCTCTTGGTGAGAGAGACAAAAGGTATTTGCAGTCCAATTTGAACTCATGCTGATTAAATCACATTATAACAACAACCATATTCACAAAGCAAGGCATGGAGTGTTTTTCGCAAATGTTCATCCGGCTGGTTCGCAGAGAAAATGTCCTCTCATTCTGGAGACCTCAAGGATGGAAAGAGTGAATGTGGATGTGCGCATGAATAGATTTCCAGGGTATTGTTGATGATCAGGCTCAAGGGAAGTGCACTTTTTTTTCTATATGAGAAATAATAATGCAGGGGTGATCATGCTTCATCATAAGGTACATCAGCAGCTGCAGAAGTGCACACAAAAAAAACACACACACACAGATCTAATGGACACATGAGTGGTTTCTGGAAAGCGGGAACTAGCGTGTCATCCACTCTCAGGATAAAGCCCCTGTCACACAAAAACCTCACTAATGAAACGAACGGGACAGCGCAATAAGCCGAAGACAAACATCTTTTAGCAGATCTTTATTACTCAGGGAACAGAGAGCGAGAGGGAGAATGAGAATGTCACATTATATGTCAAATTATCTTGTACATTTTGTATGATATTAACTGAAAGGGATATCTCATACTGCTTTGCCAGTGGGCTCACTCTGTGCAAAGAGGAGGCTGTGAATGAGAGAAATATCAATCAAACCCATTAGTAATGAATCTAGGCAGGAGACAGGACGTGATGAATAATTACCGTCTTTCAACCTGACTTCATTATTTCCAAAGCTATGGAGAAGAACCATTATGTAAACGAAAGAATGTCACATCTTTAGGCCATTTACACATTCATTTGAATGCATAAAAGCCACTTCATATAATGTCAATGACACTTGGGAACAACCTTTCAAATGATCATGAAAGATACTATACGTATACGTAAGATGTATTTTTTCTTTTAATGTTTCTTTTATTATCTTTTACTGTTTTAAATGCCTTGTCTGAATGTCTTTCATTTTTGTAAAGCACCTTGAATTGCCTTGTGTTGAAAGGTGCTATATAAATAAACTTGCCTTGCCTTGCCTTGCCTTGCCTATACTTTAATTTGCCCAGAGATCTATGAAAACCAGATAAAGCCATTGTAAAATATTATTTGGCCCCCATCATCTTAATGTTTTCCAACATTAATAATAGAACAACACATAAGACGTACAAAACAACAACCAATAATTGACCACTGCTATGTTATTTCTCAAGCCATATCCTTACAACTTGTTTAAAAACAACACAGTCTCTGGTGATTTATTACACACCGAGCACTGAAGATTTCAGAGCAAGCGACTTTATCCACTTTCCTTCATTGGACTGCCATCTTGTGGTCAAAACAAACAATGCAAACTCATTCAATACATTTTAAACAGTGAATAAAGTACCTTAATTCCAGGGTAATGTGGCAGCAACATCAGAACTCTTCATGCATCAATTATCCAGTTTTATTTCCCACTCCTCAGTATCAGCTCTAACGGTTGCCATGCTATGAAATATCCCTCTAAATTGGCATTTGCATGGTATTAAAGCCCTAAAATGTATTAGAATGGATGAAAAAATACATCCAACAATCAATCACTTAATTGAAATAATATATCACTTTAAAACAAATCAAGACCCATGTACCACACTACCCACTGTGCGCAGTTACCTGCTAATTTACCTCTTCTGCAAACAACCCAGGGAGCCAGAAGACCATCGAAAATGATGGTCATATAACCACTGATTTCCCTTATGTATCGTGCCGCTGGTACTAGAATTAAACGTTTGACCAATAAAACTCATTTTGACAAAACTGTTCATCAATTTAGTCACTTCTTTGTATATGAATTAGGCAATCAAACATCATGACGGTGTATTCATTCATAGAGGAAAATACATAAGGAAACTATGATGCACAATACGCGGAGGGATATCACACATCTTTGCTCGGCGCCGCAAACCCTCTACAGCAGTGTGAGCGCGGCGGATACCGAGCGACGGTTTCCTGTCTGTGGTGCTGGGTGAGTGCAACATTTTCGCTTTTTCGTATGAAATGTGACCAAATAGTAGGGGTTTTCCATAGCCTACTCTGAACGGATAACTTTTAAACCCGGTTTTGTCTGAGAAAATGTGCTTTCTCCCTCTGGTTTGAGTTTATTCCCTCCTTTAAGTTTGAGAGCAACGGGCGCTTTCTTTCTTTGGGAAAGCTAGCTTGTTAGCTCGCGGTTGCTAGCGTGTTCTGCAGATTAATATTACATGTGCATGTGTTGGCTTCATTGAGTGGATGCATTAAGGTGTTACGCCTCTTAATAATAGAGTAGTTTCTACTTTGCACCTTGAAACTGTTTTTAATTCACAAATACGATCGGGGGATACAAAAGTCGTGCTAACTGATGCTTGTGATGATGTCATCAATGTGCGCCCGTTAAGAGGCATGTTTGTGGATTTGTTACATGATGTGTTTTGCTTGTCAAACTCTTTATATATACAGTCTATAGTCAAACTCTGACATTTTCACGACACAAATGAGATTTTTACCGCCATTTTCAGCATAAATCATGTTTAGATTGAGTTCAAGTCAACTTTATTGGCAACTTCCCTGTGTGTGTGTGTGATACAAACAGGGATCGAAATGTCGTATCTCCTCGTCCCAAATAATAAAAACACATTACATATAGATACACACCTGAACACCCACTTTAACATGATATGAGTATGTATGCGTCTATATACAAACATACATACTCATACATATATAAAGTCACATATCTATATGTATTTAACTTGGTGAGATTGTATATTGTCGTGTACATTCAATTGTATTACATATTTTCGTTATATTGTGTATTCTTTAGATATTACTTTATTGATATATGGCCTTTCTATTGTGAATTTGTAGATACTAGCTGCGTTGTATTATATATATGCTTGCCCCATGTTCCTTTTATTGTATTATATTTGTATCTAAGATAGCATATAATACAATAAAAGGAACATGGGGCAAGTGTATATATATATATATATATATATATATATATATATATATAATACAACGCCGCTAGTATCTACAAATTCACAATAGAAAGGACATATATCAATAAAGTATCTAAATAATACACAAGCTAGTACAGTGGCAATGTCTCAAGATTTAGCAAAAATACACCTTTATTGAACATACAGTAACACAAATACTACAAATCCACATAACAAACAATTAAAAAGGGTCGCCACTTATTATTATAATTAAAAAAAAAAAGAAGTAAAAAAAACATATTTTTAACTCGTGTAATGCTTCGGAATACACCGCTGCTGTGACAATAATTTCCCAGTTTAGGATAAATAAAGTATCTATCTAGCTATATATATATATATATATATATACATACATACATACATTAATCAAGATTCAAAGCTTTTATCGTCATGTGTACATAGCTACAGTGTAGATATGACAATGACATTCTTAGGTCACAGGCTCCTCCAACAGAGCAACAGAATAAAACAGATAAAAGTGCAAGTAAATTAAATAGAATATATTAAACAGTGCAGAATAGTCTATATTCAGGGTGTCCGCGGGGTCTTAAAAAGTATTAAAAGTTGATAAATCAATTTAGCGAAAATGAAGGCTATTAAAAAGTATCAAACGGCATTTTCCGAGGTATTACATTTTGTAGCTTGTTTCCAATAAGTATATGAATGGTCCAAAGAGGTTGTATTCTACAGTCTGCCTGAATGTAATCATTGCGTAGGTGTGTAGTGTGATTCTGTGTAGTTTATTTATGGCATCCCGTTGGGTTTGACGTCATCTGAACAGGACATCGCACGCTCACTGCTTGATAGCGCGCAAAGCTCCGTTTACGCCGGTTGCTAAGCAACATCGTTATGGGGAAATGCAAGTCTGCGTCCAAATGGTTGGAAGATAAGGAGGAAGGACAATCAATACTGTATATAGTCAATGTGAGGTAAAGTGTGTCGCCAAGGTAACCGGTTAAAACTCGAAGTGGCGATGAGGTCTTAAAATGTATGGAAAGGGTCTTAGAAAAGGTCTTAAAAGGAATTAAATTTGACTTCAGGATTCCTGCATATACCCTGGTATACAGTAATTGGAATATTGATATATATAAGTTGCAACCAGATGAATTTTATGGATGTTCTTTCAAAAGTGCAGGTGTTTAAGCGTCTAATGGCCTGTGCGATGAAACTGGCCATATAAATAAATCCAATTGAATAAAGCGGCTCTCTTTCCCCCCACAGTGTACATGTTATCCCTCTGAGATCAGTGCAGACTGCTGTCTGCCCCCCCCCCCCCCCTGCTGCAGCCATGTCGGTCCCGTCGGCCACCATGGCCTTCGTGCCGGCCCCCAGCCCCACGGTGGTGGACCAGACCACCCTGATGAAGAAGTACCTGCAGTTTGTGGCAGCGCTCACAGACGCCAACACACGTGAGTTCATAGACCCCGAACTTTATTTGTGTACTTGATGTCTAAAATATTATTCATTTACTGACAACATCTATCTGTCTTTAATCACATTTAATGTATAAGTGCATGTTTTTTTTTAATAATATAGCATTCAAAACGATGTGCTTTATCTGTAGTGATTTAAAGCCAGTTAAAGTTATTCTTTTTAATTTTTTGTAGAACTTTTGTTAGTTAATAACTGATTTGTAATAGTTACAGTTGGAGCTCATGTAAGGATGGATGCAGCTTTTCCATTAAAAACTAAAAAGTTCATATAGTGTTTTTTTATATTTAAAGGCATTTCAATACAAATGTCTTATACATACTTAATTTAATGTACCTTTTAATCATGTTGACGTTGTTGAGGCTCTTGTGCTCAGCTGGGGCACTGTGATGAGAGCGATGTTCTTTAGTCCAGTCAAAGGTACCTGAATGTGAGAGCGCTTGTTTGGGTAAGTGTGTGAGTGCGAGTGTGAGTGTGACGTACCTTTTGAACAACCTGGATGCTGTAAGCCAAACTGATAAGATCTGAGCGTCCCTGCTGAGCACAAGGAGACAGCCGTGAACATTTAAACTGCATCTTTTAGCAAGTTTGATTGATGCTGACATTTTGTCCTTCAACTTCCAGCCGATGAAACGAAGCTGAAGATGATGCAGGAGGTCAGCGAGAACTTTGAGGTAAGTTTGATGAATGTTTTGATGTGCTGGGATGGATTTGAAGAAAGTCTATTCAAGTGTAATTCTCCAGGGATGTGTTTGACCTTGATACAGTAAGTGTTTCATGCCTGCCTAAAAGGCCTGCAGCAACAAAGAAAAGTATTTGATGACATTTTGCACATTGCCAACACCCGAGTGCAGGATCGGCCGAGTCACTACATGATGTAACACGTCCTGGACTTTTCATTTCAGAATGTCACATCGTCTCCTCAGTACTCTACCTTCTTGGAGCACATCATCCCTCGCTTCCTCACGTTTCTGCAGGATGGAGAGGTGCAATTCCTCCAAGAGAAACCTACTCAGGTGAAGCTTCAGACAAGAGTTGGGCAGAAGTACTGATTTGGTTAAATTCAGTAACATCACTGAAGGGATTGACTGCTTGCTGTGATTATAATGTCAAACACCCGTAACTAGTTAATTTTAGGGATGTCCCGATCACCTTTTTTTGCTCCCGATCCGATTCCGATCATTTGATTTTGACAATCTGCTGATACCGATTTTTCCCGATCCGATCTTTATGCAATGCATTAAGAGAAAAAAAAGCATTCAAGTTGTCCCTTAAGGTTATTTTTTTAATTTAAGTTTGATATAATATCCAACATGGATATAGCTTCTTTTTTTCACAGCAGCATTGGATCAGTTCAGTTGTGCAGCATTGGATCAAAACTAAATAAAGCTTCTCAGTGCTCGTTAGCTTACTGCTACTATTAGACACTGCGCCCACTCTGTTGCCAGATTTGAGAGAAATAAGCAACCAGCTCTATGAAAACAAGCCCCAAAGAAGTAACACATACATGATGTTGTGTAATTTGAAACCAAAAAAGGCCTCAGGATGACTTTAAGACGTGAACATGGTCATTTTTGTTTTGTAACATTGAATACAAAAAATAAAAATAAAATCCCGATCCCCGATTTTTTTCTCCCGATTCCGATCTTTTGAAAATCACGTGATCTGCTCCGATCCCCGATCAGGTGATCGGATCGGGACATCTCTAGTTAATTTGATCATATTATTATGGTGTAATCTTACGCACATTCGAATGGTCTGCTTTAAAATATTACCCTTATTTTCAGCAATTGCGGAAGTTGGTGCTGGAAATAATCCATCGAATTCCTACAAATGAACATCTGCGACCGCACACCAAAAACATCTTGTCTGTGATGTTCCGCTTCCTGGAGGTATGAGTCCTATTCATATACAGAACATTTTACATTGTTTTGCATCATTCATTCATCGTTATTATTCAATTGTCTTTACTGCTTATAGTTGATATACTTCCTTAAAGCTAATCCGATTCCGACTCTCAGTAAACGCACTTAAATTGGTGGAAAACGTATGTTAATAACTACTACCCAACATTTTCCACCTACCAGTTAATGTTAAGGTAATAATTATTTAGAGCTTTTTCCAAACAATTACAACAGCCAGGGTTCCTACGGTCATTAAAAACCAAGTCATGGAAATTCAAAATGCAATTTCCAGGCCCTGGAAAGTTATGGGAAACAACATTTTCCCCAAAGTTTCGAAAATGTAACTAAAGTTGCATCAAATATAATTTATATTTTATCTAATCGCCGAAATAGTAATACTATAACGATAATAAATACTGTATCGTATAATAGTGAAACGTAAAATGGCATTTAACTGTTGAGGTATTTCGCTGGTTTCTAGTCGACAGTGGCTTTAGGAGCTAGTAAGCCTATTTGATTTGTTTTAGATAGGCACAACATGTTTCATATGCAGAAGTTGTTGACAATAATAATTGATGATTTCACTCTGATCTGTTGGTATACGAAATGTTTTACAGTTATTCTAAAGATACAGGAGGTTATATTTGGCTATCTCACACTCCTGCTGTTTTCTTTTCACAGATCGAGAGTGAGGAGAATGTGCTGATATGCCTCCGCATCATCATTGAGCTGCACAAACAGTTCCGCCCTCCGATTTCCCAGGAGGTGAGAATCTCAGCTTTATTGCCACCCCAAAAATATACATAGCTGTCCTCAAATAGTGTCTCTGTTTTGTACCTGTACTGAACTGGTGATTTGTTTATGGTATAGAGCAGGGGTGTCAAACTCAATTTCATCGCGGGCCACATTCGTATTATGGTTGCACTCAAAGGGCCGGTTGTAACTTTAAGACTATATAAAAATGTAATGTATATAAAATAATGTATTACATTGGATTATTATCAGAGAGGGTAATAACTTCCTAATTAACTACGTCTGAAAGCAGAAGTCTAGCAAATAATTGAAAGTCTCTTCAGTGAGAATGTCACAATGATTTTAAAAGAAAGCCAAATTCTGGGGAAAAAAGTCAAATTTCGAAGAAAAAAAGTCAAATTCTGAGAAAAAAAGTCAAATTTTGAAGAAAAAAAAGTCAAATTCTGAGAAAAAAGTCAAATTGTGAAGAAAAAAAACTCAAATTTTGAAGAACTAAAGTCAAATTTGAGATGCATTGTGCTCCATGTATGGGCAACGTGCTTCTGTAAAGCGGTATGTAACCGTATAATAAAACATATCATATTTTTTTAAGCTCTTGTGGGGCCACATAAAATGAAGTCGCGGCCCGGATTTGGCCCCCGGGCCTTGAGTTGGACACCCCTGGTATAAAGAAAGTGTCAACATTTCTGTGATGCCAGAAAAGTCAATATGAATGATTGGTTTCCTCTCATTCATTATGAAAAGTAAGAGAGACATTGAACTCTTTCTCGAAGCCTTTGGATTCACACGTTTCCCATAATCCTCTCTTCTCAGATTCATCACTTTCTGGACTTTGTGAAGCAGATCTACAAAGAGCTTCCCAAAGTCGTTGTAAGTACAGCCTTCTTTGCAGTGCTTGGTCTCTTCTCTCGCTTGTGTCTTTGTGTTTCCTTTAACCACTGTTTCTTTCTGCTCCTCTCAGACCAGGTACTTTGAGAACCCGCAGGTGATCGCAGAGAACACGGTCCCCTCCCCAGAAATGGTCGGGATGATCACGTCGGTGTTGGTCAAGACGGCACCTGAGAGGGAAGACAGCGAAACACGAACAGTAAGACGACCAGGAGTTTATATTTCCACTTGTTTGAATCCAAACTGCTAAAGTACTGTCTCGAACCACAGGATGGTAGCACTGCACCACCAGAAACCCTTTAGTCCAACAGTTGGCACATAATTAACAAGATGAACCACGAAATTGCATTCTTACTAATCCTAAAATAGTAAAAAAGTTGAACTGGTATACCAATTATTTCTTTAATTGCACATGCACTTTTTGTCAGGTTAATATGATGCATTAACTGTTTTTGTTACTATGACAATAGTCAATATAGACAATAGTTTTCCTTGTAATAAATGTTGGACTAAATTTTACATAGGCTGTACTGAAAACATAATGTGGATCTAACGTATGTGGAGTGTAGAAAATCTGTGACACATTGTTGGGGAAAATGTACACAAACTGACAATGATTTAACCTGATTTAGCCTTGTGCTCAGAAATAGATTTAAACTTGTATTCTCAGGTATTCTGAGTTTTTCCTCAAAACATTTTTTAAATTATTATTTCTCAAAATTTGGACTTTTTTTCTCAAATTCAAAACAAATGTCTTTTTTTCTCAAATCTCAAACAATTCTGTCTTTTTTTCTCAAAATCAAAAAATCCTGACTTTTTTACTCAAAATTCTGACCTTTTCTCAAAATCTCAGAAATAGATTTAAACTTGAATTTGTGTACCTATTTTTCACTGTGTACAAAGGCATTCCTGTATTTATTTTAGAGTTTAGAAGCAAGTGGCATTTCAGTCTTTCCTCATTGTGTTTCTCTCCTTGTTTCTGCCTCCAGCACACCATCATCCCCCGGGGGTCTCTGTCCCTCAAAGTTCTGGCCGAGCTGCCCATCATCGTGGTGCTGATGTATCAGGTAACTAGGGACATTAAAAACTCTTAAGTATAACCATAAAACATTTTTTTTGAATACATTTCTTCAGTTGTAACCATGAAGTACAGTTGGGGTTCATGTAAAGATGAATGCAGCTTTTCCTTTAAAGGTCACCTATCATGCTATTTGTAGGCAATAGCATAGGTCTCAGATATATAAAAAACATGTCTATGAAGTGTTTTGCTCAAAATACCAAACAGATCACCCATTCTAGCCATGCCTCATATCCCTCTATTTCACTTCCTGTTTCAAAAGTGATGATTTTGGGTATAAAGTTAAAAAAAAAAAAAATTCATAAAAGAAAAGGAGGGGGCGGAGCTTATGCGGGACCCGGCAGCTACTGTCTAAACTAAATACTGCCGTGATGAAACGCCACATCATGGATTATCAAGGATTATTTCTGAAACAGTATGGAGCTCAAAGGCTTTCTCTCTTGCCGGTTATACCACAAGGTGAGCTCCTTTTTATTTCCTGCTTCTTCACACACATGCTCTCCAGTACAGGTTAGCTCTGAGTGTTAGCGATGCTAATGTTAACACCGACCATATTACGTCCAAAACAGTCGGGCATTGTTTCTGATAGCAACGTTTCTGATCGGGCCGTGGGTCCACATTTCAGATATTACGTCATATCGGACGCAAATCTGGATCAGCTCCGTTGTAGCCCCGATTTTAGAGATTTGGGTACGGAGGAAAAGAGAGAGAGTTTTATTTTCTGACGCTGTGTGAGTTCCCCGACACACCGGGGACACATCTTCATGTATACAAGACATGAAAAAGTGCATTTTGCAGGATAGGTCCCCTTTAAAAAGGAAAAAGTTCATTTAGTATTTTTTGGAATTTGAATATTTAATTCAATACAAGTTTCTTATACATAGTTCATTTAATGTACCTTTTTTAATTCTGTTGAACTTGTGCTCAGCTGGGGCACTGTGATGAGAGCGATGTTCTTTAGTCCAGTCAAAGGTACCTGAATGTGAGAGCGCTTGTTTGGGTAAGTATGTGAGTGTGAGTGTGAGTGTGACGTACCTTTTGAACAACCTGGATGCTGTAAGCCAAACTGATAAGATCTGAGCGTCCCTGCTGAGCACGAGGAGACGGCCGTGAACGTTTCAAATGCATCTTTTCATTTCTTCAGTTGTAACCATGCATTCAAACGAGACTGTGTTTCTCCTCAGCTTTATAAACTGAACATTCACAATGTGGTGTCGGAGTTCGTGCCCCTCATCATGAACACCATCATGCTGCAGGTGTCTCCGCAGGCCAGGTGAGATTATTCTCAGTGTCTTCGATAAGTTTGAAAGAAAAATGCCTTTTTATAACAACTTTAAATTTCAGTCCTGATGCTCTTCTAGGTAATCATCCATCCTGTCATGTACACAGCTACGTAGGGCTTTTGTTATCATGTGGACTCTGATATTGGAAGACTACATTCAGTATTTTCTCAAAACCTTCTATTGGACTGACTGCAATGTGTACATTGTGCTGTTTCCTCTGCAGGCAACACAAGCTTTACAACAAGGAGTTGTACGCCGACTTCATCGCTGCTCAGATCAAGACTCTGTCCTTTCTGGCCTACATCATCCGCATCTACCAGGTACACCTGTCGGATTTAAGCTTACCCCGTCAATCATGGAGTTAAATGAGTAATCCTGCCTTACAGAAATATGTGTTGTTATAGAATATTCGCTTCGCTCTAAACGCTCGAGTTTCACCGCGGCTTGCAGTTTGTTATATCGCGTCATTCAAAACAGACATACCGTTGACGCGCCGCGCCGTTGACGGACAGTTGAGGTTGCTTACACTTCCATGCAAGATCGTTTTGGTTATTTCTGTCCTTGACTATGGAGGAACAACTATTGCTGCTTTGTACCGTCTGTGGAAGTGTATCGTATATCTCCGGGAACCCACTCTCAGCCACAACGATCATCTCTTCCATCTTTACAACTGATCAACAGCAGGACGTCGGAGGGAATCCCAACGCTGATTGGCTTTCGCGAGAATGCGTCACGTGAATTTGACGCTCGAGTTGAAAAAATTGAACTCTCACGTTTGACGCGGTGTAGGTACCATATCTGCTCGGGGTACCATATCTGCTCTGGGTACCATATCTGCTCGGGGTACCATATCTGCTCTGGGTACCATAT
>CALSBZ010044873.1:307719-318484 GCA_943591055.1 Gobionotothen gibberifrons | reverse complement strand
TGTTTTTGAACAAAACAATGAAATCTCATTGCTTTTGTTAACCACAGACCTTATTTCAGACTTATAACCAAAAACACGTAAAAAATAACTGTTGATTTTAAGACTAACGGACCAGTTTGGTAAAATGCTAAGTCATTTTGAGGTTTGAGGACTCCTTCCTGCACCACTCAGAAACGTACATTAAAGTTACATTAACATTACCTAAGATCATTGTTGTAGTTTGTCCGCTTTGGATGCAGATAAAAGGCTGATGGAATGGACCTCAGGAACGACGTATAACATGTACTTACATTTCTTCTTCAACAAACTGTAAGCTGAAAGCTATTTCTTTCGCAGGCATGTGTTTTTTGATTCAGCGTGTCTCCTTACTTAACTATCTGTTTAACTATTTGCTTTTATGGCTGTTTGTAACTGTTACTTATGAGGTGCATAAAGCCACCTTGTGTCGCAGTGACTTTATATCATCAAGTAAATACTTTTCCTCCTCCTTCCTGTCCAATTATCTGTAACAATTGCTTTGGAACACATTAGCTGACATGATGTTCATTGTGTTGGATAAACACATTCACCGGAGAGTTTTGTCTTTGGAACGTGGATTTTAGCAGTCAACATTTTGATTTGTTTCAACAAGGGTCGCAAATGCATGGATGTATTTTAGAATGTTTTTATGGCTTTTTACTTTTGATAGGAAAATACATACAGTTAAGAGACACAATAAACATCATGAATAACAAGAGATAGTTAATTGTTTTTAACAAGCCTTCTTTTAGCTTTTGTATGCAATGCGGTGATATATATAGGTGAAACATTTCCATTTTCAAATTATTTGTGAGCACGTAGGTCCGTTTCTTGTCACTGTTTCATGTCATAACATATTGGGTCAACAGCATTGCCCAACATAGTTTTTGACTGCAGGTAAACTATTCTTCTCAAATTATTATGACAAAAGCAGCCATCCACAACGACCTGAGCAGCTGTTTCCTCTTAAATTAGCAGTTTAGCTTGCTAATTGCATTAAGATGATTTATCAAGCCTGTTTTGGAAATGTTAGAGATCATTTTTGTTTTTTGGAAAATAAAACCTGACAAACTTGAACGCAACGGCTACAAATTCCTTTGTATACAGCTCATTCCCACCTAATAATGAGCGACTCTCTTGATAAGCCTCTTCCTGTCCGCAGAACATCTGGCCTGACCTTGTATTGCAGATCTGACTAAATAAGAGTGAATGATAATGATGTTTTTACTGCCCCAGTGCCCACATTAATCTCAGTGAGCAGGTGCTCAAACAGGCAGGCAGGCCTGCGTTTACCTCCGCTGTGTTAGCAGTGAGCGCGTCAGCTAACTGCTGTCTTGGGGCAGCGCTGTTTATTCTGCTCACATAATACACTGTGTAAACTGCACTGTGGCACTCTGGAAAGCGCGGAATTACAGATTAAAATTTGAATCAGATAAAAAAAGGATGAGATATCGGTACTTTTTTAATCGTATGCAGTCATGCATACATATCGGTTTCGGTTTAGAGTGGAGAGGAGCTACAGTGAAACCTGTATAAGTTAGAAAAATGAAGGAACAGATGAATCTCATTTACATATAAAAATGTATAATAAATACCTATATGTTTAACGATATTTTTGTTATATATTCTGTTGTGTCCAAAACTATTTTCAAAACAACAAAATATGTTATTTTAATCAAGGTAATGGTGCTGTTTTTTTTGGTGTCCAGTGGGAATGCCGCTTTATTTATTTTTCAGCATACATCAGCGTTGTGGTTGTTTGCCAGAAGCTCTTATGAATTTACTTTTCATCCACTTTAAGCCAGAATTTTTTGACTTTTGAGATCTGGGTGGTTTTAAAATGTTTTGAAAAGACAGACGATTTTAGTCATCAGAGGAACAATCTGAGCAATCATTAGCGGCCGGCAGCAGAAAAGCATCAGAGAAACATTCATTTGAGACTGCTTTATTTAGTGTTTTTACGGGTTTTACTCACCGGCTCTGTTTGTTTTGGAGAGGAGAGGGCTTCTGTCTATTATTCAGCTCATGGTTAAAAAAAAATCTGAATGTCTGGATCATCAGAGAAACAAGCTGAGCAAATATTATTAGCAACTCGGCTGAAAGCCACTGGAAAGGTCCGTTGTCCAGGAGCCATTTTACCATGAAATGGCTTTATTCAGTGTGTTTATCGGGTGTTGACACCAGACCCGCTTCTTTAGGAAGGTATAGTTTAGAGATTTGTTTGATTAATTATTCTTCAAAACAATTTTTTATATTATTTTATTTCTTTACTTTATAGTTTGTAATATACTTTGTTTTAATACATTTTGTCTTATATATTTCTTACTATTACTTAGTGTGTTAACCGAGTATTTTATTCCTTAAAATCGTATATATCATGTCCATACAGTATGTTGCAGGTGTGTTAAAAGGTTTAAACGTTTGACATCATGTTCATTTCTCGTTTCTGTTTATCTTTTGTTGTGTGCCATTTTGTTAATGCACTTTGAGCTGCAAAGTGATATACAAGTAAAGCTTCATAAATATATATATATAAAATCTTTTTTTTGGGGTAAACTCTCAATTCATAATTATTGAGTATTTCTCTGAAGCTGATCACACAATCCATGTTGTGTCATTCATAGTTTTGTTTATGTTGCAGGATAATAAACTTGCAGTGGATGGAGAGTGGAGGCCAGGGTGCCCTGGTTCTGGGCTCTCTGTGACCAGGGGCCCCGTTAATCAACCCTGTCCAGTAGAGAGGCTACAAAACCGCACCGCAGGAATACCCTGGCCCAAATATCGCTCTCACACCGGAAATGTTGAAATTGTTCGCTCATGTTAAAGGTTAAGCTGAGTCTGGCATTAGAAATGTTTGGATGGTAAACATAGGAAAAAATGCAGAGGGTGTACTATTCCAGGAAGGTCAAATTAATTTATTTTGAAAAGCTAATTAAACAGACATCAGTCTATTATAGTTTGACTGGCTGATTGCTGCCGGCCTATAAGAGCCAGACGCCTCTGCAGAAGTCTTTTCACACAGGGAGACAATGGAGCGCACTGTATTGATCCACCATCGATTCAGGCTTCAAGACAGAAAGATCTCCACTCCTTAGCTCCATACTTTTTTTTGGATGGAAAAAGCATTGCAGTAAATCAGGTAACATTGTATGAGAGTTGGATGAAACCCTGTTAGAGGGAGAGGGTTTGCACAGGTGGTACTGTGATTTAAAGACACCCTGTTATGCTTTTGGGGTTTTTCCTTTCCTTTAGTGTGTTATATAGATTGTTGTGCATGTAAAAAGTCTGCAAAGGCTAAGTTCCCAGAGTTTATTTTTCTCACACTCCCCCCCTGGCTGAAAAGCTGAGATTGAACTCCTTTGTAAACTTCCGTAACATATTGAAATCACTATGTAACACTGATGGCTGGCGCATCATGGATGTGTGAAGAGAACTGGATTCAGGGTCGAAGGCAGGGGCACCGTCCATCACGATAAAAGTTGCTCAATGGCGCATGAAGCCCAAAATGGAGCGACTGTAGAATCTGAGAGTACCCGGATCATGCGTGCGCACTTGAGTTGTCCTTAAGCCCCACCTCCAATCTCCGGCTATCGGCTAAGTCAAAGGAATGGTGAGTAAAATACCTCTTGGATTTTGGTGCGTTTTACAACTTTTTGAACCTTATGATTCAAATCACGGCTATAAAAGTGTTCGTACTGTGTGGTTTATTTAACAATAACAAAAAAAATGTTGACCCTGAATTACAGATGTTACTTTCCCCATGTAGGTCAATGGGAAAAAGCCTTTCTTGGCCAAAATGATGTCACGGACTAGAACTGGAGTGTAGTACCACTTTTTTGCCACTCAACCACTACGAAAATGTTGCTTCAATGGCTGGGGGCTTTGTACTTCATTTGTTAAGGGGCGGGACATCTACAAGCATTTGACCATCACAACTTGGCTGGCCTGCTAACCAATCAGAGTAGACTGGGCTGTGGTTTCAGATAGAGGTTGAAAAGAGGTGCTGAAGCACAGGAGGTATTACAAAATGAAGACCTTTTTGATCATTTAAGCATGTAAACAAGTCATGCATGAGCATTATGTCCTCTTTAAATCTGTAGGCTCACCCCACTGGCCGGTACCTGATGTAATTCCGCACACCAGAATGAATATCTCTCCGGCGACCCTGTCCACGGCAGGCACTCTGTTAGTCATGGTAAAAGAGAGGGCGGCCATTTATCATCCCAGGCGATTTTTCAAATGAGGACAAATTGGCAGGTGCCCAAGCAGCATGAGACGGGATGAGGGCTTCGGATTGGCCGCTGCCAAGAGTGATGAGGTTACAGCGGACGTCTTTCCTTTGTCTTAATGGGGGGGGGGATATTTGCATTCACTGCATTGTTGCACTGAATGCATTTCAATTCCCAAAGTGAGGCCCTGAGAAACACACACTGCAGAAATTCAAATGATAAACAAGGTCTGTCATGAAGAAATATGTCAGCTACTGTCTGTGCAAATATGATAACAAGACATTTCTTCTGTATAAATCAATAAAGTTGCCCTGTTATCAATTATATATATGTGTTGCCCATAGCTGCAGTCAAACAACACCATAAGGAGGGATGGGAAAGGCTCACAGATTAATTTATAACACAGGAGTCAACAAAGAGAAGAGCATTATACATCACCTGGTGCAGACAAGATAAGTACAGGGTCTAAATTATAGTTGTTGAGATGCAAACATAGATGGATGACCTCTCTTCCCAAACAGTCAATTAAAATACCTCATCCTGCTGCAAAAAAAACACATTTTCTTCTAATTTATATGCTTATTTATTTTTCATTCAAGCAGGCAGCGGGATGGAATAATAAATCATCTTCTTCGGTAGTTGGTTAAGACTAATTAAAAATCTCTATAATGCATGGGAACCAACCGATACTGTGTACAGTGTGAAAAGGCTGCAAAACAAATATTGTGCCTCTGCCATATGTTTTTTCAAGTATTTACATTAATAAGATAGTGGGTATGCGGTAATCAGCTAATGGCAAGCCTGGCCAAGGAGGGCTAATTGCTGCAAAGTTGTTTTACAATTAGCCAGTAATGCTTGCAATAGCTGAGACATTGGGTTTCTAGAGAAGATAATGAAAACCATTTTAAGGATTGTTTTGTCCAAAGCTAATGCTTATAAGTAAAATGCATTCCATGATTGGAAAGGGTTAACTTGGAAAGGGTTAACCTTTGATATCCGACATCCGATATCTCAATATTGACAGATTTATTACAGCTGACAACACCTGCCAACAAACACGTTGCTCATTTTACTGCTTCCTAATTCATTTTTTGGATTTCCAACAGATAGTTAGTTTTCCAATATCGTTTTGAGGTATGACATACACTGAGAGAACCCTAACAAAAAAGTGCAGAAGAAAAATGTATAACTTTGCGAACAAAGGAATAAACTAATAAAAAGAAGGAATAAACCTATGGTCACCTATAGTAATAAGGAAATACAAAAACAGCTCCATGAAATAAAGCAGTTATCCTGAAATAGCAGCAGAGGCAGCTCCTTTCAAGATTTCCAGCAAAAAGAAAGAATGCAGTTTTGCAGGCAGGCATATAATACCCCAATAAAATAAAAACAATAAAAACAAATCTGTAAAGAGCTGTTGTGCGGTTGACCGTTGAAACTGAATTAACAATAAATCATGGTCATCTGACTTAAGGGATATGTGCATAGGGGTTAGGATTTAGCAAAACAACATACCCTCTATGAAAGAGTTAGAAACACAATTATAAACACAAATTCAAATCTGTAGACAGTACTCCAAGTGCAGATGTTCTCAAATTTGTTTGGCTTTGTGTTTTGAGTAATAAAATAAGTCTATTCATTTCCAGACCTGTCAAATAAATCTAGCCCATCCAGTCCTTTTAGTGCAGCAGTTAAACAAAGGAGCTGGCTGTGAGCAGAAGACCTGACCTCTATTTAAAAGGACACCATGTCAACCCTTTCAATAGAACAGCGTGTAAAAATAGCATCCTCCTGGTCCTCCCAACTCATCCGTCATTGCTGCGATTCTCCAACATGTCTACACTTACCAGTTGGTGAGCATTGGAGGGAAAAAAATATGCTTTCTGAATCAAAACTAATACTTAATGGATTTTTAGATACTGTCGGGTTGCCAGTGAGTTGCAAAACATGGTGACAAACACTTGCAACTATCCGCCTAGTCAACATGTCAGGATACCTTCCTATTTCCCAGAATTTCTAATGCCAATTTGCCAAAAATGTCAACATCAATTTCCTACCACGGAAGTGGAATGGCTCTATCGATGACAAGATCAATTACTCTGCCCCTTTCTTCCTCACGGCAATATCTCAACAACTAGTTTGAACGGACGGATTGCCTTAAAAACTGGGTAGAGAAACCCATTTTAAACTTACTTTTTTTAAATGCGTTGGTTCATGACCAAATACTTGCAAAACAAATGAAATTATCATTTGCTGAATGTTGCTGAATGCATCAAGCAAATGTTCTGCTTCCCTGACTTAAATGTGGAGCTTTTTCCACGATTTTGGTGCCAGGATTGTAAACATATGTGTTTTAGTTGAGGGGTACCATGAGAGTTGCAGTAGTGTAAGATTACAAGAACCTTGATCAGGTGCTGTGGTGCCTTCTGGGTCAGTAGGGGCGTACCCTCCTGATGTTGTAGAGAGTTCATCATTATGAGTGGGTTGTAGCAGCGATGTTAGCAGTTGATCATCCAGTGCCACACCCAGATTCTTTGCACTCTGATTCAGGGAAAGGCCAGCGATGCCAATGTGGATAGAAGACTGCTTACCTGGAAGGAAGAGCACTGCAGTCTTGTTTAGATTGGGCTTCAAGTGGTTCACAGACATCCACTGAGATGTTAGCCAAACAATCATTAACCTGTACAACCCCCTGGGTATTAGACCAGGTGATGTTAGGTTAGTTGTTTTCATTCATTTGAATTGTGCTATGTACTTGTATAAAGATTATGTGTAACTTAAGTTGGCACTTATTATTTGGTTAACACAGCAAATTATAGAAAATCCCAACAAATGTTTCTGTAATGTTAATGCCATGTTTCACAGCAGAATCTCCCTGTGAATGCAGATACATTTCTTCCTGCTGATGCTGCTGAAAGCTTTGTTTCTCTCTTTTATTTGATTTATTCAAAACCTCGGAGAACCCTGTTTTCCTATGCCTTCAAGTCTCCAGGCCCATGTGAGCTGGTGTGGGTTTGTTTATTTGTTTCTTAAGAACCCCAGTGGCTACTTTAATACCTACTTGCACACAAACACAGAAAAATAATTGGTAACCATGCAGGGGAAAGCACAGGCCAGGAAAAAAGTCAAACATAAGCAAGAAAGAAATAAGAAAGAATCGGTTTTGCTAGCGTTTTCTTCCTTTTTATAAATCAAAAGCTGGAGCCAAAGATTCACAGCAGGCTTCTACTCTGTCAACAGGGAGGGAAACTGATTCCCTTTTTCTCAAATCTTCAACTTGACTTTCGAGACCTTTTGGACCTGACCCATTAGACCCCCTGACATTAATGCTGATCATGAATATTTCCTCAAAGCCTTTGCAGCTATGTGGTCACGCTTTCGATTGAGTCATTAATACAATGAGTGCAAGAGAGCGTGTCTTAATGACAATCTGGGCTAAAAAAGTTATAGATTATACACATTTATAACCTGGGCATTTGCGTCACTTCGGCTCAGATTCTGTGATCTTTTTTCCCGGTGGTAATTGAGGGCAAGGCAATGTCATTTAATGCAAGACCTCCAACTCACCGGAGTCAAGCCGGAAGGGAATTAAATCTTTAAGCTTTGCATATATACATTATTAAATGTTTGAGTTTACTTTGTAATGTTTTAGTCAGCCTTATCTATTTTTATGGTTTTTACTTTTACGATTCGATCCAGTTAAAAATCACTTGCAAGAGTTTAGTTGATGTGCAGCAGAGGTTTTGACTGCTTTGATGAAAGAAGAGACAAAACAGGGCGCAAGAAACCCCCCGCTGAGCATCACCTTTGCCCTTTCAGGAGAGAAATCTAGCATGTTTTTTTGTTTTGTTGTGTTTCCACTTCGCCAGACTGTATTTGTTTCCCTCCAGTTTCTCTCTACCTATACCCATACCAAGGTGGCAGAAGCACGACTTGCTGTGCCATATTTCCGCCTCACATTAAAAGACTGAGAGACATTGCCTTTCCTCCCGTAACCCCTTTATGGTGGATTAATGATTTATTGCTCCGGCTTCTCGCTCCTCTCATCTTACTTCGAGGGGGGGCAGTTTAACAAGCACGCTCATGTTCTCCCCCGGCCTTCAGATTGTCCTCACTCAGAGAGAAATGTGCCACGGTGCTACTGTGTGCAGCACAGCAGTGACCCAGTTCAGAGACTTTCTCACCAGAACAGCCTCAGCAGGGAGCAAAGAGATCCAGCAATAAAACCAAACCCGACGGGCACGGCTCAAACAGTACGCTGTCGCAGGCCCTGCCACATATACGCCACATCATGCTGATGCTTACATTGGTCAACTGAATAATGTATGGTATCCACTGATGAAAACAAACTTTGAAGTTGCTTAATAGCCAAATAATGTCAAAATGCAGGAATTGGGTCATATAAAGTTCAATGGAAATAACAAGCACTGTATAGCCCCTGAACAACAACAGAACATGCAGGTATATTCTCTTCATATTAGTAAAAACCTTTAGAGTACTATCATTTCTTGTTTTTATCATGATAGGTTCAAGCGAAACATGTGGATACTGACCAAAAGTAAAGTTATTGTACTGTTGGTCGATAAAGTGTGTCTGTATCCGCAATTGCCAAATTGAATACTTCTAAATACAAATAATAAACTATGATCCTGCAGTTTGGGCACAGATTTGACTTTACTCAACATATTCTCTCAATGTGTCGAATACAGCAGCTTGATGCCCAACGTTTTTTTATTATGTCCACACAGTAAGTCATCTCCCATTTTCACAGGAAACAACTTGGTTGGATCTAGGCAGAAAATGGGTACACAATTGTGACAAAGGTTGTTTTAGCATAAACCCCATTTTCTGCCTAGATCCAACCAAGTTGTTTCCTGTGAAAATGTGTACGAAATATACTTGAGTTAAGTATTTCACTTAGCTTGACCAAAACTGTTGAGTAATTAATTCATCTAATGAACAAGCTCTCCTATTTGAGGCCTCTGGATTTAGAAAAGGCTACTCCTGTTGCTTTAAAACTGAAATATCAATATATTTTTACATCTTAAAGTCATAAAACAATGCTAATTCGCATTCAACCTCATGTTTGTACCAGAGTTTCAATAACAACTAAAAAGCACATTTGATTGGGTCTAATGGTGCACTCCACAAAAACAAGTTCTGCTGCTTCTCCATCTTCATCCCTGAAGAGACAACTTCAATCCAGAGTGTAACTAGAAATAAACTGTAGGTGTTTTAGCTCACTCATTGAACTAATTGTATTGTCAATAAGGTGCACATTATAGTCCTTTACTTTACACTCCAATTAAATGGCAGATCATTTCCATATTTTACAACTAATCAAGCTTACCCAAGATCCTCAGCTAGAAGCTCGGTGATTGGATTGTTTAGCCGCAATGCACGTTGGGATATGGTGTTATTGCGATATGAAATCCGAAAAACATTTAAAAAAAGAAAATAATACTTTATTCCGAGTGTGCTTGCTTTTCTATTTGAAAGTCATCACATAACGGCATTGTAATACACAGTTCGGCTGCATTAAATATTACACATCTGCTGTAGTTATTTATTTATAGAGCCCTGATTAGAACACTTCTGGACAAGCTGGAAGAACTTCCACCGAAACTGAATACGTGATTTGGATCATAAATATATCAGCAATTAAACAACATCTTACATTTCTCTTCACACAATACGTCTATTTGCAGTATCAACATTAATTCGGCTAACTTTTATATTTGATCCAATTGGTAGATTGGTTATATTTACACCATAACGGTGCACAGCTTATAGAAAATGACTTGTAGTTTTAAAAGATATTACTGATTTTCTTTGAATATAAGAATGTTAAAACTGAGTTGAAAGCATAGTCAGGGGTTTTGGGTGATGGGAGACACCTCTATGGATTCAGAATTTCAATAGCTTACCATTACAGTAAATGACGGATATACCTTTCTGTCTGTGATGTTTTACAAATCAGATATTAATGTAAAACATGTGAAAACACTACACATCTTCAGATGTTATACATACATAAGTGTCCTACACCAATAATACAAAGTTATTATTAGTATGCTGTGTGTACCTTGTGTGCACCGCCTAGTGCTTAAAGCACGTTATTGAATTATTTTTGATGAAAAAAATATTAAGAGTACATATATAGACATTTTTATTCATTGGGATAAACCCCTTGAGATGCACCATCTCGTTTTCAAGGGGGTCCCGACAATAGTAACAACTTACAGACATACATAAACAAAAAGACAACATGCAAAACATGACACACAAGACAAACCACATACAGTCTGTTAAGTAAAATTCAAGCATTTTGGTAGACAACATCACAATAGTCCATAATCGGAAGAATAAGTTGAGAAGCAATTCTCTTTCGGACACTGAGCGTAAAACAATTGCGAGAGCGAGATTCCATAATTGACTTTATGTATTACATGCTTTATATGTAGTTTAAAGGCCCTGTGAAGTGTGCGCCTGTGCATGATCTGTTATGCTAATACATA
>CALSBZ010044873.1:285732-297719 GCA_943591055.1 Gobionotothen gibberifrons | reverse complement strand
GAAGTAGAAAGTACAGGTATTTGTGTTCAACATGTAAGAAGTAGAAATTTCAGGTATTTGTGTTCAAAATGTAAGAAGTCAAAGTAAAAAGTCGTCAGAAAAACAAGTAGTGGAGTACTGATACCAGAAAAATGTACTTAAGTACAGTAACGAAGTATTTGTACTCCACTACTCCACCACCTCTGGCAATGATACCCATGAGTATTTACTCCCTCTTTATATATAGTATATATGTGGTGTAGACACTGATATGTACGTATACAGAGGTAAACCTGCAGGTGAATTTAACCCAACACTGCCGCAGGGCTTTGGTAGTCTTGCTAGTCAGATGTAGGACCATGAGGACGTTGGTGGAGTTCTCAAGTCCTTTCCCTTGATAAAAACGTTTGTTTGATGCAACATACCCGATCTCCACACTAAGATAAGATAAGAAGTACTTTCTTCATCCCAATTTGGGAAATGCTAGCATTGCAGCAGCATAGAAAAATAAAAAAATAATTTAAAAAAAAGGCATTGCGCATACGTAGAAACTAAAGAGTAGACATAACCAATTCTAAAATGTAAACATCTCAAAATGAATAAAAGCAGCATTAAAAAGTAGAAGACATACAGTAGACTGTGAAGATAACAAATCTATAAACTCTGACAATAAAACACGATTGGAGGGCTTTAGACACAATATAGAGCAGGATATTATTTACATTAAGAGTGTAGGGAATGGAATATTAAATACAAAATAAATGTATAATATACTTATGGCTCTAGATGATTCTGCCCACTTTAAGTTTGAGACAAAAACGGATTGTTTCCAGATCCATTTCTTAGACTTTGACAGTCGTTAAAGGGCCATGTGAACAAATAAATACATCTGACAACGCTCTGAACCATGGATTATTAACAACTTCTGACCTGGCGGCAGACCATCCCACAAATCCTCCAGAAGGCCCATTGTGGCGTCTACTTTTACCAAAGAAACACTGAGTGCAACCAGCAGCTTGTACTGTTTATAAAGGAACATTTGCATGGAAAAGACCAAAAACGGTGGTTTTGTGAAGAGCTTACAGATCAGCAGATTCCATTTCGGCCTATGATTAATGGGTGTTTAGGTGTTTACATTACAAAGATGGTAAAAGGTATTGATTACATATTTGGATTGTTGCATGTAATGCCTCTCTTAGAACATTTCGGCCAAATGTGGTGCTTTTCTGATCATTATTTCCAGAGATATATGTGATGAGGCAGACACGCCCCCTTAAGAGAGCCTACATTTTCATCACAAAACACTTTTTTTTGCGGTAAAATATTTTGTATACAACCACCATTTTGAAAAAGTAGACATATTAAAGTAGATAAATGGTTGTGTGGTTGTGCTTTGTTGTACCTCGGGTAGCAAGGCATTGGGTGCATCTCAGGTCGGTTAAATTGATTCCTTGCGTCCCTCACTTGCGTCGTTTCCCTGCGACTAGCCCCTCCCACCAGGGAAGCATGGAGAGATGCAAGGAAACCACGAGAAGCAGGGAAATGAGTTTTAAGAGCAATGGGACGTTGTTTCCTCCGGAGCATCACGTGAAGCGACGTCCGTTTGTGATGACGCCGCACAGCTGATCGTCTGACAGCAGCCAGATCAGTGCATGCGCTGCATCGTCCAATCAGTGAGCGATACACAGAAAGGGGGCGGGGCGAGTGTCTGAGGATTTCACCGGTAGATGGTCTGGTAGTTCCTCGATTATCGCCAGGGGCGCCGCCAGGGATTTTGGGCCCCATGAAAATATATCACATTGGGCCCCACCACCAGGCACAGGCCACTTTGTTTATAAATTACCTCGAGGGCCGTACCAAATGGTCTAGCGGTCCGTATACGGCCCGGGGGCCGGAGGTTCCCCACCCCTGCTTTAATATAATAACATTAGTATTAATATCATCACCAAAATGTCGGTGATTAACATTTTGTTTACCTAATACAGACTGATCACTCAACGCTTCAAACTGTCCATCATCCTAAATAGACTAAAAGCAGTTTTTTGTTTTGTATAGATCATTGGCTATGTGGGAAAATACTGTGTTTGAAATGTATAATTTAAATTAGATGTTAGCTTTTTGTTTTGATATATATATATATATATATATATATATATATATATATATTGTATTCCAGTCTCCCTTCATTCAACACAATGCTGCTCACCTCCTTCAGTTGGGAGAAAAGCTGGTTCAGGTTCAGCATTATGGGGGGACAGGGCTGCTGAGTCTATGGATCTGTTGATCCTGGCACCAGGGGGAGGGACAACTGATTTAGTATGAATAGGCGCTAAAAATGTGCCTGCATTTATTAAAGGTAGGTAGGTAAGAATGGAGAAACCAGCTTGAGTGTGCTAGAATTTGAAAGTACACAACCGAAAAAAATCTGTCCCTTCCTTCAGACTTCCTTACAGAGCCCCTCCTCCAACACACACGAACGTGCACATGACCAATGAGGGCACGAGATAAGTTTGTGCACAGATGGAAGGCTGACAGGCAGGTAGGCCATCCAGTTACTTTAGCCGGGCCGGCTAAAATGATTGGTCGTGCTTTTTACAGTACCACGGCTTCCACAGATGACATTTTTTTATGGATTTTTTGTCAAAGCACTTAAGATAATTCACTGTAAGATATTCATTGCTATCGGGATGTTAAGAGCATTCCATGGAATATAACAAAAAGTGTATCTCAGGGCGGTTTCTCAAACTTACCTACCCAACTTTTAATGTCAGCTTAGTAAAAAAAAACATTAGCTAACAGACTAATTTCCACCACTCATGGACCACACCCACTTTTTCTTGTGAAAAACTGGGTGACATACTTTCGCCCTTTAGTCCCTCTCTCTTGTCTTTCTCTCCTTTTTCTTCTTTTCTTAGAGCCTGACTTTTTGAGCCGTTGAGACACAGTAGCGTGGCATGGGAAAAAAATTAGGGGAAGCCAATAATACGTCCTTTCTTTTGGGTCGGAGGTGTGGTGGTCAATGTAATAACGTAACCAGATGAGTGATTACAGCACCCGGTATCATTTTACACACATTTGTATCATACAGATGCAGGCCTTACACACGCCTGTTATCTAACCGACAGGTCCGCACACACTCTCCAGCCGAAACTAATAAGCATTCATTCACAAACTAAATCAGGAGACCTTTAACGTTTTACGTCCGATTCGCTCCTTTTTTCCTCGCTGTACACAGCTCCAGTTTGGGCATTGGCCTGTCATCAGATTGTATTTGTTGTTGCTGCTGTAGCGGAAGTTTAGTACAATTATTTTTGATTAAATACTCCAAATCTCCACCCTCCCTAATTGCACTTGCTTCAGTTGCTTCAGTTGCTTGCTCTTTCTAACGGCGGTGAGAGTGGTGCAGTGGCGCTATCTATCTTCTATCGATTAGATTTATGATTTGAAAATTATAAAAGTAGGGTAGACATGTGGATATTATCCGACTGAACAAAACCTGCATTTATCTAACAGGTTAGTTTTCCACTGACCTTATTTCGAGCTATTTTCCCAAATCCTATGGAGAAATCCCATTGCTGTTTTGTCGAGGGAAACCGAGCGCAGCTTACTTCCGGGTTTTAGGACGCGTCACTGCAACACTAAGTTGATGCGATTTTATTGGATTGTGAGGCAAGGGAAGCCAGGCCCTGACCAATCACAGGTTGGCAGGGGCATCACGTGAGCCTCATCTGATTGGTCAATCCCTCCATTTTTTTTCACCAAGGGAAGCCAATTTCGGCTAGCCTCCTCTCGCAACAGAGAGTGCAATCTACTGTTTCACCATAACATCTAGAGGGGCGCTGTTTCACTCTTTGTAAAATACTCAATGAGAATGGGGGAGAGATGGGCCGGCAGCAACACACAACAAAGAATTTCCGAAACTAAACGAAGTGTTTGTATTTATTTATTAAAATTATAACTAAAATCCGAAAAAACAGGGGAAGCCTGGCTTCCCTTGGCCTCCAGGAGAAAACGTCACTGTTGAGACAACACACTTACGTAGGCTATGTACTAGCATCCCTCCTCACATGCTTTCACTCTCTGCAAGTGCCGGTGCCGCACGCGTTTGGAGGCAGGACCAAACCATTACATGTAAATAGAAGGGGGTGTACAGAGGCTTTGGATAATTAACTTTTGGAAGAAAATAAGTTTAGTGAGTACTTTATCAATATAACGTTATATTAATGTTAATTATTGAGGATTGATGAAAGGTTACTTACATAATGTTTTATGTCAGTCCCTGTCAGTCACGGGGCCTTAGAATCGTCCTAACTTTTCACCCCCTTACGGCGCCCCTGACTGCGCATGCGCGTGGCGGTGACGCCTTCACGGCCCCGTCTATCGTCCGTCTTCTGAGAGAGGCAGCAGCCACCCTTAGAAGAGGGGCAGACGTCAGACTGTTTATTGTTTTTATTGTTTTTCTTTTCATTTTTATTAACTGCGCCCTCGGCTTTACGCCTGGAAACGACAGTGGAAAAAGATTTATTGGGAAACAATAATGATGACATGTGTTTGTGTGACTTAAACAGGCAGCGGAGTTTACTGTCTTTGATGTTAAGTCCATTTCCCTCATGGCGCGAACTTGAGGATGACGTTTTGACATCACTCGAGGCGGCGGGAAGATGGGGGCATGGTTGCACCCCGAAAACACATGAGCATCCAACACTGGAACGTGCCCTGGAGCTGGGGAACAGGGAACTCCCAGCTCTTTTAACGAGGAAAGGAGAGGAAGCTGTCAGGCTGCCCGCTTCTTCTTCCTTGTCTGGTGGCTGAAAGTCTGGACCGGCTGTGCCTGAGCGGCTGCTGCCGGAACCGGAGACTTCCTCGGCCAGCTCGTCCTCGCCTCGTGTCTGGGCTGAGGACCCGGGGCGGGCTGTGCCCCTGCTGTTTCGGTATCTTGAACCGGGCAGGACGTGAGGCGGCCTGAGCGAAGGACTGCCGCGGAGCCGTTGAAGGCGGCGGCTGGACAGAGCTGGAGAGCCTCATCCTCCTTCTTTTTGGATTCACATCTCTGCTGCATCGAAGCTAGAGCGGAGCCAAATATGCCCTCGGGAACAATAGGCATGTCCAAAACATCCTCTTTCTCCCGGTCTGGAAGGTTCGTCAGGTTAAGCCACCTGGCTCTCTCCTGTACCACCATAATCCCCAGTGTTTTGCCCGTGGCTTGGACTGCACAGCGCTGCACACGGAGGCAAATGTCCGTGATCGCTACAATCTCGTCCCACACGGCAGGCTCAGGTTTGTTCGACATATCCTCGCAGAGCTCCGCCTGGTAGGCGGTCAGCAGCGAGGAGACGTTGAGCGCCCTGGCGGACAAAGCTGCGGCTTTATAGGCCCGTTCGGTCATTGCTGACTGGAAGCGGTCTGCCTTTACCGGTAGCGGGGGGTTCCTGCTCGGTGTCGAAGCCAGCCTCGGTTGGAGGTGGGCTGCCACCAGCAGTTCCATGGGCGGCATGCGGAGCAGGCCGAGCTTCTCCATGCCGTCACAGTCCAAAGAGGAGGCACCCTGGATTGGGGCCTTGTTGCTGAAAGGGCGGTCTCTCCACGAGACCGACACCTCGTCCAACATCTCTGGAAAGACTGGGAGAAGCTGCCTCTTCATCCTCGCTGCTTGGGGCAAGTTCTTCCCGTCATAGCGAGATCTGGAGGTCTCCTTGGCCACTTCAGGCCAGGGGTAGCCGTCGGCGGAGGCTCTTGATGGTGAAGCGGGCACAATGTCCGCACGAGCCGGGGTTATCGATAGCCTCCTGGGCGTGTTCCAGCCCAAGGCAGGACGAGCAGACCTGGTGTGAGTCCGTGCTCGAGATCTTAAACCCGCAGCCGCAGAGCCGAGCCTCCGACTCCTCTGGTGTGAGGGAGAGAAGGGTCCATCCTCGTTTTGCCGGGGTGTCGGCGCGGAGGGACACGCTTGTAACAGGTACGTTACCGAAAGGAAAATCCAACCTTATCGTTAATCCGAAAGGAAAAAGCGACGGTGTAGATTTTTCTTTAAAAGATATTAACTGGTGTGTTAATATCTTTCTTATCTCCGTCTCCTCTGGTGTGAGGGAGAAAAGAGACCGTCCTCGCTGACCGTGGTGTCGGTGTGGAGGGAGGAAAACTAGCAACAGGTATGTTACTGTTTGAGAAAAAAATCAAACCTTACCGTTATTTCGAAAGAAAAAACGGCGGGGCAGATTACAATATTAACTGGTGTGTTAATATTGTTCAATCTTCTTGCAAAGCAAAAAAAGTAACCGGCAAGCGCCCGTCGACCGAATGTTAGCTTGGGTTCAGTCTGTGGACCATTAAGCTAGCCCGGCTACTGATATTCGAGATGTGCTCTGAAGCGAGAAGAGGTGTTTGAATGACGCTGCGACGTAGCACAAGCTACTTAAAGGGTGGGTGGATTCCCTGACGTGGACGTCAAGATCACCAGCCAATCAGGATTGGCGTAATGAGATTGATTCTTCTGTTTGCATACGCGTTGAGGTGCATCCCATAGTGAGACATCGAACGGAGTGTTATGAATGAGAACAACATTTTCTGTTGCTTTTTTCCATCTTTCCCATTAGCTTATTTTGACACCTTCAGTATAACTCATTAGGGTTTGTTTGCTTGGGTTTGTTTCTGTATCATCATCAGTGCTAGACTTATATACAGTAGGTTATTTTAATAGAGGAAAACAAAACAAAGAACAAATTCATATCACGCCTTAATGTTATGATTTGTTGCACTCTGCACTACAAAAATACATGGACAAGGACAGCACATCACACAGCTGATTAAAATGTTTTTGCAACACTCATGTTGGCTACCAAATCATATGAGAACATATGCATATACATTTTTTAGAGGCTTTTACCCAAGAAAACCTTTTTTATTTTATTAAACTTTCTTCAAACATTGCTTGAATAAAGTATGGCAAACAAGTCCAATGAGAAATGTTTTAAATATCAACTATCATGCTATTTTCAGGCATATATTAAGGGTATCAGATATATATAAAAAACATATCTATGATGTGTTTTGCTCAAAACACCAAACAGATCATGCATTTTAGACATCCCTCATATCCCTCTGTTTCAGCCCTGTTTTGGCTGATTCTCTGCTGGCCCCGCCCCCTTTTGAGCAACAGGCACACTGTGAGTTCTGTGACGAGCTGTCTGCTCTGCTCAGATGTAGCTAAATGCTGCCATGGTTAAACGCAATATCATGTTCCAAACTACTTCAAGGATTATTTCTGAAACAGTATGGAGCTCAAATGCTTATTTTCATGCAGGTTTACTAAAAGGTGAGCCTTTTTTTATTTCCTGTTGTTTTTACACATACTTTCTCCAGTACAGGTTAGCTCTGAGTGTTAGCGATGCTTGCTAATGTAAACAAAGACCATATTACCTCCAAAACACGTTGCGCATTGTTTCTGATAGCGACATTTCTGATAGGGCCGTGGGTGTAAAGCCAGCCCACATTTCTGATATTACGTCATATCGGCAGCAAATCCGAATCAGCTCCGTTGTACCCCCGTTTTTAGAAATGTGTATAGAGGAAAAGAGAGAGGGTTTTATTTTCTGACACTTTGTGAGTTCACTGGCACACCGGGTATGTGGATGGGACATGTATTTATGTATAAAAGACATCAAAAAGTGCATTTTGCATGATAGGACACCTTTAAAGCATATAAACATGTCCCAATAGAGGCACACAATACAATTAGGAAACCTGGAAATGAGCATAATATGTCCTCTTCAATGAAAAGCTTGTTGCACAGTATCCCTTGGTTATAACTCAGCGGCAAAACTATCATACGGAAAGAAAATCAATCGCACTTATATCTGGATTCCTCTTTAATTATGAAGCCTGGTGTTTTTTGCTAACCCTGTCTGAAGTTTAAATGGCCAGATAATCCACCAGGACAGTTAGCTCAGATAAATCAAGCTGGTCAAACAGGAAAAATCCCCCCCCAAGGCCTGTTTATGTGACTGTCAGACGCAGAGAGCCCACCTGGGAGCGCTGCCATCAGCGTGGGATGTCCTGGTTAGGATTCCTGTTCAATCACTGCTCTTGGCTGCCGCTCGTGTTGCCTGTGGCATTTTGATTGAAAGTTTTCTATTCACACACAGAGCTCCCTTTAATGGCCCTTTTTCATGTGACAGTGATATATATGCAGGTAATTACAATTGGCTATGATGGATAGTGCTGTCTGATATACCATGATTATCCTGAGATTAAACATGTTTCAGAAATATCAAATGTCAAAAACTATTACAAAGTTGCACGAGGAGTTGGTTCTCTGGCATTCTTTATTTTAAATGATGTTACTGCATCGCTAACCGTGAGAGTATGAATTTCTACTTTGTGTTAAAAAACTATTTTGAGTCTAGATCATGTGATGTTTGTGAGAAGCAATGCTCCACGTGCCATGACATCTGACAGGATGTACTTATGAACTAAGTGTGCCTTGGTTGTGGTATTTACATCTCTCAGCATGGCTGTCACAGCGCAGAGTGTGAAAACACACTCATTTGATGTTTAGACAGACAGGTTTCACAGGCCTGACTGAAGCCTGCCGAAACGCAGGCGGGTGCTTTATAGACATGGTGACAGAGTCTTCAGTCAGTGTCTGTGGAGGAAAACAAAATGGAGAAACTATTGCTAAACACCCTTCCCTTTAAGTTTGTTAATCGTCTTGGTTGCGTAAACCATTATTTAGTTTTAATCCAAGTCCCTGTTACATCCCCGGGACACATTTATCTCCACTGTCATCGTGAGTAACAGTTTGTTCTAAATTGACCTCCCTTATTAAATAAAGGTTATGCAGAATAAAAAAATGCTCAAGGTTGTTCTCTGAAAGCTTGGCTGGGAGGGTGCCAGGCAGGAGGGAGGAAGCCAAAGAGATTCCTGAACTAAGAGGACATCCGCCAGAGAGACAGGCCCTTAAAGTCTAATTGGTCTGATTAGAGGAACGCCCCCGCCAGCACTTCTGATTAAGTGGAGTGATGGAGGCGATAAAGGCCTGGCATGTGGCGCTGGACCATTAAGTGAGTAAAATGAAACAAAGTTCACTTCTTGGCTGGATGGAGATCGTCCTGTCTCATATTTTATCCTCCGTGCGCAGCGAGATGGGACCATATCAGTCATCCTCTCATGCCAGCACCCGCTCCATGTGTCTTCCTGCTGCAGCCATTTCAAAGACTGACACATGCTCAGAGTGTGAACAAAAGCAAGGGCAGAGGCAGGAACATTTCTGCTCGGAGAGTTTCACATTTTCCTCCTCGGTTGCCGATTAATGGCCTCATTCTTTTTCCTTATTTTTGTATTTATGCTTCCTGACCCAAACGATTTTCCTCCCGTACCTTCTGCAGTATGCACAATTCAATATTTGTACATACTTTAGTGTATGTAATAAGCAGATTAGATTTCATTTTCCTTTGGAGACACACCAACAAGATAAAATCCATTTTAAAAACAATAACTGGCGGAGAGAAGAAAGCAGAAACACCCATGTAGCGCTGCAGGGCATTTTCTTTAACTAAGTTTTAAAAAAAAGAAGCTCTTTTCTTCCAATTCTGGTGACGTATGGCTGTTTTCTGTTCCTCAGCTTTGACAGATGTGCCCCAGCATGTTCAGAACTCCCTCAGGCATCTTTCACAACACTCCATGCACACTACACTAAACATAAAATATTAACCTCTTAAGCCCTGAGCCTGTTTTTCAGGTTTCAGGCTCGAAAATGCCACTAACACAACAAATGATATATCTTCACTTCTAAAAGGGGTAAATTAATAATTATTTTTCTCAAAGCAAGGTTACATCTGTGAGTTGGATGTATAAGTGTCAGAATCAATATATATTTTTTTTATTTTAAAGTAAATTCAGATGGAACATAGTAAAAACATGTAAATTCTAATGAAAAAAAAGAAAAACCCTTTACTTATAGTGAAAACCACCCTTGCATGATGGGTTAGTAGACTAAAAGCTTTAGGAATCCAAACTATAACATATAATAAGTACCCTGTATCAAGATTGATGCAAAACAAGTGAAATTTGATCTTTTTAGAGAGATTTAGAAAAATAAAGTCCAGGCGGACTCACCTCTGGGTAATTTGGGAACCATCGGTTCCATTTGACCTTTTTCACTGTAAAAATATTTTTTTTACTTTGAATTTTCACTATAGGTATTCATTCCATCCAAATACAACTGTTGTAAAAAATAAATAAAAAATAAAAATAAAAATCAGAATCTGAATCAGAATACATTTATTAGTCCCACAGAGGGGAAATGTGCAGCTTTACAGCAGGAAAGAGCCACAGACAGCTTAGTGTTGCATATCTTAAATGGGTTAAAAAAAAGTACTACGTTATAATTAGGGCCGGGACTTTAACGCGTTAATTAAGATTAATTAATTACACAAAAATTAACGCATTTTAATCGCACTTATTTTTGCACAGCTGAACGTTTCTCACTGGATGAGTTTCAGGCGTACCGATTATACTGGAGCACCAACTAACGTGCATGACTTCAGACAATCTTTGGATGGACAGTTTGGTGTAAAACACGGAGAATAAAAACGTGCGTTCTGGAATGTCAGGAATGTTTGAGACGGAGAAGAATGAGGAAGTGGAAACGGAGGAGCTGAGAGCAGCGGAAAAAAACGGAGAAACGGCAGGAAAAGCTGTAAAGAAGATGGATGGTAAAGACAAAGAGGTGGCGGGAGGTTCCACAGAAGGAACAAGAACAAAAACGGCTTCTATGATGTCTGAAGAGAAAATGAGAGACGCTGTGAAGAACCCGGAAATGGATGCGGGGAGCAGCTGCAGCGACATGAACGAACTGTGAGAGAGTAAGCTACGGAGTCCCTTAAAGCAAAACAAATCTGCGGAGTCTAGAAATGTATTTAAATCGAGATTTTTCGGTTCAGCCATTTCACAAACCGTAGGAAAGTAAAAATGCAAATTAATCGTTAAAACCGAAAAAAATCGCCCAAAAAGTGACAAAAAGAATCCAGCAGCTTTATTTATATGTGATTAAAAATGCGATTAATTTCGATTAATTAATTACAAATTACAATTAATTTTTTTAATCGAGTCCCGGCCCTAGTTATAATATAATAAACAACATGCTAAAAAAGTACTACGTTATAATACAATAAACAATAAACAATATGCAAAAAAAAAAAGATAAAAACTAAAAAAGTTACATCATTTTCAAAAATACAGATCAAAAACAAATCAAATCTACAAATCAAGTAGACAAGGGTTTAGCAGCCAGGTATAAATGACAGTTATTAATGGCATATATATATTGCACATATAACACAAAGTTGGTTTGTATTTAGCAGCAAGGAGTGATATAGTATGTTGTGGTGTGTGTATGGGGGGGGGGGTCTACCAGGGGCAGTGCTGGTTGTAATGTCTTACCGCTGCAGGAAGGAAGGACCTGCGGTATCTCTCCATGAGACAGCGGGGGTGCAGCAGCCTGTCGCTGAAGGTGCTGCACAGTGAGGACAGGGTGTCCTGGAGGGGGTGGGACACATTGTCCAGCAGGGAGGACAGCTTGGCTGCCATTCTCCTGTCTCCCACTCAATGTCTGCTCCCTGGATGTTCACTGGTGTCGGGGGGGAGTGTTATATTTCCTTCCTGGGTTTTACAGATGTGTCTGACGCTGCAGAAAGCTGGTAGAAAGCAGACGATGGTACCTTTGGAAGTGAGTCCTTTTTGGATGCAGGCTGAGTGGCCAATACTGGTGCAGATCTCTTTCTAGTGAAAGATGAGGCAGAAATTGAGGAATGTGAGGGTGAGGCAGGTGTGGGTTGGGTGAAAGCCATTTCATCCTCATCTCCATCACTATGAAAACAAATGTGGAAAAACAAAGGGATTAGATGGATTCCTGTAATTCCTGTTTCCTAGGCAGTAAACATGGCATTTTGAGTGTGTGAATGAAATACATTTAGAGACCCCCACAGTATTATTTCGAGACTATGTCTCAG
>CALSBZ010044873.1:265515-276786 GCA_943591055.1 Gobionotothen gibberifrons | reverse complement strand
TAGAGGAGTACAGGTGCTCCTCATTGTGAACCAGCTGCACCTTCTAATGATCACCACACTGCACAGGAGAGAGAGAGAGAAGACAGAGGGGAGGAGGAGAAAGCAAAACACCTTAACCATAACAAGACGCCCATTAAGGAGAGACAATATCTCAAAAACCAGGTTACCCACCTCCATTGTTTTGCAGCAGAAGCCTGGATACAATATCCGTGAATGAACTCAAGGCTGTGATCTCCTTTAGCCTCGGCATCGGCCCTTCCTTCTTTTTTGAACAAACACTGTCCACTCACCATGTGAGGAGGAAGAAGGCTTAAGAGATTCCACTTCTCATAATACACGTCAAGTCCTTATTGTCTCTTGGTTATTAAAAGTAAATGTTATATCGACATTTCAATCACTCTGCCTTATTGCTTCCTCCAAGAAACTGATGGTGAGTGATTGGATCTGAAGACGTGTTTTTTTCGGACTTATGATTCTGTAACATGTGAAGCTTATGTTGCCAGAGCAAAGGTCATTTATGGAGTTTATGGTTTTGCACAATTTAAAATACACAAATGTAACCGATAACAAATTATATAAAGTGCCGGAAGAGAGAGAAGAAAACCCATTCTGCTTGTCTGCTAATCAAAATAATGTTAAAATTCTTAACTTCTTAAAACATAAAATGATTTATACAAAAAAATAGGAATTCAATAGTGATGTCAAAGTGTTAGAACAACAATAAAATAGCAAATGTAAAAACAAGGGAATGTTCGGTGGCCAACCCGTGCAAACACGCTACAACAACCCAGTCTCAAGGCATTTCGTCTTATAATCACGATATTTCATCTATTGATTCGTGTTGACCAACACGATTTCCCCCTTTTTTTCTTGTCACACAGAATGATTTTAACAGCAATATATTTCTATTGGTTGTATGTTTCGTGCCTACACCACGTCTTTTTGTCCGGTCGGGTCTTGGAAGACCGGAAGCTGTGTGGATCATAAAAACATGTTCTTACTCAATATCAAGCCACGATTATTGTTTTTATTTAAAATCGTATAATGTCAGACTTTCTTTGCCGTCAGCGAGGAAAATAAATGGGGCTCAGAGCCTCAGAATACTGAAATCTGTATTTTTTCAATCTTTTTTTCCTTCTAATTTGTTATTCTTTTCTAAATAACACACTTTTATTTACTCCACAATAACACACAATTATCCTTGTTTTTATTTATTTGTTTGATTCTATAATCTCTGGCTTTTTTGCCGTTCCCCGGGAACTGAATTTCAACCGTCACCGGAAACAGACGTAGGCCTATAAGGGACATTTCGAGCATCATTGCGATACACACCCACTGAACTGATTACCCAAGATCCTGAGCTATGGTTTAAGCTCGGTGATTGGATGTTTTAGCCGCAATGCACATTGGGATATGGTTTTTATGCAATATGAAATCCGAAAAACATTTACAAAAAATAAAATAATACTTTAATCCGAGTGTACTTGCTTTTCTCTTTGAAAGTCATCACATAAATGCATTGTAATACACGGTTCGGCTGCATTAAATATTACACATCTGCCGTAGTTCTTTATAGAGCCCTGATTAGAAGACTTCTAGACAAACTGGAAGAACTGCCACCGAAACTGAATATGTGACGTGGATCATAAATATAAAAGCAATTAAACAACATCTTCAATTTCTGTTCACACAATACGTCTCCTTGCAGTATCAACACTAATTCGGCTGACTTTTATATTTGATCCAATTGGTAAATAGGCTATATTTGCACCATAACTGTGCACAGCTTATAGACAGGGACTTTTTAAAGATATTACTGATTTTCTTTGAATATAAGAATGTAAATACTGAGTTGAGAGAATAGTCAGGGGTTTTGGGTGATGGGAGACACATCTATGGATTCAGAATTCCAATAGCTTACCATTAAATGACGGATATACCTTTCTCTCTATGATGTTTTACAAATCAGATATTAATGTGTAGAAGTAAAACATGTGAAATAATATAGCAATATCCTGTAAAGTTATGTAAAAACATGAATAAAACTACCCATCTTCAGATGTTATACATACATAAGTGTCCTACACTAATAATACAAAGTTATTATTAGTATGCTGTGTGTACCTTGTGTGCACCGCCTAGTGGTTAAAGCACGTTATTGAATTATTTTTGTTGAATAATGTTATTTGATGAAAAAAATATTAAGAGTACATACTTTCATAGGGGGAAAGTAGAAGGTCAATGATAGAAATATAGAATATAAAAAAATCAAGAAGATACTGTAAGTGATCTCTACAATGAAACAGTTTAGTGCACGATGTACAAAGATATTAATATGAGGATGTGCAAAACAGACAAACTAATTAACCTGTATTAACACATTAAAGAATACTTTAGGTTAAGGTCTTCTTTCAAATAAGAAAAATGCTTTGGGGGTATCTATCTACAGATAAATATTAAGCCTGACAAAGTACGTCTAATATATTGCTCTCCTGCAATGTTAACTATGTTGAAGCACTTATTTAACTGATATTATACACATTAATTATACTCTTATGTATGTAGATAGTATAAGAAATGTGCAGAATATGACAGTTTAATGGTGGAGGTATACACACATATTGATAGATGTCTTGTAATGCACTGTTGAGGAACCTGCGACCCAAGTTTTTCATTCATTGCATAACTACACCATAGTTGTGTATATGATATGTCAATAAACCATAGAAAATATTGAAATATTGAAAGGGATATGCAAAATAGCAATTATATACAGTTTTTAATTAACTATTAGTAGAGAATAACGAGTCATTAATATACTTTCTAGAGACCTGCAGATAAATGTTTAGTCTTCTCAAGCACCAACTATCGCCTGATTGTTGGCATTTGTCAATCACCTTCCCTGAATTTGACTCAGGTGTAACTAAAGTCTGATTTAAGGGTTGTTTATATTTCACATCATTAATCAGAATCTGCAAAGTAACTAAAATAAATGTAGTGGAGTAAAAATACCAGGTTAACCTCTGAATTGTAGTGGAGTAGAATTACAAAGAAACAATGAGCTGTCATGTGGGTATATATTAATGCTGCGCATTATGGATACAAGCAATTTTCACCCATTTATTAATTATATGTTTTAAATTTGATAACACCAATGTGATTCCTATCCCCTAAACCTCCAGGGATGTACACAGTTTAATACTGGCAACTTCTAATCGTGGGAAAAACGTCTTTTAAAACTACAATTCCCAGTAGAGACGTGCCATAGAACATGTTGCGAAACACAATAGCCATCATGTGTAGTTCTGGGGGGGACCAGTTTGAGTCCAGTTTTGGATAGTCTGCCGTGGGTTTCATTCCATTTCAAAGAACTGTCTGACGCTCAACGTAATCTTGGCACACTGCCACTCCAACATCCAATCACTGAGCTTCAAGATTAATCACGGGGTTTGTCAAGCAACGGGACTGTATTCCCAAACGATAGCTGAGGATTATGGGTAGTGTAGTGTCTTCGGCCATCCTAAACTCCGAAATGTTTTTGGGATTTCATATCGCAGAAACACCATATCCCAACGTGCATTGCGGCTAAAACATCCAATCACCAAGCTTAACCCATAGCTGGGGATCTTAGGTAATCAGTTCAGTGGGTGTGTATCGCAATGATTCTTGAAATGTCCCTTATAGGCCTACGTCTGTTTCCGGTGACTTTATTTTGAAATTCAGTTCCTGACGGACGACCAAAAAGCCAGAGATTATAGAATTAAACACATAAATAAAAACAAGGATGATTGTGTGTTATTATTGAGCAAATAACAGTGTGTTATTTAGAAAAGAATAACAAATTAGAAGGAAAAAAATATTTAAAAAATACAGATTTCAGTATTCTGAGGCTGTGAGCCCCATTTATTTTCCTCACGGAGGGTAAAAAAAATCAGACATTATACGATTTAAAATAAAAACAATAATCGTGGCTTGATATTGAGTAAGAAAATGTTTTTATGAACCACGCAGCTTCTGGTTTTCCAAGACCCGACCAGACAAAAAGACGTGGTGCAGGCACGAAACATACTACCAATAGAAATATATTGCTTTTAAAATCGTTCTTTGTGACACAAAAAAAAGGGGAAAATCGTGTTGGTGAACACGAATCAATAGATTAAATGTCGTGACTATAACACGAAATGCCACAAGACTGGGTTGGCTACAACGGCATAAAACATGTGGCACTTTCAAATACAATATAAAAACACAAATGTGCCAAAACACATGCAAATGAAGAAACATGTTCACCAACTTGACGACACATGCGCAGCATTTAGAAAACATTCACCAACTCCACTTAAAATGTGCAACATTCACTAGAAGCGCTGCATAAACAAAACGCTGCAAACACACAACACTGCAAGAAGCTAAATACAAACACCAAAAAGTGATGCACACAGCTGGGACCGGAGCATTTGTAAAAGCTTGGGGATTATACATTTGGCCAACTGTCAGTGTTGGTAGAGTTAGTCTGTTTCATAATTGTAAGAGTTTTGTAAATATATTTTTTAAGTACTTGGTTAGCTAGATAGCTTACAACATATCTGCAATAATGTTGGAAGGAATCATGCGATCACATTGTTAAAATATGCCAATAAAACATTTTAGGTACGTTTCCAGTGACAGTTGGCAAACATTATAATCGCTGAACATCAACGCGCTCTGGTCCCAGCTGTGTGCATCACCTTTTAGTGTACCAGTTTCCGTTCTATTTGAGTTTCTTGCAGCGTTTTTTTATTTCAGCGTTTTGCTTTTGCAGCATTTTACAAATTATGTAAACACATATTTCCAAGGCACTCCTTTATAATTATTAGGATAAATAAAAACAGGTTTGAAATCATTCCAATGTATACTATAGGACAGTAAACCAAAAATATTGTTTACAGTTGGAGAGATACAAAAATATGCATAAATAAATGTTAACTAGGTAAAATAAGATACGAATGAACAACAAAAATAAAATAAGTTACATTTATTTGTTATTGGCTATGGTAGGTTATTGGTTGTGTTCACATACTTATTTGATTATTAAAATGTAAACCAATCTTTTTCATATGGGTGTTTTAGAGTTGTACCCCCTGATCTGGGGCCGTATTCACAAAGCATTTTATCTTACCGCTAGGAGTGCTCCTAACTCGCGCTAAAACATTTTACGTAGGAGTTTTTTCTTAAAAGTTATTCACAAAGCCGCTGAGACCTACTCATACTAAGGATAAATCACTAAGAGTGAACTAAGAGTGACGCGCCGTTGCTATGGATGACGTCGATTCTCGTGCATGAGTTTCGAAGCGGTCAGTACGGTGATTGGTTGTTAGAGCAGGCGGTCTCGGTGAAACTCATCCGCAACATCCCACAAACGAGCCCACTAAATCACCGAAAAACAAGGAAATAGCCTAGGCTAGAAATGTATTCCTATCAAATAGTTATGGACAGTGCAGTTAGCAGAATACACGCATGATGACAAGTTTGTGCAGACCACGATAATGACGTTTTATATGCACTTTAAAGAGAGAGAGCAAACAATAAAAATACGTAAATTGCATTAAATCAAGGAGGCAATTAAAAGCACCCTGCAAACTATTATCCAATGAGCATATTTCCAGCACTGAAACACTTTCAATAACAGCCCATACCGCCGTTCAAGTCCCCCTATCATGATGAATGAAAGTGAAGGCAAAGTTAAACGCAAGCGAAAGCCCAATTGGTCACAGGACCAATTGTTACTGCTGTGCTGGCCCAGTTTGTGCTGGAGAGGAGGGGAATAATAAAGGGGAAATTTGGCTCTGGAGTGACCAGTAAGAAGAAGCGGGAGGCATGGGAAGAAATATGCTTAAACATCAATGCTTCCTTCTCTGCGGTGTGTCGCTCTACCGATGACTGCGAAAAGAGGTGGTATAATGCGCTGCAATCACAGTGTAGGTCGGAGATGGCCGACTATAAAAGAGCCGTCGCGGCTACAGGTAAGTCCATTATTAACATTGCTTGCATTCATTTGGGAAATGCATTTGCATGATTTAAATTTACAATTAACAAAGGCTACAGTGATATGAAACGTTGTGAATGAAAAAGGAGATTGAGGGGTATGCATGCAATAATTGCAATAGGCTACATGAAAAACCTTTCTGTTTAATATTTACAGAAGAATTACAATGTGCAACTGTTCAACCCGCTTCCCAAAAATGTGTTACAAATTATATATATATCTTCCCCACAGGAGAAATCAAGATGAAAGTCCAGCTGCAGCATCACATCACACAGCTCTTCCTCTTCTGAGTTTTTGTGAATAGGTCTTACTGAGTTAGGAGTCCTCTCGAGGACTTTTAAGCTCTCCTAAACTTAGGTGCTACTTTTAAGCCTAAAATACTTTGTGAATTGCTCTTAGTGAAAAAAATTAGGAGTCCTAAATTTAAGACTGACACGCCCATTATGTTTAGGAGTTTCTCCTAAATTCGCCAGTTAGGAGCTACTTTTAGCCTTAAGATCCTTTGTGAATACGGCCCCAGGTCTCTAGTAATTGTGTGCTCAAAGTGCACCAGATTGAAGCATTTTACTTTAAAATGTTCAAAAAAATCTTATGCCCCCCCGGACCCCCTTAGAGGATGTGACGTCCAACCCCCAATTAAAACATGTTCATAAAATACTGAATACATTTGAGGCCATTTTGACGTATATTACCTATGTCAATAAGTTTCTGTTTTTGTAGTGTATTTGTCTTTAGTAGAGATTTTTCATTTATTCTTTATGTATAAAATCTCGCCTAGGGCAGCAAATTGTCTAGAACCGGCCCTGGTACTAGGCCTCAAGAGCATTTCTTGGGTTGACACATAGAAACAAATTGGCGGGGCGCACTTCGCACGTGCACACACAAAAAAATTCCACGCGCTCCGCGCTCACATTATGCTGAGCCCACGTGCCTTTGCACCGCTGCTATGACTCCATCCTAGGGGAAACACTGGGCACTATTGTGTTTTATTTTTTAAAGTGCCGTTGTAACGCTTTTGCCACTGCCGGACACTGTAGAATGTGTTGTGAAAAGTGTTTTAGAGTGTGCAGTCATTAAACAGCAAATACAACAGAAGCATTTTACAGAGGGACAATACCTTTTTATGTGAAGAAAGCCATTCCATGATTTGGTTTCCCCTAATGGGATGAAAAGTGTCCTCTGCAAATAGGACACTTAGAGGGATGAAGATCTAATGATTGGTAGGTTGCATACAAATGAAGCAGTGATTTTGCTTGAAAGTATGTATTGAAGTTGGAAAGTTGGAAATAAAAACACATATTTGAGAAATGATCATGTCATGAATGCTACGAATCTGAAGTTCTTAAGATGAAAAAGTTTCTTTATAGCTTGCCGTTACTCTGCGTAATTAGGTTTTCATGATAGCTCATACAACTCACACTATGGAGTCTCCGGGGAGAGTTTCACTGCACACATACCGTGGGGAAAGCATAAAAATGTGGGCTCTGGATTTTTCATTTCCTATTTTCTGCCTCTGCAATGCATACCCAGGCGAAGGATGATAGTTTAATTGGAAATCTGTCTCTTTTTTCCCGACTGCAAGAATGTGTGTGTTTACCAGAACGCCTCCCCATCCTTAATAAAGCACCGCTTCCTCTCAGTCTCTGCCCAGTGACAGTTCCTAAAGCTGTGACATTTATTTCCAAATGGTAATTGATTCAGAGGAAGCTGTTAGTATGCAGCTACAATTTAACAACTCTCCTCTTGGGGACTGGGAGAGGGATCAAGCTCCCGAAAGCTGAGACAAGATGTTTTTATTTTTCGTGTTGTTGTTTTCCGTGTTTTAGGCAGCCCCACCCCTGGAGATGGGAGAGAAGATTGGAAAAACAGAGGTGTCTTGTCTTTTGCTTCCCACACACATACACACAAACACACATGGCTCGTGTAGAGGGATGTTGCTGAGGCCGTTATTGATTGGATGCCACTGACAGAATGGACTTTGTCACAGGCAGTACTCTGCACCCTGGCTGCAGGCTGTGTTTACTGGTGCGTCCTACCTGCGAAGTGGAGGCAATAACACCAAAACGGACAACAACAACAACAACACCAGGGAGGGACGAGGAGCAGTAATCCTCCCCAGATACTGTCAGGCCTGCTGAACAGAAATAATGGCATCACATGCAGCGTGCAGGCTCCTCAAAATCGCCACAGTTGTCACTCATGATTTGCGCTCACGAGCACTGGCCATGGACCGTTAGAATTATAACACACTTATAGAGATAATTATGAACCATATAGTGTGACCTCTGCTGTCACCAGACTGTCACAGTGTGTTTTCCTTCCACACACATGAGAGTAAACACTTATCATCAGGTTTATGTAACAAGATTACGTAGTCAGGATGCAAAAACAAATTGTTACTGTATTCGATTACAATTACATTAAAAAAACAAGTTAAATAAAGATCGATATATAAACATACTGAATAAATTATCTCTATGGTTTATATTTAGGCTAATTCAATTAAATGATTCTTACATTCTTACATACATTTATTTTGTAAGGCAGTGGATGGACAACTGATTTATTAAATACAAATACATTACAGTTATGAAATATCTCTTTTTCTAAGGTTACATTGTTACATACACTTAAGTAAAAAACACAACAAGTCCTCCAACTCATATGACCAAATGGGTCGTTTGTTCAAGCGCTTAGTACGACCTATAATCACGTTTTAAAGTTTTCGACCTCTAGTGCTCCTGTTGATTGCAATCGTTACAGAGGGTCGTTTATTCACAAATAACCCTCTCCGTAAAATCCTACATTTTAGGATAGTTTGGCCATTCAAATGCTTTTTGATTAGATTTCTAGCGAGGAGTGTATATTGTACTCTTAGAATCCACGTCCAGTCGATGTGTAGGATCTATAGTTTGATAGATATTACGAAGATTATTCGAGGTCTCGCCAGGAGAACGTGTATATGCGGCAGCTTCCATGTAAAGTTAGCGTCAACCCTCACGGGGTGAAAACAGTATTTCTGGTCTCGAAGTTTTCATAATAAAACCGTATTCCCCACATTGTCAAATAATTTTTAAGCTATATCTGCAGTACTCATCCACTAAAAACATCAGTTTATCGTTGTTAATTACACGACATTAATTGGTTTAAATTGTGTACAATGATTTTGTGTTTTTCCCATAGGTTTTTCTCTTTCGATTCTGAGAGACACATTTATTTTTTCAGAGGTTTTGATGGGCTAAAACATCGAACTACCCATAATCCTGGATGTTTTAGCCGCAATGCAGGTCGGGATATGGTGTTTATGCAATATAAAATCGGAAAACATGTTTTAAAAATAAATAATACTTTATTCCGAGTGTTCTTGCTTTTCCCTTTGAAAGTCATCACATAACTTGTGTGGTTCGGCTGCATTAAATATTACACATCTGCCGTAGTTCTTTATTTATAGAGCCCTAATTAGAAGACTTCTAGACAAACTGGAAGAACTGCCACCGAAACTGAATACGTGACGTGGATCATAAATATATCAGCAATTACACAACATCTTCCATTTCTCTTCACACAATACGTCTCCTTGCCGTATCAACACTAATTCGGCTGACTTTTATATTTGATCCAATTGGTAGATAAGCTATATTTACACCATAACGGTGCACAGCTGATAGAAAGGGACTTGTAGTTTTTAAAGATATTACTGATTTATTGAACTACATTTCCAACTCCTCACCAGTTGACTGTTACAGGGATATACAGGTTCATGGTACAATGCATAAGCTTCAAATCGAGAGACTGAAACTGTATTTTTCTTTACCGTTCTGTTTTCATTTCACAATAAAGTTAATAGTAATATTATGTTTGATATTATTATGTTTTATTAACTAGACCACTGTTTTTTTTAACCCGCACCGCCTAGTGGTTAAAGCACGTTATTGAATGTAGTTGTTGAATAAGTTATATTTGATGAAAACATTTCAATATTAAGAGTAGCCTACATACAAAATAGGGTGAAGTTGAAGGTCAATGATAGAAATATAGAATATAACATATCAAGAAGATACTGTAGTGATCTCTACAATAAAACAGTTTAGTGCAGGACGTCCAAAGATATTAATAGGAGGATGTGCAAAACAGACAAACTAATAAGGCTTTATTTAAACATTAAAGAATACTTTAAGTTAACGTCTTCTTTTGAATAAGTACAACACTTTGGGGTTATCAACAGATAAATATTAAGCCTGACAAACTAACGTCTAATATATTGCATATGTGGCACCCCTGGGATGTGTGACCACATTGATATAATAATTATTATTGTTTGGAGTTGGAATGTGCCTTTGTTTTGTACATCTGTCTATTTTCATTTTCGTTCAGCAGTGCATTTGGTAGTGTGGCGGAACGTTTGTGTTCCGGGGACTGGTTAGAGCAGGGGTGCCCAACCAGTCGATCGCGATCGACCGGTCGATTCCCAGTCGATCGTGAGATGTGTCTAAAAATAGAACAACAATATTCTGTTTTCTCGTTAATGTCCTATAACATAATCTTCCTGTGCCAGAATAATGCACTTGAACGCATCAAAGCTTTGTGATTGGCCGGCGTGACCCCATGTGTCTGGGCGTGGCTAGTGGGCAGTGGGCAGTGAACTAGTTCGCTGACGTTGTCCGTGTCAACAGGAGTGACAGTCCGCACACACACAAGACCGCAGTTATGGCAGAAGCAAAAAAGCCCAAAATATATAATTTGCACTCTGCAATGCGAGCGTGGCTTTATCGAAGAAGGGTAATTTAGGAGCGGCATTTCAAAACAGTGCACAAACGCTACGAGACGGAATTCCCTCCTAATTCGAGTATTTATTTTGTGGTTTATTATTTTAGTTTTCGTTATTTTGTTTATTAGAGATGGAATGACATGGTGATACACACTCGCTAGGTGGTGGCAGTGTAACTAAAAGCTGTTTGCGATCCGCCTTTTATAAAAGAGAAGAAGGCTCCTGAAACTGCTGGTCTGAAACTGCTGGTCTGAAACTGCGGGTCTGAAACTGCGGGTCTGAAACTGCGGTCTGCGAGGCTGCAGCTTCATACTATTGCCTATTTCTGCCCTACGCTCCCAAAAGGTGAGGGACCTGAAAGGGCAGCTAAACGCACAGCAGTCCATTTTCACCAGGCCCAACAACAAGAGCAAGGCTGCTGCCATAGCATATTATCGAGTCGGTCACGTTCTTGCGAAACACATGAAGTCTTTCAACG
>CALSBZ010044873.1:225333-252855 GCA_943591055.1 Gobionotothen gibberifrons | reverse complement strand
GGGGGGGGTGCTAGTGGAGCTGTTAGTGCCGGAGCCGCGCAGCGGGAAAACTGTGGAGCACTACATTTGCGCACAAGATGTATTGCACCGCATTTGCGCCCTCCACAAGATGAGGCCCCACGCACTCCGCGTGATCTGCCTGTAGGGAGGGCCGGCCCTGCTTCACTTTAATGTTGAATATTAAAACGAGCTCACAAACTAGACTGGCTACTTGGCTAGCTGGCTAGATTTAGAGCTGCTAGATACATAGTGAAATACAGTTATTTGTTCATTGTAGAATCATAGTAGGAACTTCCACCACAACTTCACCTTCTTACAATGTGCATGGATAAGATTGTGAATGGTTTAATATAATGCAACAAGTGTATATAGAACAACTTCGTGAGTGTTGGCTTAAGCTTCTTAGACAAAGTAGTTTAAACTGATTTACCGCAAATGGGATTCGAATATACAACAAAATATTGTACAAAATGGTTACATGCCAGCAAAACAATGACCCTCAGCCGAGTTCATATTGTAAAACAAGCCAACTTTTCCACAGGTCAACAAAGTAAAGCCGAACTCCTGTAGGCTAGATCCACAGGTGCATAGGAGAATACAAAAAGTTGATAATTGTGGGACTTTAAGAGGACACTATGCAGGAGTCATGTTGTTAGACATAAACCAAACAAATTAATGATCCCACTTAAGAAAATATTTAACTTTATACAGTTTGACCTTCTACTGAAAAATGTTACTGCTTTGTAAGATCTGACTTGGACGATCTGAACAACCAAAACTGTTTTTATATTGCATATTTTACAGCCTGAACACTGAGCATAACTTTCTTTTTGCCAAAAAAAGGAATCACTCTACTCTAATTAATGTGTGACTTTATAATTGATTTATTACATTTTAAACCCTTTGGGCTTACTGAGTTTTTTGTTCCCAAATGAACCTCTCTCTTATTATTGGTCTGATGCTCATACCTTTTAAGAACATAATATGTTTTATATTCTGTTTACTTCCAAATGGAGGTTTTTCTGCAGGCCTAATGTGAAGTAGCCTATAGAAGTATTTTATGTCCTGTATGTCTTTCAGTCTCGAGGCAAAGTGTAGGGTATCGGAAGCAACAAGGCCCAGAGAATTCCAATAGTGTGGCCCCTTTATTGATTCACAGTCAAACCAAAATGGTGGTCAGATTCAATTTGCATGCAGTGGTGAGCTTTTGAAGCATGGCGAGACTGCCTGGCTCATTAACAAAGTCTATAGAAACGGACCCTTGAACAGGGCCCGGTGTCAGAGGAGAGCAATTCCCCTCTGCACCAGAACTGGGGCAGACATTTTGGTTGGTGCTCTGAGCTAAGCCAAATCAAGACCCACATAAAAGAATCCCTGATTGAAAGACAAAATATAGACCAACTAGATACTGGAGAGAGAATGTGGGGCAAATATCCGTGATGCTAATCAACGGGACAATTACAAGGTGAGGTGCGTTCAAGAGCCTTCCCACAGCGCTCTTAAGAGCTGTATTACCTTCCCCATGTGATTGTTTTGTGCTGTTGGCGTGGAAAGCCGCCTCGGAGCTCCAGATCTCTTTGCGTCATTCATTATTTCATTGTTCTGAGGAAATATGGTATCATTATTCTTCAGCCAATGTCGACCCCGCCGTTACCTGTCAGTGCTTTTTGCTGAGGCCAGCTTTGCGCACTCAGAGCTGTTAAACACTAATGGACAATCGCTCTTCCCTTTGTGCTCAACACGCCATCTGATGTGCCATTTTGACTGACAGAGGAACGGAGGGCCAATTTGCAAAGGCTGACTTCCAGAGCATCCAGTGTGGAAAGACATTCATCAAAACCTCCATGCCCTTTTTCTTGCCTCCTTGTCATATTATCTGTACAGCGCTGTCAGAGGCACCGTGGAGTTGATCACACTTTATTTCTGAGGCCTGTGTGAGAAGATCACATGGCTGCGGTAAAGTATAGTTGGGCAATTAATGTCCACTTCCTCTTCTGTCTGGGGGTGTGAAATTAGCAGTGCGAGATAAAGTGCAACTAAAGTCCAGAAGTAAAAGGATAAATCAGCCAGAAATTAGGATGACTTTTTAAACCATCTGTTTAATATAAAAAACGCTGTGATATCATAACTTTTAATGACCAATTTAAGTCGCTATAATCGTTCCTATGTCTGCAGTATTTGAGCCACAGTGGTATATTGGCTACAGAAGGACTCAAACAATCGTTCACAACTGTTTTGGGGAAAATAAGTAACCCTTAATACAAAATATGTTTTAAATACTTTTAACTCCTTATCAAAGTCGACACATTTATATTTGCTATCGTACTTCAAACTAGAAAAGAGATTTTATTAGAATGATGACTAACAATAAAAGATACATAGTTATTGAGTATAATGTTTCCCTAATTTATTCATCTTTTATGTATGATTGATAGTTGTCGTCATAGCTATTGGCAAGATTGCAGTTGTCATCTTCATTGTCGTTGGCATTGTCATCTCAGTCGCAGTCTCGGGGTAAGTGCTAAAGTGTCCAATTATAGGTTTTCCTTTTATACCTAATTCCCTTTGGATGACGCATCTCCTCATCATCTCATCTGGGTGAGCTTTCTTTGTTGGTTGTATGTGTGTTCGTCAAACATAGTATAACTATCTACAGTACCAGTCAACCTGCTTTACAGTAGGACATTTTGAACTCATGCTGTACAGCCTTGCGATTTAGTGATAGTACTAAAGCTTCTTAAAAAAAGAAGATATCTAAATTATAAAAAGTGTCTTTTCCTGAAATAACCCACAAGGTAAAATATGTTTTTGGGAATGGTGTAGTATAAAACATGAAGTATTGGGTTTTAATATGTCCCTCTGTGAAGACATCATGAGGCTTGAACAAGGAGGAGAAACAAGATAAAACTGAACATATATATATATGAAACTTTGAGACAGTCTGGAATTGGGGAAAAGATGGTTTTAAAAACTGTAAAGCTACTGAAGGGGAACATCTATTCTGCAGTATATGTTCGGGTGTGAAGTACTGAGAACTCCTTATCTTTATGACAATCACATGCAACCTGCCTCCAAATCAAGCTCTGCCGCTGCCATCGGATTTCACTGTTACAATGTTGGGTTATATCTTGAGCTAGTTCTAGAGGCTACTTTTTTCTGTTTCCACTAAGGAAAAGTTAAGTTGTATTACAATAAATAGGCTTTTCATACTATCAGTAACTTCGATAAGGTCGGTGTTGCAGAGAACAATACATATAATTACATTGTTCCAAGGGGGCTAGATCAAACCTCCGTGCCATACAAAGAAATAACAGCAGACCTTGGTCAAACAGCATTCACCTTGATCAAACAGCACTCAGGCCGGCTAAGACAAATACATCTGGGCAGTGGTTTGAGTCTGCACACCAGATGGATGAGCGTTGACACGTCGGGTAATAACTGAGTGAATGAGGACAGGGAAGCTGAAGCAATGACAGCAAAGTATTTGAAAGTCAATTTGACATGGTTTCCTTTTTTACTGTCAAATTACCTGCCTGGTATTTTTAATGTTCTCATTTACACCATCTGGTACAACCAGATTTACCGGGTTCAAACTCATTTGTGAATACTAGTAAACCTCTTTCAATGTGAAAAATAACTATACCTCTCTTTCAATCCCAAAGTTCTCCTTCGCCCTTGTGAGATAGACCTTCAAATTAAGGAACAAACATACACATTAATTGAATGTTGAGGTCGGATTAAACAAGAGGACGTGTTCAATGTACATTTATTTTGTACAGATAACCTGAGTTCTTCAATTAAACACACGATTTGTGAATAACTTTGGAGACTCAAGTGACGTTTAAGATTAAAGTTTAGAGTTCTAGATATGGTGAAAATCTTAGAATGAACTCACAGGATGAAAACAAATCCTGTAAAAAGGTTGTACATTTTATACAAAATGTTCTGAGACTAGAACATCCTAAAGTTACTTAAAGGTGGGGTATGTAATTTATTTCAGAAACAGTTTTTGTTATATTCCATGTCATGCTCTTAACATCCCGATAGCAATGAATATATTAAATGCTTTAACAATAAATACATTAAAAAATTCATCTGTGGAAGCCGTGGTGCTGTAAAAAGCACGACCAATCATCTGAGCCGGCCCGGCTAAAATAACTGGATGGCCTACCTGCCTGTCAGCCTTCCATCTGTGCACAAACGTATCTCGTGCCCTCATTGCTCATGTGTTGGAGGAGGGGCTCTGTAAAGGAAGTCTGAAGGAAGAGGCAGATTTTGTTTCGGCTGCGTACTTTCAAATTCTAGTGCACTCGAGCTGGTTTCTTCAAAATTACCTACCCCACCTTTAAATAATAATAATATAATAAAGTACAATATTGTGGTGACACCATGTTGAACCATAATTCACCTTTTGTATTGTGTTGCCACACGGACCCTTTAGTGGGGACACTGGCGTTAGCTGTTCATTCCTGCTAGCTCTTCCTACTATGCAGACGTATGTATTACCTGTCATGACGACTGATAATAAATACTGGAATTCAATATTAAATACTCCGCCTCCGACTCCCTTGTGCCGGCACCACACTGGTGACCCTGATTTTTCCGACCAAGTATCCGGAAATTTAACGAACATGACTGCTGCATTCGTAAAATTGCCGGAGTTCTGGGAGCACGCCGCGGAGGCCTGGTTCGCACACGTGGAGGCACACTTCGCCTGCAAACAGGTCCGCGATGAGGATTTGAAGTATTACCACGTTGTGGCAGCGCTGGGAAGCTCCACTTCGTCCAGGCTGGTGGGTTTTGTCGCTGCTCCCCCTACCTATGGCAAATATGAGGCGGTGAAGGCTCTTCTCCTAAAGACATTCGGCTTATCGTCTAAGGAGAGGGCCCGCCAAATTCTGGACATTCGAGGCCTAGGGGACAGCAAGCCATCCCAACTCATGGAGCGGATGCTAAATCTGCTAGGGGGTGAGGATCCCCGGATTATGTTCACGGAGATTTTCCTGGGCCACTTACCTCCCCGGGTCCAGACGGCGCTGGCCAACACTCCGGTCGCAGAGCCCCGTGCCTTAGCGGAGGAAGCTGATCGATTCTTCATGGCTACACAGCAGCCCGCTGCAGAGCCGTTAGCCGCAGCACTCAGCGGCTCATCGGCTGTCATGAGGAAGTGGCGGAGGCTTGACACGGCTGTGTCAGGCCGGCGTAGAGACACCGGAGAGTGCTTTTTCCATGCACAGTTTGGGACAATGGCGAAGAAATGCATCGCCCCGTGCAGCTACAAACCCCCAGGAAACAGAGGGGCCGGCGCTCAGTAGTGGCCCTGAGCGTTGGCGGCACAGGCAGGCTACTTTTTGTCTGTGACAGCATTTCAGGGAGCCTTTTCCTGTGACACGGGCGCTCAACGGAGCGTAGTTCCCGCGTCGAGTGAAGACGTCACCCGTGGCGGGCACGGACCACGTTTGTCGACAGCTAACGGCGGCCCTATTCGCACGTATGGCATGAGGACTATGTGTTTGTGCATCGGTGGACAACGTTTCAACTGGGATTTTGTGACGGCAGACATTTCTTTTCCCCTCCTCGGGGCAGATTTTTTGTGTGCTCGTGGACGTTAAGAACAGACGTTTAGTGGATGTTTTAACGTTTTCCTCCCTCATGTGCACACTGGGCAGCGCAGCATGCAACGGACTGTCGGGCTCGCTGACGGGGGCGGATGCATTTCTCAGACTTTTGGCCGAGTTTCCGGACCTGTCGCTGCCCACCTTTTCTGCACTTTCCACCAAGCATGTCGTGGAGCACCACGTCACCACCGAGGGGCCTCCTGTCTACGCCAGGGCCCGACGGTTGAACCCTTCTAAGCTGACTGTAGCGAGGGCGGAGTTCGCAACCATGGAACGCCTGGGCATTGTCCGCCGTTCCAACAGCCCAACTTGGGCTTCTCCCCTGCACGTCGTCCCCAAACCGAACGGCGGGTTCCGCCCGTGCGGGGATTACCGACGGCTCAACGACGGCTCAACGACGGCTCAACGACGGCTCAACGACGGCTCAACGACGGCTCAACGACGGCTCAACGACGGCTCAACGACGGCTCAACGACGCCACTACGCCTGACCGCTATCCGGTGCCGCAATCCGGTGCCGCACATTCAGGACTTTTCGGCGCATCTGGCCGGCACAGGGGTGTTTTCAAAGGTGGACCTGGTGCGTGGATATCACCAGGTGCCCATGCACCCACTGGACATTCCCAAGACCGCGGTGGTAACTCCTTTTGGTCTTTTTGAGTTTCTGCGGATGCCTTTTGGACTCATAAACGCTGCTCAGACGTTTCAGCGCCTGATGGACTCGGTGCTGCGGGACCTGCCTTTTGTGTTTGTCTATCTAGACGACATACTCGTCGCCAGCGCTTCAGTGCAGGAGCACCTGGCTCACCTCCGTGCCCTTTTCACGCGGCTCAGCGAACACGGATTAATCATCAATCCTGCAAAGTGCCAGTTTGGGGTATCCAACATTGATTTCCTCGGACACCGCGTCACCAAAGGCGGTGCTGCACCTCTGCCGGCGAAGGTGGAAGCTGTGCAGGCCTTTCCTCGCCCGCTCACAGCCAGGTCGCTCCGTGAGTTTCTGGGGATGGTGACTTTCTACCACCGTTTCATCGCCCGGGCTGCAGAGGTCATGCGGCCGCTGTATGAGGCGTTGAAGGGCAAGACCCCCGTCCAGGCGATCGACTGGACAGCGGAAGCGGACGTCGCGTTTGACAGCGTTGGCTCAGGCGGCTTTGCTGGCACATCCATCATCCGAGGCCCCCATCTCCATCACCACGGACGCATCGGACTACGCAGTCGGCGCAGTGCACGAGCAGTGGGTCCAGGGCGCTTGGCAGCCACTCGCCTTCTTCAGCCGCCAGCTGACGCCCAGAGAACGCCCAGAGAACGCAAGTACAGTGCTTTTGACCGTGAACTCCTGGGTCTTTACTTGGCCGTGAGACATTTCCGTTTCATGCTGGAGGGCAGAGAGTTTACGGCGTTTGTCGACCACAAGCCGCTCACTTTCGCCATGTCAAAAGTGGCGGAGCCTTGGTCGGCGCGTCAGCAGAGGCAACTGTCCTACATATCGGAGTTCACTACGGACATTAAGCACGTGGCCGGGAAGTCGAATCTGGTCGCAGATTGCCTCTCCAGAGTCGTCATCGGCGCCGTCCAGCTGGGTCTGGATTATAATCGCATGGCGGCGGACCAAGTTGCCGACCCCGGCGTCCAGGCTCTGAAACTGGGGAGCACGGGGTTGGATCTGCAAAGTGTGGTGTTCGGCGACGCGGGCGCTACTCTTCTCTGCGACGTCTCTACGGGCCTGTCGCGGCCTGTCGTTCCCGCCGGTTGGAGGCGTCCTGTTTTCGAAGCGGTGTACGGACTGTCACACCCCGGTGTCAAAGCTTCCGTACGCTTGGTCGCGGGGAAGTTCGTTTGGCTGGGGCTGAAGAAAGACGTGAGGACATGGGCCAGAGAATGTGTGGCTTGTCAACGCGCTAAGGTGCACCGCCACACGAAAGCCCCGTTGGAGCGTTTTTCGGTGCCTGAGAGGAGGTTTGATCATGTGAACATCGACCTGGTGGGTCCTTTACCCTCCTCTCAGGGTTTTTCCTACCTCCTCACCATGGTGGACAGGACGACCCGTTGGCCGGAGGCAGTGCCTCTCGTTTCGACGTCGGCTGCAGACGTTGCCCGGGCCTTCATCGCAACATGGGTGTGTCGTTTTGGCACCCCGTCAGACATTTCCTCGGACAGAGGCTCCCAGTTCACGTCCGAGCTCTGGAACGCTGTGGCGGGCGGTTTGGGGGTTAAGCTGCACAGGACTACCGCTTACCACCCTCAGGCTAACGGCCTCTGCGAGCGCTTCCACCGCTCCATGAAGGCGGCCCTCAAGGCCGGCCTTACGGACGGTAACTGGGTCGACAAGCTGCCTTGGGTGATGCTGGGCCTGAGGACCGCACCCAAAGAGGACCTGCAGTGCTCTACAGCAGAGATGGTCTACGGTCAGCCGTTGAGAGTTCCAGGGGATTTCCTCCCAAATGCTACAGCTCCTTGGTCGGCCACGGCTCAGCGGGTGGTCCTGCGGGACGCAGCGGAGGCTTTCGCTCCGGTTACGACTTCGCAGCACTGTGCGCCTATGTCTCGGGTTCCCGTGGAGCTACGCTCGGCTGAGCACGTCTTCATACGCCACGACATGCACAGAGGCCCCCTGCAGCCCCCTTATGATGGACCTTTCCGGGTTTTAGAACACGGGGACAAGCACCTGGTGGTCGACATGGGCGGTAAGGCCGAGCACGTCTCAGTTGACCGGGTGAAAGCTGCTCACTTGGACGTTGATCAGCCAGTGGTGTTGGCTCGGTTGCCGAGACGGGGCCGACCCCCAGCTTTGATTCCTGTCGGGCGGGGTGAGTCTGTTCAGTTTCCTTCTCTGACAGAGGCCGCACAGGCGGAGGTCGCTGTACCGACTCCGGTTACACGTGAATTCTGGGGGGGCTTGTGTGGTGACACCATGTTGAACCATAATTCACCTTTTGTATTGTGTTGCCACACGGACCCTTTAGTGGGGACACTGGCGTTAGCTGTTCATTCCTGCTAGCTCTTCCTACTATGCAGACGTATGTATTACCTGTCATGACGACTGATAATAAATACTGGAATTCAATATTAAATACTCCGCCTCCGACTCCCTTGTGCCGGCACCACAATATCAAGGTTATACATCTTAGACCAAAAACAGAGAATCAAGAGATTATGGGAACAACCTTTAATTGCAAAATAAATGACTCTGACCTTTAAATCAGACTTTTCAGAAAAACGTTATTTTTGATTGGATCCTTAAATATGTGACATTTGTAGATGCATATTTCCATAACCATGAAAAGAATATCAGCACTCATATCAGCACTTCTCCACTATTGCTCTTCATATAGTAACTTGCCTGCTTTTACTTTGAATGCACAAAGAAAAACAACATTTGCACCAGTACATTTTAAGCAACCAAATCCCTTCCAGCACTCCCTCTGCACTGCATGGCATTTGATTTATAGTTCTAAAAGTCAACCAATTTACACATTTGCCCACACACATACACGCACGCACCGAGAACGTGATTGGTGAGTTGTGAGTGGAGCAGCTTGTGTGCGCACTGATGCGTGAATGTACACCAACAGCAGCGCCTCGCCTCTGACAACTTCTAATACACTGTTATCTTTCTGCTTTTTACCGCGAGTTATCGAGGGAAGCAGCACAAGACCAAAGCACGGTGGGGGGAGAGATGCCGATTGATAATTAACTGAGGCCTACCTCCTGAATCTGTGACGTGCGTGGAGGGTAGAGGGTGACTATGGAGAGAGAGAGAGAGAGAGAGAGAGAGAGAGAGAGAGAGAGAGAGAGGCGGGCCGGAGAGGAGAGGGAGGTCTTGCCTCTTGTCTTGCCGAGGCTCTTTGATTCAGTGGCAGTGGCTGAGACAACCCCGTTACCGGCCACCGTTAACCCGGTAAGTCGTCTTCATATTCTCCCTTTTTCTCTTTTGTATTTGAGTATTTAATGTGTTATCTCTTAAGAAATTAAATAGAAGTTAATGCTCCGTTTCCACACTGGAAGTTGGATAAAAGAAAGTTGATGCGTAAAATAAAGGCGAATGAGACGAAACAACGCTCCACGGCAGAATATGTGTAGTTCCTATGCAAACCAGGAACCCTGACTGTGTCTATCACTTACTTAAACAACCTGTTTTATGTTTAAAGTCTAAATAAACTTGAAAATGATTTACTTTTTGACGCTGAAGCATCCAAAAAGTCACATGGAAACTCGGGCGCTGTCCGATGTGCTGAGTGTGCTTAGCTCTACAATGAGTCCAGTTTGTGGCAATTACGGATCCAAATTCGTATTTTTTTATAATGCCAGCTTGCTAAAAAAGTTCCTCGCGGATACTTTACCTATCATATAGTCCTATTTGATCAACTAAATCCCTCTCTACATGCTTTTCTTCTCCACAGGGTAATTACGACCCTCGATACTCAAGCTCAACAGCTCATGGTGAAGATTTTTCAGAGGACATCGCGTCTTCATCGCGTCTCTGCAGCCCCTATTTGAAGAGGACATTTGGCAATAGCGAACTTGTATTTAAGAAAACAGATTTACACTGGATGACAAAGTCAGAAGATGCTTTGTGTGTCTAAAGAGCGCAAATTATACCACATCAAAGCATATAAGAGCGTCAGTGACAGCTTGGCACATACAGGAGTAACTGCGATGAAGAAGCCCGCAAGAAGCTCCACGCGGTAAGAAGTGGAAGAGTGATACTGAGAGAATACAGAAGTGCGTGGAGGCCAAAGAACAGACACCAGCGAGTCCTCAAATGATGGGGATAAAACACCTTCTGCTTCTTTTGATTTACTTAGACCCGCTGAATGTCCTGTGCACCGCCACCAACAACAAAAGAAGCAAAACCCCGACAAATAGGAAGCCAAAGGTGAAGGACCTGAACGGCAGCACCACCGCGGTCCCGCTGGCCGCGGCCGTCCCGGGGAAGATCACCCAGGTCCAGGCTCCCACGGTGCAGCACGACACCTGCCTGGGCTACTACGACGTGAGCGGGCAGTTAGACAAAGAGTTCAGCTGCAACAACACCGACCACCGCTTCTGTTGCGGCAGCTGCTTCTTGCGCTTCTGCTGCGCGGACCGGGGGAAGCGGCTGGAGCAGAAAATCTGCACCAACATCAACACCCCGGACTGGATCAAAACCCAGCCCCCCTCCCCGGCGCCAACAGGTGATACCTACGACCCGGAGCTAGACCAGACCAACACCACGGTGTACATCACCTGCGGGGTCGTAGCGCTCATCATTGCGATTGGGATAACTGCTAAAGTTGCCTATGATAAAGCCACCAAGCCCCCTCAGGAAATGAACGTGCACAGGTAAGAATTTGCAATATTTATTGATTTTTGGAAAAAGCTGAAAAAAACCGTAAAAAATGTCAATACAGAGCATGATGTCACAACATAAAGGTAACCAGTGTATAAATACTTTAAATTATTTTTACAATAAAACGAGTTAAAATGCTATTATCTGAGAAAAATACAGAATAGTGTATACTGTTTAGCACTCATTTGACCAGTGAGTTGATCCCATTTTTCTCTGAGTGCAAAAACAGTTCCCACAATAGCCATAAAGTAGAGAGTCATCCTCAATTGCAGCCTAAATAACTTACAGCCTCAATATCATGGGTTCATTGAAGCTCATGACCTTTAACACATACCATTACTCTGCTCCCCGGAGCCTACCCGTCAAGATTGTATACCTTTCCATGATACACAACCCACTCTGTGTCAATCCCAGGAGGGAGAGCGGGGGGTATTCTGTGTCCGTTCAACCCTAGAGGGATAGAGTAAATGCCACTGAAAGCCATATGAGTGATCACATTCATCCTGATGGGAGTGGTCTCTTCTGTCTATATTTCTAAATCCTCAAGGCACCAGTCGTGGTCAGTGAATTGCTTGATGCGTTAAAGCAACATGAAAACCCATCCTGTGGCCATTGCAGGCACCAGCTGAACAAATTGCTACATAATGATGTAGAGAGCAGACTCCAGGCAACATATCTCCACCACCATCAGAACACAAAATGGTTTCTTAATGTTGGCAATTATATGCGTTATCTGCACTTGTGTCCTGAAACAAAACACCCGGGAGAGCCTTGTGAGTTAAGATTTGATTGTGTCTCTATAGATTTATGCTGCAACTCCATTGCTTGCCAAAGAAACATCAAATCACTAAATGATGCTCTTCGAAGCTGTTGATAAGCTTCATGGAAGAATAAAGGATTTAATGACACTACAAATGATGCCAGGAGATTTCACAAGTTATTGCTGCATTCAGGCAGTTATTGTAAGACTTGGTATGAAATCCAAAGTAATTTCTTAAGAACTGTGTGGGCTTGGTTTGATTGACAGAAGGCTTACAATAAGCAAGCAACCGCCTAACTGTACATTTGTTTATCTAAATGGTGCAGAATCTGATCGGTGTGCATAACTTTCCCATTTTAGCCACGCCCACTTCAAACCAGAGAAAAAAGCGCAAGAAAACAAAAATATTTTCGAGGCTTTAAAGGTGGATGAATATTGTCATTGAGCTATATCAAATACTTGTAATTTTTTCAACTAAAAACATTTGCTGTTTTTAAGTTCCCAAATGTGAGTATGTTATGCAAGTTTTAATGTATCTTTTACAATAGCTCAAATGTGTTAGGTCGACCAAAGCAATTCAAAGATGGCCAGCTTTCTTGTATCTTTTACAACAAATGCCAGTACCTTTTCTGGCATTGAGTTGTGTGTAATGTGTAGAAAAGCCTATGGCAAGGTTTGTGTTTGGTTTATACCATTATTTGTGTGGGATTATACATTGTCAGGGTGGCTCAGTGGTCAGGATACATGTTTTCATCCTATTGCCTTTGGTTTCTTCGTGCAGTTTAAAGACCTTTACTGCTTCTCTATGCTGTACAACACTGGACCATAACTGCCCAGGCTGTCTTGTGTGTGATGCACGCTGGGATACGATCCACCCACACCAAACCAGACATTGAAAATATTTAAAAGGTATAAATGGGTTTTAGATTTTGATTAGGTCTGACTCCAATTTGCCACCCGCTGGTAAAGGACAAAATCACAGTCACTTAGTCATTGCCCTTATCAAAGAGTCACTTGAGTCACCTGCCATTAGCCAGACTGTATTCTGGGCCAGAGGACGTCTTGCGTAGATTTAAGGGTATAAAGATAATTGAGCATTGTTATGCCTCGGTCATTACATTTTGACACCTGCTGCTTTGAAAAAATGTCTAGAAGGATTACTCAGCTTTCTGAGAAACTAAATCACACAGTCCTGATGATAAGAAAGGAAAGCTGTCCACATTCTAACCCAACACAAAGGAGCTCCTTTAGTAAATCACACATAGATTAAATTCAAGCTCCAGTGACCGCTCTAAGTGTCTTTTCAGAAGTTGGCACAGTCAACTTTTAATATCCTTATGGACTCATGAGACTTTATAATACAGTATTTCATTTGAAACAATAAAAAAGAACAACAAAGCTCATGATGCAGAGCTTTTTCCAATTCTGCTCTGAAGAGATGGTGACGTTTATGACTTCTTACTGAGCTACCATCCTTGCAGGGCGTACTTTCAAGTGGATCTGCTTATGATCCCGCTTCACTATGAGAAGAAGCCATAAGGGTTTGGAGAGAGGTTGTTTAAATGAGAAGGCATGGCTTGCTGAGTGCTCAATAGTGTTTATTATTTTTCCTTTTTATGATTATTTTTATATCGCCTACCGTTTGACACATAGAGCTGTCGTAATGATTTCTGCTAGAATAGACCTCAGAGACATTCATGCTGACAGCCGTGACCAAGAAGAAGTAGTGGAACATGGGATTTGCTTCATATTTGACAAGGGTCTGCTCCTAAAAGTGGTTGCTTCTCCATTGTAATTTAGACTCTTACCTCTGCGTCTGAGTGAGGACTGTGAGCAGAATACTGAGCTGTTGGCAGACCTTTGCGGTTTTGGTCTGTGACCTTCACCGAGAACAAGAAATGCAGAGTGAGAGCTAAAGCCAGTGGTTTGAACAGGTTCTATTGATCACTCTCCACAGATGCAATTTATGTGGGCTAGGTGGTGTGAATAATGCTTTGTTCTCTGATTGCAGGACTGAAAAACTGAGTTAAAAGGCAAGACGACTGAATGGGCAAATGACTGAAAGTTCATTGCATAAGAGCAACAAAGCCCAAAGATTGTATTAGTACATTATGCTTTAATACCCGCTGATTTAAGCTTACATTTGGTAGTACTCACCAAAGGATAGATGTCAGAGCAAAATATGTTCAATATCTTCCATTTCATTAAATAATCTTTCCACAAAGTAGAGATAGGTTTTCTTTTTTGGTCGATAAATCCCAAAAAAGGAACAAAACCATTTCTGTCTGTGATTTCCCAACCCACAGTACCAAGCCATGGTCCCAACTCAGACATGAGAAATAAACCCTAACAAACGTTTCATCAACAAAGAATTCATTCATTCATTTCGAATTGCTTGGCACTGTCATGTAAGCGGATGTTAATCAAACAGGAGGAGATAGTGAATTTGTTTGGGGACTATTTTCAACGGCTAATTAATCCCCTTTGGGCTCTTTTGAAACATTTGAATTGGCCATTATTCTGTCAAAGATGGTATAATAACTTTGAAAATGTGTATTAGTGTTGACCCCAAAAATACAGTAGTGATCAGGATTATAAAATTGTTTGTACTTATTTGGTTTCATTATTAGGCTAAATGTTACATTTTCTTTTTAAAACACGTGTTGATAGTTGGTCCTGTTTCTGCAAACAACTGTAGCTCTTGCTGCACACGACGTAGCAGCCAACTGGGACGATGCTAAATCAGGTCGCCCCTGTCTGCGAAAAAGAAACGGCTAAAGTGTGCTCATCCTGGAAGGAAAATGCTATTTATATACTGCATATCTCCCAAAGTCACAGAGTTATGGAAAACTAGAATGTGTGGTTGCTGTTGCTTTAGGTTGACTTTGACACAGTTACATTCTCCTTTCATTTCCTTTAAGAAAACTCAGAAACTCTATCACACAGGCTGACACTGTGCCTTCAAAAGTTAGAATTGGGGTTGGTAAAATATTGCTTTTGCTGTATTTGCTGGCCCCAAAGAAGAGACACTGACTTGACTCCTAATAAATGTGTCCGGCTCACATAATAGGACTCCCCTGTGCCTTGTGTACCGCACTATTGAACATTTAACTCTCTTGTGACTCTGGTTATAATTTTCTCTAAGCCTTTCTTTCTCCTTCCTCTATGATTCAAATTGGATCCGTAGCTAAATAAATTAGGAAGACCTTTAGGGGAATATGATGAAAAAAGTGTAAGGTAAATGGGAAAGGGAAACATTTCAGTGTACAAAGATTTGTTTTAATTATAAGTAAACATTTTATATTTGTTTGATTGCTTTCCAGAGCCCTGGCAGACATTCTGAGGCAACAAGGACCAGTTCCAATATCTCAGTATGAACACGAGAACATTGCAGCGATGGACGGGTCACCTAAAGACGAGACGCCGGTCAGAACCTCGAAGAATCACTACACACCTGTTCACGCCAAGGCACCGAACCACGGTAGGTGACACTGCTCAGGTCTTTTACAGATGTGACCTGTCTTGTATGTGGCTTTTACTGCATTCCCATAAAAAAAGGAATCCAACTTTATTATGTACGATAATAAAGCCCCCCTTCACTTTGATTGACATCCATGGATATAGATGGACGGGCTGTGAATCTTAAGCTTTTCCTCTCAATCTTTTTTAAAAAGGAAACCCATAAGGAAGTACTAGGAGAATTAAAGGCAAGGCTATGGCTACATTCTCATCTCCTATAAGCCTACTCAGCTCTGGCTCAAAATTGAGATGTACATCTCATCTTCTGCGGGAGACGTAAGCTTTTGTGCAGTGCTAATTCTGTCGTGCGACGATGTTCCTCTTATTTGATCCGGGCGGGCTCCAGATCCCTGCTCTAGGCATCAAGTCATTTGCTAAGTGCCCTAGTATGGTGTCCCAGATTCAACAGTGTTGTGTTTCACTCTTGTGTCACCCGGCCTGCCTCCACCCTCCTCTCCACCACCACCACCACCATGGAGGGAATGTGTCAGTGGAGAGCTACAGACTGTACTGAACTGCAGGATGTGAGACACTTTCCTCACTTTTCTGCAGCCGAGTGACTTTTAAAACATTTGTAATCAAGCTGCCCAACCAAGTAGATCACCTCATTCTTGGTCAACGATCTGTTTTTTTAACATTGCCCAGGTTCAAAATGTCAAATGAGAAATGGGAGGAATTCTTTTGAGATTTTGGGAAGTTTATTTAGAAAGGAACATGTGCAACCTCTTATATCCAACCGTTATTGATGGTGAATATAGGCAATTTAAGCGATATGTTCTTTAATGCACGCTGTATGGGCCGTGAAAGCTGTGCTCCGTTGCTCCTCCTGGTGGTAATGTATTGTTTTTATTGCACATTAGTTTTTGTAAGCCTGGACCATAATGCAAATGATGAACTAAAGTGATGGGGACCTCATAACATGTTGTATTACTTGTTGTTAAAGGCCCGTCTTTGAGACTGGTGGGTCCTCAAGATATAACGTCGAAATGACTCTATTTTGAGAGCATATGCTTTAATACTAGATCAAGTTACCACAAACTGGGGTTGTGGTGGGAGGCTTTGGGGGTGTCAATGAAGACCCACAGCTCATCGCTCCCCCCAACACATAAAAGAAGGACGATGTCAGCTTACTGCCCAAAGTGATTGGCAGCCAATTTAATGGAAAGACATTTGAAGAAACATCATATACGTGAATGTTCAGCAACCAAATGTAAATGTTAAACATGTTACCAGTTTGCAATCACACCCCCTCCAAATCATCCACATATAAGCATGTAGAAAATACATTGCAATGAGCTGTAATGTGTCGCCTAGACTTTTAGTATTACATCTCTGAGAGCATATGGGGTTTCAGGAAAGGAACAGGCTATTTTATTCAAAGTGCATGGCCTTTTAGATTTGTGTAAACAGCGCGTTTGCCTGGTTCTCATTTCTGTGTAGTCATATTTGTAACTTCAGTGTAGAGCATAGTGCCTGGAGAATAAGCAAACATCGTCACCCTGTGTGATTCACAAAGCCACACATCATTGTTTTGGATATAGCGCCCACAGAAAAGATGTCTTAATTGTCCAATCTTTGTCATGTCAGCCTGCTATTGTTTGCTGCATGCACAGTAGGACGTCACATTGCAGGGGTGAACGCTTTTGAACAGAGAACCCTTCAGAAAGGAAGGGATGGAGGCACTACAGGGAGGACGTGAGTCAGATTGTGTGACCAATTCTTGACTGTGATGTTCATTTAATAATGGAGATGACAGTTTCTTTCAGTGGGGAAATGGTTAAAGCTATTCGCATTTAAAAGACAATTTATGGGTATTAAATAACCGTTGTTTTGGCTTCTCTTAGTAGATGTCAGTGTTACTACTTAAGGTTAGGGGTGAGCAGTAGTGGAACAAGTTCAGAAAGATTCAGATTCTTTACTTGAGTAAAAGTACTAATACCACATTGTAAACATACTCAATTCCCAGCTAATTACTGCATCGAGAATGGTACTTAAGTAAAAGTATTAAGTATGATTAGGATAATGTACTTAGGAGTAAAAGTACTCATTGCAGACAAAACTAAAATAATATTTAAATATTTGAAAACAAAAGCAGCAAATCTTCACGTTTAAGAAGCTGGAAACTTGAAATACTTTTCAACCAAAAATTGCTCCAATTCATTTTCTGTTAACCCACTCATGGTGTTAATGTCTTATATATAATGGTGGATGGTTTAATCCATACCAAATAATCATATTTTAAAAGCATACCCTTAGTATTGTGTGTTAAAATCTGGATTAATAAAGATACTACTAAATAATTATAGTTGTTTTGCATAAAGTATTCTTAAATGAAAATATTCTGGTAAAGTATAAGTACCTTAAATGTGTACTTAAGTACAGTACTTGAGTGAATGTACTTTCTTCAACTGGTGGTAAGTGAAGAATGATGACAACATGTCCTATATTCAAAGCAGAAGGCTAACCCCCAGCCCTTAGCCATTTTCAGAACAGGGAGTTACAATATGCAGAGGATGTCTCTTTTTTTCAAAGTAAGTACATTTTAAAAGCAGAATAGATGAATAGCACAATTTAGACGTTTTTGTTAAACAGCTTCTACTTTATTATGCAGTACCACTTTTTCAGCAACATAAATGAAGCACAGCTGGCCACAAAAAAAAAAAGTATGGCATTTTGTAATTGAAGGCTCAAGGTTAATTTACCGTCAGTATTTTCTTTGCCCTCAAGGTTTTCATTAAATAGAAAGGTTTGGTAATAAAGGGATTAAATATATATTTAATAAATGTGTTTCCAATCAATATTTCATGTTTAAATCCTTTTGTGAAAGGTGCAGTTCACCTCGCTGGGTGGCCTTTATGAGGGGAGCCAGTGGCTACATTGATTCCTTGGTTTGAAAACATCTCTTGGGTCACACCAACAGATCCCATTTAATAGAAGACAAATAATAGATTTGAATAGATTTTTAAACATAGCAGCATAAGGCAAAATAAAATATATTGGTTCTGTCACAAGCTCACTTAAGGTGTCCTATACAGTTTGTATCCTTGTTATCACTGAAAACTGAAGTGCTCCAGATTTAGCCAAAATGCTATTTTGTATCTGCAGTCCCTGGACAGTTCTCTAGTCACCCTAAACACAAATTATTTAAAATAACAAGTCAATACATTGATTATAAACCTGCAACATAGAGGTTCACACAACTGTAAAAAAAAAAGAGTCTCACTCTTGAAGGGGGGAGAGAAACTCCCTCTTCAATGGAATTATGGGATTTTAGATTTTGTATATATTTACATGCACAGAAATATAACACATAACAGGGAAAGGAAAACCCCCCAAAGCTTAAAAGGGCCTCTTTAAAGATAAACCTTTTTATGTTTAATACACGAACACTTTCACATAAACTCCTTCCCTGCATGACTTTTGACCAGATTTATCTCTTAACTGTTTACTTTCCCTAAAGGCCAATTAGAATATTACTTCATAAATTTAACTTTTATCCAGAGATTTGCATTTTATCTCCCTTCGCCCTTCATGTGTGATGAAAATTTTTAATAGCGTGGTTATGCTCTATAAGAAAATATGGGATATTCTTTCATTTTGAAGTGTGGATAATGCGATTTGGAGGACCATTTGCAGAGATAATAAGGGGGCAATAGGTTTAGGTACGGCGATGTAGGAGCAATGTATATCACAATCAGTGTCTGCAGCTACCTGCTCTCAGCTCCACGCTACTGTCCTTGGAGTATCATCTGTATTTCACACCGGGAGCCATCATACATACTGTATAAGCCCTATACTGCATCATGTACATAGATACTGCCCTGTACCGGTCTTCTCATGTTTCTTTCGAAGGTCCCGCATTAGCCGAGTTGAGTTCGTAGTCATCCTTTGGGTTTGATGAAAAGGAACAAATGAGCTGTGGGGCTCAGGCCTGAGTGCCAAACGTGGATGTGATCAAGACCATCTCTAATGGTCCCAGGTGTTTCTTCTCATTATGATAATTTGAAATGCTGTTCAATATCGGCTTCCCAAGGCCCACAGGTCTGAGTGATGTTATTGACTTTGAAGTGGTTCCTTTGAGAAAGAGGCATTTAACTGTTCGCTAGTTAATGTAGAGAGGGGAAAACGGAGTGAAAGAGAGGAGAGGTTTGAAAGAGCAACTTTTCTTTGTTGCTGTTATCACCGACACTACATTCCTTCATTTCCTCGTAACACTTGTCCGTGATTGACAGGACAATTGAACGTTTTAGGGGTGCTAGCAGGCACCTTGTCTCCCTGCTTTGTGTTCAGACCGCACTCTCAATTACCGCACTGGTTCAGAGTGGAGTTAGCAGTGATGTGGTACAAATTGCATTACGGAGTGGTCTTTTAACACAGGGGAAATCCAAAATGGTGTAGCGGCATCCTGAAAGTCTTTGGGTTTAATCCTTTCTAAAACAAAGTGTATCCATCCACAATTATCTTGCCTTTCAGGAGACAAAAGCGCTGCTATTTTATTTTTCAATTATGTTTAATACTTTGCTTTCTGTGAGGAGAGGAGTGTTTGATCAATTGGGTGTATGAAAACCCTAAAACCTGCAGATTGCATCTCTTGCATCCTTAAGTGATAAATATTGACAAGAAGATCCCACAGGAGAGTCGCTCTGGTGCCATTTCAGCCCTGTTCAGTATTCTCCTCGTCGATGGCTACTCCTTTATATCATGGCAGATATGACCAGAGAATTGAGTACAGATTATTGTCAGTGCTGAGGCCCAGTCATTCAAGATTATCAATTGGTGACATTTCTTTGTGAATTCTTGTGAAAAGTGGTGTTTTTTACAAATTCTGTGTGACCACTTCAGATTTTCTGTTAGAAAATATCTTTAATGATACAAAGAAACTTGGGGCTCTCCAGGACGTTGTTCAATCAAATAGTCTTTATGTTTTGGCCATCGGTTTTAATTACCTCAGTTTGCCTCTAACAGGGTGAATCCTAACCCTTACATATGAATGTATAGAAAGAGAACTGGATACAGCGTCGGAGACCGGTCCCCATTCATTCCAAGGAGAGTTAGTCAGTGGCGCGTGAAGCCAAAATGGAAGCCTGACTCTCGAGAACTAAAATACCCGGGTCATCTCTTGATCTTCTGGCAATTGTCTTAAATAGTTAATTCACCTAAAAACATGTATCCACTGATTTATAAGCATCTGTTCCCCAATGTAAGTCAATGTTAAAAAGTATTTTTCGGCCCAATGACAATTGGCTGACATGGAAGTTCTTGTACCACTGTTTTAGCTTCAACGCGCAGCACTCTTCATCTTACTGGCTTGAATGTTAACCATCTGCTTGCCAGATATGGTTCCCTAGCTATCCGATATTATAAATGTGTCACCAAGTCTCAAACACAGTCATATCCCAACGACACGGATGGTTTTCTCTGTCCTCGCCTCTATGAGAAGGGTCTATCAACATACTGTATACCCTCTATGCCATCTTGCTGAAATATTCATTTTCCGCTTTTGCTCTGTCTCACCAGGACACTATGGAAAAGAAAATCTACGCAGCGGAGGCCAAGACATGCACAACTTCATCTCCTCTGGGTTTGTGACACTGGGACGCGGCCACTTGAAAGGTAATAGCTATAAACTCTCTGTGCAGCTCATCAGTTTCATGCTCTGTATTGGAACTATATTACACTGCATGGTCCCTATCGTATAAAGATACATTAAAATTCCAAGCCCATCCTCAACCTCATCCTCCTCACTTCACAGTGTCCTGAAAACCAAGTTCAGAATAACAATCATTTAATTCACAAAGCCGCTGTGTCATGCTGTTGTTCTCCCTCTGCCAAATGGATGTAGTAAAAAAGAAAACAATAACGTGACTGTGACTTTTGTTTCAGCTCAGTGGAAGTTGTACATAACAATACATAATGGCTTGAAGTGACATCTTGCAAAGTCCACACGCACACATTTATTATCTGTGATTAAATCCACACTTCCAATGACAAAGTAACACTTCCGCCAGTGTGAACGCAGCATGGCACGGTAGTAGTGCTCTCCGCTCTTGTCTTCCTTTGGACTTTTAATGAATCCGAAGCGGCGTTGGGGTGAGAACGAGCTGTAAACAAGCGGCCTGTTGTTGTGTTTTTACAGCGCAGCACTCCATAGACGAATCGGGGCAGATGTCCTGGCAGGGCGATCTGGACATCCCCCTCTCCTACGGTAAGATCCACTTTCTGACCAAGAAAAAGACTTGCAACCTGCTTTCTGCTCGCACCTGATAAGAGAAAGTCCCACACACCCACACACACACAGTTGAGTGCCCTTGGCCGATTATCCCAGCACAGTCATTGGGTTCAGACTGTAAGAGTTGTAATATGACTTTCTTTTCCTTTGGTGGTTTTATGAGCAAAACGTATTTTTACCGGTGGAGTTTGACAGCAGGTTTCAATGAAAACAATGGCCATACAGTCATTTTGATTATTTATGGCTGGGTCATAAACAGTTTTACAGTTCTGACATGTGCGCAAGGTAAGTGAAAGTCTGATTTAAACGCTCAACTTGAATGATTCTGCTGTGTTTGAGAGACAATTTGGGGTGAAGTGTCTTGCCCAGGGACACAACGAAATGCTGACTGCAGTGGGGTTTGAACCTGTGACCATCTGATCCCCAGACCAAGGCTCTACCCACTGCGCCACACGCCTACATAGCCTACCTACATAAAAAAATACAACACACAAAATGTATAAGTCATTAACATACATTTATTGTCAATAAATGTCAATTATTTAGTCTGCTTTTGGCGAACCCTGAGCTCTGTCAGCTTGTTGTTGATGGCTGTACCCAGCTGGCCCTTCGTTGTGTGTGTCTCCTCAGGAGTTTCTTCGTCGCCATTCAAGTAATTCTCTTCATTAAAATCTCGAACACAGTCAATCGGCAGAATGCTCCTAAGTCCCTTGTCACTACCTTCTGTCCACTCCACCAAGGCAAACGTGCACATGGTGACATTAATGTAATTTAATTTGTATGTTTGTTCTGTCTGTTGTGTATTCCTGTATCCGCGAGCGGTTGGAATTTGAAACAGCGGGCACACCCACACATATCTCCTATTAATCCACATATATGCACATATGAACCTGACTTTGGCATATATGTGGAAATATATGAGCTATATATGACACATATCTCCTATTAATCCACATATATGCACATATATGAACCTGACTTTGGCATATATGTGGAAATATATGAGCTATATATGACACATATATCTCCTATTAATCCACATATATGCACATATATGAACCTGAATATGGCATATATGCAGCATATATTCTGCATATATTTGCCATATATTGGCATATATGTTCGTATACTTTCTTTCCGTGTGGGTAAACAGCGTTTAACTAATATTAAAATAGGGCGCCTGAGGCAGTGACCCTCCCCCGACTGAACCCCGCCCCCGACCCTCTCCCTGCACCTATAGGTGACCCGCTTTAACTGCCTGAAGGTGGTAGATGTCACCTCGAAACGGAGGTCCTGTAAGCCTCCGCAGTACGTGTCTAAGTTAAACAGCTGGCTGTCGGCGGGCCGTCTCTGCCCCCCCCGCCGCACACGCCTCCTGTTAAGGTGACACAGACTGACAGATGTTCATCATGTCGGCTCCAGAGCTCCGTATAGACGCCTCATATCTCGTTCCTGGATGAGATTACAGCTACAGCTCACATATCTGCACAGGGCATCCCCTGCCCCCTCCCCCCCCAGGTGCACTCCCTGGATTGATGTTCAGAGGTGGGCAATGGTTAACTGCAAGGCAATATCTGAGAAAATGTGTTCAACCTGTTTTCCCATTGACCATGCAACTGTTGTCCTCCCGAGTCAAAATGGAAGAGGACAGACAGAAGGTTAAGTTCTATTTTTCGGACTCTGCTTTTTATTTGAATGAAATATTGAAACCTTCATTTCATTTGGACTTTTCTTAATTTTGTTTCCTCCTTTACTCCCTCTTACTTGTTAACTTATATATTTCTGTTCTTATACATCTTCTTTCGTATGCCTTTTCTTCTTGCTTGTCTTGGTTTTTGTTTTGCTTCATTCCTGTCTTTGCTGTCTCGTATCCGTTCATTTAGTTCATCTTTCTTTTTTGCTTTGTTTCTTGCCTTTCCTTTATTCTGTCCATTATTTATTTCCTTCATTCCCTCTCTTCACCTCCTCCTCTCCTTTGTTTCTTTCCTTTGTATAATCCCTTTGCTTCTTCCTCTCCTTTCTGTCTTTCCTATGTTTCCTTTCTGTGCTTCATCCTTTCCTTTCTTTCCTTCCTTTCTTTCGTCCCTTTGGTTCTTCCACTTATTCATATACATGTGCTTCCTACTCTTCTTCTTTACTCCCTCCCCCCTTGATCCTCTTTCTTTCCTTTTTCCAATTGCTTTTTAGCCTCTTCCTCTTTATTGTGTGCTTGTTCCCCCCCCCCTCACTGCCTTGCATTATGTATTTTCTTCTCTCTTTTTACCCTCCCTTCTTTTTTGCTTCTTACATACTTTCCTGATTGTGTCTATTCACTCGTCCTCTTTTCTTCCTCTCTTCTACCTTCCCCTTTATTAATCCTTTATCCCTACCGTCCCTCATGCCCCCTTCTTCCTTCTTTCCTGATAGTCTTTGCTTTCTTTTCTTCTTTTTCTGCCCGGAAACAAAGAGCAAAACCAGACAACACTCTTGATAATCAGCCCTTTCATTCGGTTCAGGAACCCCTTTTACTGCTATTCCTCTATTTAATATTTGAATTCATGACTTGTAATTTAGCAAAAAGGGTATTTTCATATTGCAGTCCATGTACTTACATTAAAAGCTTTGTGTAGCAGCCTGCTCTGGCGGCTCTTATTTGCATTTCAAAGGTTGGACGCTTTACACAAACAAAACATTTGCAATAATTCCTTGCAAATCCACTGTTTCCTTCGACAAAGCCCGTCTGAGCGTGAACCCCAAACCCAACTGTGCGTGTTACATTTAATTGTTTGCGTGGGAGCGTCGTAGTGAAATGAACAGTACAAACAGTGCACATTTGAATGTACGTCAGAGCTAACAAGCTGCTTAAGAAAGCTCCAAGTAATGTCATTAATATTCATGCACCCCTGATATAACATGGCACTCAGAGCCTTTTGTGGAGCCACACACACACGTCTACCTGCTGGGGTGTGTGTGTGGCCACTGGCAAGGATTTATGTCTGATATCAGTGAGTGTGGGGGGAGAATGGTGTGTTCACTGCCTGTCCGTGTCTATTCCCAGTGATGGATTGTCTGTAGTGATGCAGCCATTTAACTGCTGCGGAACCTTGGTGGGTGTGTTCTGATGGAAGTGGCTGTCTCACAGGGGATGTTCAAACAGAATGAGATTCCTAAACCTGGATGAGAAACTGTACATCGATCAAAAGTGGTTGAGATACTTTATGTTCAGGGTGTGAAAGTGCCAGAGGTGTCAAATATTTTTCCTTTTTGGCTTGTTTACCTTTATTGGATAGACTGGAATGGGGACGAAAGACGGGGGCGACAAGTAGCAAGGGCCAAGAGTTTATGAAGGAACATTTTCCTCAGATTATGATTATTTCGGGGCCAGTTTTTGTACCATTTGAACAGCCTGTCCTCCTCCAAAAAACAACCAAATGTAGATTGTTCAGCAGCTTATTACGACCTACAGTATAGTCACGTTTTAAAGTTTAGCACCTCTAGTCGTCGTGTAAGAAACATCAATTTGCGGCATTTCTTCCAGTTTGTCCAAAGGTCTTCTCAGCAGGGCTCTATAAATAGAGAACTACGGCAGATGTGTAATATTTAATGCAGCCGAACCGTGTATTACAATGCTGTTATGTGATGACTTCCAAAGAGAAAAGCAAGAACACTCGGAATAAAGTATTATTTTCTTCTTTTTTTTTTATGTTTTCGGATTTCACATCGCATAAACACCATATCCCAACGTGCATTGCGGCTAAAACATCCAATCACTGAGCTTCAACGATAGCTGAGGATTATGGGTGGTTCAATGTTTTATCAAAACCTCTGAAAAAAGAAATGTGTCTCTCAGAATCGAAAGGGAAAATCCTATGGGAAAAACACAAAAGCAGTTTACACAATTTAAACCAATTAATGTTGTGTAATTAACAAGGATAAACTGTTGTTTTTTAGTGGATGAGTACTGCAGATATAGCTTTAAAATAATTTGACAGTGAGGGGAATACGATTTTATTATGAAAACGTACAGACCGGAAATACTGTTTCACATAGACGCTGCCGTTACACATTCTCCTGGCGAGACCTTAAATCATCTTCGTAATATCTATCAAACTATAGATCCTACACATCCACTGGACGTGGATTCTAAAAGTACAATATACACTTCTCGCTAGAAATCTAATCAAAAAGCGTTTTAATGGCCAAACTATTCTATAATTTAGGATTTTCCATAAAGGGTTATTTGTGAATATACAACCCTCCGGAGCGTTTGCATTCAACGGGAGCACTAGAGGTCGAAAACTTTAATACGTGATTATAGGTCGTAATAAGCGCTTGAACAATCCACCTATTTGGTCATAATGAGGGCTTGAATAATCGACCTACATGTATTTCGTCGTATGAGTTGGAGGACTTGTTGCATTTGAACTATTTGGAGCCCCAAAATGATTGTATTTGAAAGAAAATCCTAGTAAAAACCGCGAAAAACTGTAAAACAGTGTTTCTTTGTTATTTTGTTTCTTTTTAAAGCCGACTATTAATGAATTACAAAACAGAACAGGGATGCCTCTTTATTTTCTGCATGAATTCAGTTGAAGCCATAATCTACAATTACTGAATAAATTGGTTTACTGGTGCATTCAAAGCTGTCTCTCATGCAAGCTCACTTCAAATGAGCATCGAGCGGCTTGAGAGAGAAGGACAGCCGTGATAGTGAGTCATTTTCATTTAAATCACAGCATACAACAAGCTTGACTGACTGGAACAGGTCGCATGAGAAGAGATGCTTGAATACAACATAATCCAAAAATGATTTAAAATGAGATTGTAAGAATGAATGAATTATGGTTTATGGCTGCTGTTGGCATTGTTGATTTTACAGAGGGCAAGATTAGCGCACATACACATTTTTATCGTAATATGTCAGCATTTATGTTGGAAATACATTTCTGTCTTTGGTAAAAAAGGAAGAAGTATTATTTTACCCACGTCCAAGATGTTTCCCTAACCTTTACCAAGAGGTATTCATTGTTAAAACATAATTAAATCCTTACCCTTGCCTACTGTATAGGTAGAAGATCCTTAAAACACCCATATTAATTATTTTTTAAAGCAATATATTGACAAGAAAGAGTGAAAATAGCACATCGCCCCTGCCAAGGTGACATTCTCCAGGAGCCTTTTTTAGTCTTATTAGACAAGGCTCAGAGATAGAACAATACATTTGCTTAATTTGGAGAAAACCAGCTTGAATTGTCGATCCTTAAGACGTCCGTCTAGTTTAATTTAGAATTGTGTTAACAGAAAATAATGGAGTTGTGATGACAAACCTTAACACAGCATTTTTCCGGAATGACACCACCGGCCTACACTTATGCTGCAAATGTATAAATATTGCAATACTTTCATCAATGCGCCATATGCTCGATCACCATTGTGTTGCCTCATTCAGCGATAGCTAATGACTTAATAGAGATTAACTTCAATTCAAATCATCGAGATTGCCACTTTAACTTTAATGGACTTGTATAAGCTCACACTGATCTGCACCTCAGGTTCATTTAGGTGAAGTCAATTTGATTTCAATAGCCCAAAAGTCTGTTTCAATTGGTGTGTTTGTTTACTTCTTAAAAGTAAAACCCAAAAATGCACAACGAAGAGAAAAAACGAATCTTACCATTGACATATTTATTTGATTCTCATTCGATTGGTGCTAGTAAGAAAACAAGTTGAGAAAATACTAGACAGATAATTCTTTCCTTTTAATAGCAAGCACTCCCGGAAAATGTCCGAGGTTAAACGCTCCCGTGGTGTGCTCTTAGCGAACATCTCCCAGAAATGTTGTGTACCAAAATTCCCCTCGTCCTCCAGGCCTTCTTCATCTCTCTCCTTGCCTTCCCCGCCTGTGGCATCCACTGATGTGCATCCTGCTTAATTACTTTTTCATGAGTTGCTCCCTGTTTTTTGTCCCGAGGGAATTGCTTTCCAGCCCTCATCCCAATCCACTTAAGGTGACCTTGTCTTATTGGGACGCACTGTGCTCCCAACGCCCCCCCCCCCCCCCCCCCCCCCCCCCCCCCCCCCCCCCC
>CALSBZ010044873.1:171171-225233 GCA_943591055.1 Gobionotothen gibberifrons | reverse complement strand
GTGGCCCCTTTTTTTTTTGCGGTGGTGTCTGCCCCCCCCCCCCCCACCCCCCCCCCCGGGTGCCGCTTTTTTTTTGGGGCCCCCCCCCCCCCCCCCCCCCCCCCCCCCCCCCCCCCTGTAATCCCTGCAGGCCTACAGAGTGTCTGTGCATGGTCGTGTAGCTGAGTGCAAATAGAGGGGAGTAAAAGTGTGCCAAGTAGGTATCACTTGCCCAGTTTGCCTCCATTACCGAGTCCTTATGTGCCTCCATCTTTAAGGCTGCTGTCAGTGGCTCTGAACACGAGCAGCGGCAACTTGAAGCTTTGATCTTGAGAATCATAGATCAATAAATCATGTAATGTGACATCAGCACCACACTGCACACTCATGTTTACCAACCTGACTGTAATGTTTTATATTGATTTAAAGAGATCGAAAGGTGGTGAGTCAGTCTTTTTCTGGATCAAGTGCTCGCTCATGCTGCTGCTTAAAATCCCATCTAACGTTTCAGCATATCACGGTGTGCGGAGCGTAGACTATGAAATATGGTCGTCCTTGAAGGTACCCATGTGACGGAAAGGAATGCAGACTTTCAGCTGTCCTGATATCAATGGGGAGATAGTTCACTATTTTTGGAGCCAAGATAGCAAATGGTGTGTTTAGGCTGAAAAAGAAAAAGCGAATTTTCCCAGCTTTCTGCTGTTTCTTTGGATTTCTCAAACTGAAGTTATTATTTTCCTTGTGTTTTATATTGATGCGGGGGACTTTGGCTCAGCAGTGGGTTCTCCACTTAATTTTCGGGTTGGAGGTTGGCTCCCCAGGCTCAAATGCTATTTAAGTCCATTAATACCTGTGGGGTTTGGGCTTTTTAATGCTTGATTGAATGCTTTGGAGCTACCTCCAAACAGAGTGGGATGAACTGGACTGTAACTAAAGCAAATAATCAAACCACCTACACCTTTTTTCATATCGGTGCATCAACCCACTAATTCTGTATTTTACAAGAGTAAAATCAATTGTTTCACTGGATAATAAACTAAAAGTGAAGCCTTAACTAAACGTATAAACCACAGTTCACTTGACAGCTGACCACATCCATGCAGCACAACCTCCAATAGCAAAGAATAGGGCAACAATGGGGTATAGCTTTATATTCTGAGACGATGAAACAGACTCAACAGTCAAGGCATCAGACAGTGAAACAGCAGTGAAAGCTTTACCCCCTCAGATCACCACCAAGCTGTGAACTCCTCATCCAGACACACACACAAATCTAGTCAAGCCGGGCATTTTGACCAAACTCTCTATCAGATGTGACTACAGAAGAAGGTTTTCTTTTCAAAAAGAGTGAAAAGCAAGCAGGAGTGACTTGAAGAACTTTGTCACTGAGATTGAAGGAACAGATGACGACAAGGTTAAATGAACCACTTATTTTATTTGTGCCACTGCACAAAAAATTATGTATATTTATTCCAAGCACTAATTGGTGTATTTGCATAAAGGTTTTTGGGCAACTGTGAAATTACATTTCCATAGGAAATCCACTTATTAAAGAAGAACACATTAAAAATATTTTTCTCTGAGCAAAAGATAGCGTCTTTACCTATGCCAAAAATATCGCCCGAAACAGCTCGAACAGCAAATCATGTTCCCTCGGAACACCTTATGAATAAATGCATACATTTGCTACATTTAAGTGGATTTAAGGGAAATCAAATAAGGGACACAATTCATTCAGTTACTCATGGGTCGAATTGAAATCAAGAATTATCAAAGAAGGTCATGTTGATGCAGGGCTGACCGATACTGCTAAAGCAAATCTTATATCGATAATAACTGATCTAATCAAGAAATATATTGCACATTTAATCAACATTACTTAAGAAGGGCCAGGCACAACTGCACATGTTTTACTGTTTTGAGGTCTAATGCTGCATTCTAGACATCTACATATTTTTCATAATCTCGTCAATTAAAAATGTCCAACCTCCAAGCTGTTTGGGAGCCATATATAAACCAAAACCATGGCAAACTGAATGTTATTAAAGTTATTTTTGGGCCAGCGAGTGACTTTTTGATAGATACAGCACTAAAAAGCGGTCTATAGATGGGATGACATTTCCGTAAATGCTCCGGAGTCTCAGGTGTCAAACCAGAGTACTTAGCAGACAACACCGCATATCTGGCAAATTTGTAACTGACTTACTTGAACGCAGCACAATTGAGTGGGTGACCCATGTGTGTATGACCTTTAAACATTTATGTAATCATTAATAGTAGCATCATTTAATAATACAAATACAAAGCAATTCTTGTTTGCACTGATTCTTTTAAAAATCTATTTTGACAAATGAATGATCTTTCTCGTCATAGACATATGATTCATGCCTCATGTATCTTATGGGCTAAGCATGTGATATTGTTTTTGAGCCTAAGGTGATTACAAAACTGATTATATATATATATGCTGTTGGTGATCCATGACAGCTCCAAACCTCCATTCTGTCGCTGGGCGGTTTTCAGGCAGCTTCCAGACTCTGATTGGTCTTTATCAGGTCATTTTGAGTCAGCACAGCGGTCACCGAAGTGTTAATTTCCGCTTCTTTCTCAATGAGTGTTATTCAGAGAATCAGGGCGACCGTCCTCTCGCACCGCGCAGATCTGCGACCGCCAAAAGCACAATATGAATTGATTCCTCTACTTATCTCGCCTGTCCTTTAAATAGGAGGCTAATGAACGTCATGAGGTTGGTTAGATGAAACTCACACTCTGAGAATCCCACAAGCCATCCTGCCTCATGGCAAAGAGTGAATACTAAGATTCAAACATTATAACACACAAACAAATACAGATTCTTAACACCTCTTCATATCTGCCCATTCCTCATGCATTATGTATTGATGTTTGTACTCTGAAATCACGTCTGAATAGCTGACCGGATGACACGTCAACCTTTGGTATCTCACGTTAAAGCACCACTTACCTCTTCCAAACATTCTTATCATTTATCTGAAATTGGAAATAAATATTGTCCTTCTTCCACTTTCCTATCAAGGCGACCACATATAGTATCTGTATATATTTGTGTCAAGCTTTTCAGAATATATTTGAATATCCCAGTGAATTCAAATATCACGTAGCAGTGGTGAATATGATTTGACTCCTGACTAAAGTGGAAAAAGCCATGCCATTTGTTCCATGTTAGCTTCCATTGTGTTTTTTTCCTGGAAAATGTTTTTACTTTTTCTTTTTCTGTTTGTTTTCGTTCCATTAGATTTTGGTATATTGTATTTCTTCATTGAACTTACCAGTGTACGCAGTGTAAAACAAGTAACACATGGCAGGCAAAGCAATGCAAATGTATTTATACTGCAGTGCACAAGCAGGTGTGCAGGTTGGGGTGGAGGTCGGGTCAGGAAACACTGAGGACAAGTGATTCTCAAATGGCAGGACATGATTAGCTGGCAGGTTGCAGCAACAGAGCACATCAAGTCAAAAGCGTGACAAAGAGGACCGTTTATGCTACTTTTCAGGTTTAGGATTTGTATCTATCTTGAGCCTCTGTGACTCTATGTCTCCATGCTTTAATGTTCAAAAATGTTTATATTTTTCTCATACTGCTTGTGCTGCAGCACCTCTTTTCACCCTCTGTCCGAAACCAGAGCCCAGTCTGCTCTGATCGGTGAGGTGGTCGGCTCTGGTTTGATTGGACCACTGCTTACAGATGTGTTGGAAATGCCCCCCCTAGCATATCACATACAATCTGTTGGAGCTCTAGTCATATAAGCGTGAGTGTGACATATTGATGTTATTTAGGATAGACTTTTGTAACCTATGTGTAGTCTTCAAACCCAAACTGTAAATGTTTTTTGCAACCTTTAACTAAATCTATTACTGCTGCATTTTAGTGATATATTTTCCTCTCATCATGCCAACAAGCGTTCGTTCACCTGAGCTCCGGCAGCAGACCAGTGAGCGAGATTCTCCCCTTCACATCCTCCTCTCTGAAGGCCGGGGGCTGGGCCTCCGTGAAACCTTATTAGCAGCGTAACAAAGTTGTGAATTGAATGCGGCGGCGATGAGAAAGCACTTTATGTGAAATCCTGTTAGGATGCAGATTAGCGTTATCTGCGCTGCACCTGTCAATAGCAATTATGAGTGGAGGGCAAGGACAGGGCAGAGCTGGACATGGAAATGCTTGTCACCAAAGAGGCCACAACCAAATACCAATATTTAAAATAGGACAGCTTGTATTTGTATGCAAGGAGTTAGCTCTGTTACGGTAGGCAGGCCGGCCCCAGGCAGTGTTGTTTTGTCATAAGGGAAGTATTCTCCCTTTACAATGAGGAATGATTGCATTAAAAACAGAAAGCTGCCAGGAGGATTGAATAATTCAAGAAAAATAGCTGACAACCAAGGACGAGAAAAATCCTTAGTGGCGGGAAGAGGCTGAATGTTAATGGAAGTGTTGTGAAGGACAATGTCCTCATTTGCAAAACAATGCAGGCTCAATCTCTGAACGCTTGCACTCGCTTAGACGCAGAAGACCTACACACTGTATGCACACTGATCGTTTGTCATCTAAAAGGTTAAAAAACAAAGGTTACTCACCGGAAAGACAACAGAAAATATTTTACGGGCAATTTAAGACCCTGTTTTAGCTTTTTACCTAACACCCCCTCTCACCTTAATTTAAGATTAGCAAAGCTTCATCACAAGCCAGGAAGAAGAGTACTGAAGATGTACATTTTTCATTAACATTGTGAACTGCATGCCGATATTAAAGGTAGTATTGCTATGACTACAGTATGTATACTACTGCTACTCTGAGTTGCATTCAAAAAGTTCATTTTTTACACAATGTGAAATCGCCTAGCTACCATTTTTGCGCAACTAAAATCTAACAATTAATTTTCATGAACTGAAAAGACACTTTAAAAGACTTAACATTGTAAGGCTAAAACATAAAAACCTCCAATCCGGAAAGCATCGTGGTACCCACATGTCAATCAGAAGGTAGCCCCGCCCTAATGCAGACCCTGCTTAATTATGTATTTTACCTTAAAGTGGAAAACCATTTACTAAATGAAGCTCATGCTGTATGGAATAACTAGTGATTTAGATAATAAACTGATCCACAAAATGTTAACTGAGGTAGAAAATCAAGTGAGAAATATGATAATTGTTCATAGACTTCTATACAATTGGACTTCTCTTTGCTACCAGTGGAGTCAGACCCTGCTATGCATGCGACAGAATTAAGGTTGAATTCACTTTTTATACCTAGAGGAGGATGCCTACTTGGTGTATACACAAGGACAACAATCTAATCTTTACTGCTCATAAATCTACAATCAGAATGCATTCACACACACCACACAAAGGACTTTGCAAAGGCACAATGAGCTCATCATGGAGACAGAAAACTGCCGTGAAGACAAATGAGCGCCCAGTTGGGAAGAGATGTGGTTTTTGTTCCACGTCAAGCCTCCCACTCTCCTCCACTCCTCTCGTCTCCTGCTCGAGTGTCAAATTGCCAGCGGCTCCGAGCTCTCACTACAGGCACAAATGTCTGGTAATTGTATGTAAAATGGCATCAGAAATTACAAATGCAACTTATCTGCAGGTGGACGACACCGCCGGAGTCTTCTCCAGTAACTGCGTGGTTAGTCACTGTCAATGTTTTCTGTAAACGGAAAATCTTACTCCCACGAGTTATGTGACCCTTCAGGCAGAACTGCAATCGCTCGAGTGATGCATCCTACACACACCAAGCTTCATTCATAAATCTAGCTCTTTAAAAGCCAAAGATGTAAAGGAGCCCTTGCATGTACCAATACAACATTCTGCATCCGTACAGCACCATGCTGTGAAGGAAAGATCAGAGATTGCAGGCTTACTGATGTGCAAATCTGGGACAAGGAGTAAGACAGTAAAGGCTGAGTGATCCTCTGATTAGTGCCTTCCCGTGTGTGTTCTCTTTGTAAAAACACTGCCCTATCCGATACAGTGTCAACAAGAAAATGGTGAAAAGAAAATATAGAAAAGGGGAAGGGTAGCTAGTTGAATTGGGATCTTTGAATATTTTAATGGGGGCCTTTTTCGTCCCATAATGTGTAACATCTATCAGAGATGTTTCAACAAGCAGTGTGGCCACTTTTCTTTGGCACTCATTAAGAGCCGACGCCAGCTGAGTGCCTGCAGGAATGCATCATGGTTCATTATAATATTTACCCATTTCCCTCTCATTCATCACAGAGTGTAATGTGGTTTGCGGAGCGCCATCAGCATTAGGTATTATTATAAGTGCGTTCCGCAGAGCTCCGTCTGCAGCCCACAGCTGCTCTTTTGCCTCACAGTAGAAAAGGTTTTGGATGGAGATGTCAGCTCTCTGTAGGCTTTCTCTGGGCTCTGGTATTGCATTTAGACACCCACCACGTTACTTCATGCCCCACCGCTCACCTAATTCCTGTGTTTGTGTTAGATTTTGGCATTATTAACTAATCTTTCAGTCTTCCGATGTTTAATCCACTGGAAATGTTATTTTTTGATATCCCCTTTTTTGCAATTATGAAGCTAATCAGTTGCTAAATCTGGAATAAATGTGTCTCACTAGTCAGTGTTTCTATTTCAAATCTTTCTCCTCACTTTCTGCAATGTTCTGACGACACATTGGGAGAGTTATTCAAAGATTTCATTTGTTGCACTTCTGTCAGTAGTTTGTTGCCACACCCTGCCAGTGCACTGGGCATGGCCAACAGCTGTTGCTTGCCAGTTTTGATGACATTGGAGGGTAAATACTGAAAATAGTCCAGTAGTATAACAAGATTAGGAGTTTTTAAAACTTTTGCCAAATTGCTAAAATACCTAATCAGGTCAGTGAATCTGACAGATCCAGGATACAATTGAGCTCTCTAACTTCTAAATATATGTATAAACAACATCACTGACGATCTGGAAAACAAAGCCTGACATGATTTAATTCATGACAAAGATTGTAAAGTGGTGTTTAAAGTTGTTGTTTGTTTAACTGCATGTATATTAGAAAATTCATTTTGCAATGTTTAGTTTACTGATAAAATGCAAAATGTTACTCCCTTCACAGAAAAACTGGTGTTGTGGTTTGAATCTGTCATTGTAAGTCAGTACCTCACCCACGCACCTGTGGATGATTGCCTAATCAGAGGGTGTACCACCCCTGCGGTGCCTCAATTCTGAGCTCATAAAAAACATAAGCTCGTGAAATAAAATGCTAAACTGAGACCGGAATATTGAGTTGTTTTGGGCTTTTGGAGTGCTGCCATTCCAGTTTATGAGTTGGAAAATGTTCCCATCACAAGTCGGTATCAGACTCAGCCAATATCAAGGGAAGATTTTGTTAATTTTACTTAGTCATGTGGAGCTGTAATTGACTTTGGGTCATGTCTGAAATAACTTACCGTTTTATTTATTCGAGACGACGTCCACCGATCGATCTACAGACGGTCAATTAACTCAGATCTTTAATGAATTCAGATAAATCTTTAACTTCTTTCTGTTGAACGAGATGGAAAAGAGATGTTTTTATGGAGCAGTAATGATGCATGCGGCCGTCTCATCTCTGCCTTATCATTATGATGTGAGCTTTAATATGCTGCAGAGCTGTGGCCCTATCAGATCAAATGTGGCTCCGGGCGAGTGGAGCCTTCATGGGTGGAGGGGGATGGAGGAGAGGAGGAAATGGAGCGGCTGTGGCTCGGGATGCATCATATTCTTCCCATTTCACTCCAGTTCCAGACAACAGGCCCTGGCGAAATGACTGTGGGTGCTGCCAACTGTGAAATTAATTGAACTTGTGATCCGAGGGGTAGAGACCAGCATCCGGCCCGAGGAGGCGAGTGTGCATCCGCGTTTACATTAGCTCACGACAAAGAAACAGCCGAGCCCTGAGGCACTGACTGGATCCGTGGTCAGCTGCCTCGACAAGATGTCTCCGGACGTGGCTGAGCTTCACTTGACTGGCGGGTCATTGCTGCAGAGTGTGTGAAGACGTGCTGTCACGCTTTTGGCTATTGTTAGAGGCATTATTTTCTTGAGATTTGTTCGGATTTGTTCACAGATTCATCCTGATGCTGTCGGATTCTGTGTTCAATATACGTTTTCTGGCCAGGGATTAAGCCGAGTTACCCAAGATACAGAACGGGTTCCATCCAGTTTGTCTATTTTTCGACAATTAGGTCAATTGTTCTAAAAGTAGTTTGGCCATCATTTCTCTCTTAATAATAATATTACAATGGGTGACTTCGCCCAAAGATGGCAAGAAATATGTAAAAGTACCTAAAACCAAACCTAAACCTCACCCTGAAATGTTAACCTCCAGGCATAAGAGATAAGATAAGATAAGATAGTACTTTATTGATTCCAATTTGGGAAATGTTTGCGTTGTAGCAGCATAAAAGAGACATGGCATTGTACAATAAAGATTCATAAGACTAGAAATAAACAAGAAAGTAGAGAATGTACATGTTGAATTAACAAGGTATTATGTACAGTATACATACATATATACATAAATACTAATTGGAAGACAAAACTGAAGTGAAATTGTATTGTCCGAACTGTTTGTTGTGTCCAACTTTATCCTACTTGGTGTAGTTATGCAGAGCTTCCTGACTTTTGCTTTCAAGGACACACTGGTGTAAACATGTTTACCATTAGACATGTCTCAAGTATATCGAATGCCTCAGATGTATCAACCCTAAAGCATTTGGTCAGATCCCCCTAATGAAGATCAGAGTTACTCAGGGTATAAATAATGGTTTAAATGAAATCCCCCCAGCAGGCAGGTTTAACCTCGGATTAATGCTTAATGCCTGTTAGTTTAGTTATCATAGACTATTTGGAATAATGAAGACTTTAAGAAATAAATACACAGACTGAGGCTATGCAAGCACCTTATATTGCTATTTGGTTTCTGCGCATTCAAAAACAATGCAGTGAAGATCATTTCTACTTCTGGAGCACGTACTACTTTCTTATGTGCTTATTATAGTAAGGCTTTTGATAGTGGTTGTATACTCCTCTAATTCTACCAAATGATGTGTTTTTTGTGAGTTATTCCCAGACCGCCTCAGGGCAGTGCCAAGTGCAGATACTCACTATCGAGGACCAACACAGGTGGAGAGAATACATCTTGTTTAACAGAGTCAAAAGTAACATTTGACTCTAAGACTAACTAATTACAGGTGCTTTTAAAGTGTTTTACTCATTGCCATAGAGGGTAAAGCAAAGGCTATAATTCCGGCTAGGCAACATCTGGCTCCCTGCTTCAAAGTCTTGTCATCTAAGAGTCTCAGTCTGATGAAATGTAATCAGTAGGGAGTAGATGAATCAATTACTTTCCTCTCATTTTCCTTTTGGCCTCCGACCAGAGGCAGAGCCGAACAGACCGGAGGCTCTCAGAGTGAGGAGAGTAGGCCATCTCTATCTTCTTAAAGCAGATTGAGTGCCTGAAGTTTCCCAGCACTGCGCTCCCCGGCCCCGTGGATACAATGCAATCTGCGCTGCCCCACATTAGATAAGTATCCTCCAGCTCTCATCCAGGTCACACTGCACCACAGAGAGCAGCAGGGCTTCCAATACTCTGCTCCTGCTGCTGCTCAGGTGGAGGAAACACTGCGTACGTGACAAAGAGCCTGTTGGTAAAGTGGTTCAGGTCAGCTCAATTATAACGCTGCTCCAAAAAGATAGGAATCCATTGGTTTGCTACCAAAAGGTTGTCACAAATGTATATTTTATTACAAATGTTATACAATCCTGGCATTGTGTCCACTCCACCTTCCACTGCTCAGAGATACTGTCAGCATTTCTAAAAACAATTTATTTTCTTTTACAAAGCTGAAAACAGTTTAACAACAATTATATTCTGAATGTTAGGGAATCATTTGCTTAGGTATTCAACCTTTGTCACAGTTCATAGTTTTCTCCTCTCACTGTCTCTTTTCTCATGGCATAGGTCTATGGCCTTGGGTATTGCTGCTATCTCTCTTAAGGAGGAGCAGCGCATTGTTGAGGCTATGACAGAGTACAAGCCGCCATGAGGTAGTTTATTGTTCAGGAACGAAGGTTCCCTGGCGCACATTATTTTCTATGGACGAGAGCTCTAGTTAGATTCAGGGTCCATATTTGTTTAGTCTTGCTGATGAGGAATGTTGATTATTACACTCCGAGCTAGTTAAAACCTCGAGCTACAGAAGAGTTCTTTAGAATTGGCTTGGCATCCACTGTGTCATCTAGTGGCACACAACATGTCTTGTGAATTCTCCGGCCGAAGCTCCAAATAAACCATCAGTGTTTGCCATCAAAGTTCCTGCTCTCCTCGTGTGTCTCTGAGTTCTGACTCCATTGCTTCAGAAGTTTCCATCACACTGATATGGATTCATACTAAAATGTAATACAAGAGGTTGTGCAGCAAGTCCTTGTCAAGTCTCAAGTCACTTCCAAAGAAGCACTAATCCAAGTCTCAAAGTCTTCGAGGAATAGTCATTACTAATGTCCAAATCAAGTCTAAAAACATATATCCAAATAAAGTCTCAAGTATTTAGGTACAGGTTGCAAGTCATGTCCAAAATGAAACAAGTATTTTGGGTTTGAGAATGTTGACAATAAACATTAGTGTTAGCCAATTTAGCTTGTAAAACTTTGCTCATTATTGCTTTATACATAGCAGAGACAAATTACATTAAAAACAATTGTGCACTGTCCACACAATGATGTTACACACACACTCAAACTGCACTCTAAATTACACTTGGATTAGGGATGCTGACATGGCTATGGAAGGATTACATGGGGGGTAAATATAGCAAAACAACATGGTTATGTTAGGCAACAAGAGTAGTTGTTAATGTGTATAAGAAGATCATGGTTTTGCTTAAAATAAGTATGTTATGTTATGTATCTCACTGAAGATGACCGTCCTGTGTTTCACCCAACCATTCACCCATCCACTACCTCCCTCAGTGGATTTGCACAGACTGATAATAAATGCATTTGTGATATGCCCAAAACAGATAATCTGGAAGAAATATGTTGTGTTATATCTCATAAAACCCAAACTATTGAATAACAGGAAGAAATCTAAATGATGCAACTAGACTTGAAAGATGTGATATTGCTGTTGAAGTGGTACATAATGTTTTTGGCAAAAATAGTGAGACACTTAATGCATCTCACATTATTGGGATTTATGTTGTGCCACAAATTATCTGCAGTTTGTCCTCAATCACAGTTTTTATCGTTTTTTCCAGCTGTCACACAACACCATGTAGCCGGGTTAAACCTCAGCATGACGTTCATTTATTTATAGAAGTCAGATTATAGTGATATTTAATTAGAACTCTTTGAGTATGTCCCTCAAATACGGAAACACAGCCTTCTTTGTAACAAAGCGCTGTGGCTGCCTGCTGGCCTTAATCAATTAAACGTGTAAGCTTTTAAGCTCATTCCTCTTGATATCTGTGATATGCATAATAATGACCTCATTACTGGAGGCGGCAGCATTGTATTGGGGAGATTGGATGCAAAACGCACCTTTATCGGTTTGTAATTTATCCTTCAGAAGGGCTGAGGATGAAAACAAACAAATGGTAGAGCAGACTCGGAGGCAGCGGCAGAGAAACCAGACACTGTGCAAATTGAAACCGGTCATGAAAAGACATCCAACCATCTGCAGCATCTGTGCTATCTGCCCATGTGCTATCGGTCGATTGCAAGGTGACGATTCAAAGGCACGTTCTCCGTATAAAACATGTCATCTGCAGTGTTTGGACAAAGCCAGCTGCCAAAATGGAAAAGAAATGATGACCTTTGTTTAATAGAAATCAGGCCTTGGACGTTTTTTTTCTTTCAACCTCCGCCATTTCCTTGCACTCAGACTTGAAGGATTTTGCTCTGTTGTCAAGGTTTCAGCGTGATGTTTAAAGGACAATTTTCCTGTTTTTATTTGATAATTGGATGGCCTGAGCAGAGCCTTGATCCAGCTCAGAGTGCTTGTCTTGTTTTTTAGTTCTTCCAAGAAACACATCCAGATGTAAGTACCCCAAAAGAATGAATGGATTCACAAAAAATGAGCTCAGTTTGTCATAAAACTAATTACTTATGATATCAATAGAGGGTGCTTTGCATTTGGAGCCATTTTGCCGATAAGTAATTCATCCCTTTTGTTATTTTTCTCATGCCAACAGACTGTCTGAATGTCAAACAGGGGTGTGAAAAGCACTGAGAACAGAGTGGATAAGAAAGGAGAAAAAAACCTCTGCATTTAATCCAGTCTTCTGTTATCCTAAAGAGACAGTTTGTTCTAGTCCTAAAGTGCCCTTCAATCTATCGGCAAATACATTTTCACACAAATGGAAAAGTCCTTGATTTATTATTGCGCTGAATTGTATGATTTCTTAAAGAAAGATTAGAGTTAATTTCAGTCTAATCTGTCAGTGGAGAAAAGTGGATTATTTGGACAGTTTAATTTAAGCGCAAAATACATTATAACACAAATGACTTATGTCAGAAACAAAAGCAAACACCAAAAATGAACTAATTTGTTGCTAGAGATTGGAAGTTTTGTATGATTTGTTTAAAATGTTTGTGACATTAAGACGGGTGTATTAAACATTAGACAAATGCTGAATATTTCTGCAAAATTATTTATGTTTATTATTTATTTTTATCTTGACACTATCTTGTGAAAGGCGAGTCCAGATACTCAAGATGCCCTATTATCATATGTGAAAGATTATGTAAAATGTATAATAATCAGCACTACCTTCCAATTTGAGATAAAATATTAAAGTAGGTCTCTGTTGCCAATTTTTCTATTAAGTTTTTCCTTTCATTGTCTTTGTTTTGTTTATTTTCCTCTTTTTTTCCTTCCCAGTGAGAGCTTAATGTGCTGCAGCCTGTAGGAGCCGTGTGCGGGTCCTCTCACTAACGAGGGCCAGCCCAGGTGTTTGAGATTAATCTCGTTTAGTTTAGTTCAGGACTCCTTTGTGAAGACAAGAGCATCCAGAGCCGTCAGTCCCAGAGGGCTTTACCAACTGTACGACCTGTGACACTTCCTGTCCTTTCACTCTTGATGCAAACGTTAATCAGGACAACATGTTCTAAGAGACAAAAACAAGCAGTGAGTTAAAGAGGACATATTCTGCTCATGTTTAGGTTAATTTTTTGTATTTTGTGTCTCTACTGTGACATGTTTACATGCTTTAATGTTCAAAAAGGGATTTTTTTGTCTCATACCGCACCTCTTTTCACCCTCTGTCAGAAACCAGAGCCCAGTCTGCTCTCAGTGGTTAGCTGGCAAGCTCTGTTGTGATTGGATAACCACTTAAAGATGGCTTGACAAATAAACATCATGTGGAACGGTAGCAAATTGAAGCACAAGTGTTACATAGTGATGTCACTATTGTCCCTTTCACACCAAGGCTTTTCCCGTTCTAGCTCCGTGCTAGAGCTTTTCTGGTTCAGAACCGGTTCTTCGGTTTAGCTCCGGCTCTGTTCACACCGCTCAGAGTCCGACTGGTGCTGCGTCATCGTTTTCGTCATGACGTAAACGTTTGCGTGCCTGCTTCATAAAGCCAAACCACGCGGAAACCCCTCACATCGACAACAACAACAATGACCGATTGAATTGAAGCGCTACTCGTTTTGGTTTTGCTCTGTCGAAACAAAATGGAAGAAATGGGACGACTTTACTACCAACTTTACAGTCGTTACATGCTACATTCAAAAGTTCTTTACAATCATCATCATCAACTTCAACGACGATTCTGTAGGAGAAAGAAGGTAAATATACGTCCTATTCGATGGCGTTAGAGCTAGCTGTTGTTAGCCTCTGCATGCGCCAAGCTCAAAATACCCAGCTTTGCAGCATAAATTACTATGGTATAACATTAAAACTGATGCCTCCGACGTAAGCGTGACATATGCGGTGCTTGCTTTCTAGACCAACAACTTTTTGGTGCTTAAAACGAACCGGATTCCGGAGCTTAGAGACGGCTCCGCTGCGGTGTGAACAGGACAAACCGGTGCTTTTCAATCTCCAGCTCCGAACCGGCCCTGGAACCGCGTTGGTGTGAAAGGGGCATATGTTAGGAAAGAAAACAAAGGAGTCCAATAGAGGCATTTGGTGGAGTGTCTGGGAGAGAAAATCCCTCTGGATGGAACTTATTTACATGCATAAAAACCTACAAGACACCCTTCAGGAAAGAGAAAACCCCAAAAGCATAATAGGGCCTCTTTAAAATATTTGGATTTTATGTTCATAAAAAGTATGAAAGTGTATCGCTACAAGTCTGTTGACCAGAGAGAAGTCAACAAGAAAGTATTCCAAACTAACTTGCCTAAAAATGAAGCACATCACACTCTGCTCGATCTTTCATGCCAACCAGCAGGGAGTGCAACAGGTCTCTGGACTGTTTGCACTTCAGAGAAGCTGAGGTCTGACCTGAGTGGCCCGAGGTCACAGAGGGGCAGCTTAACAGCGTCCCTACGTTATTAGCCGCCTTTTAACTCATCAAGTGTTCCCACTGAGATCATTAGCAAGCTGCCACAGCACAGCACCTTTAATCACCAAGAGATTGACCCAGGAGAAGTTTGACACAACATGTGACAGGATATCTGACACCTTAATCATCTTTACTGGGTAGACAGTTCTATGAAATTCTCTTGGGAGGACTTGGATGGCATTTTGGTGTTTTTTTTGTCAGCAAAGAAGCTTAGTTTTATGTATGTTAAATGTACTGCTGTTATTTTTGCTATTGGTTTAGTCAAAATAACTTAATTTGTCATTTCTGCACTTTTATTTAGAAACTGCATCATTACTGGGGGACAACACTATCAATCATAAAGCCAAGAGGTGAAACAAGTCTGACAGATTTGATGCTTTTTCCAATAACTTTTCATTATGTCGAAAGATGTCTAGCAGCACCTTGAGTCAGTCATATTATTCAATAACATACATTGCATTGTTTAATATCTAAACTCTGATATTAGCTCTGATGTGCGCTGAAAATATCTTCTGTCTGGTGCAACATTTGAAAGTTTTGCAACAAAGTCTGTAATAACAAATGGCCACTTTGTTTTATGCAGCATTTTTGTATGGACACCTTTGATGCCACTGTCAAACATGTCATCAGTTGAGTTTTCTACAGCGCCTCAAGTTTAAAGCACAATCAACATACTTTAGATTTAGATGTTCTGTTAAGTTAAAATAAAGTACCACAACTTGCTTATGCAGACAAGTGTTCAAACGTTTCACCAGTATCAGGCTTACAACTGGGCGATAATGTATATCTTCAAAAATATTTCTTGTATATATTTTTCAGTTTTTATCCCAATATAGGCTAGACCTATATCCATTTATTTTATATCTATAATAATGTGCATTTGCACTTGTGTGGAGTATTAAAAACAGGCTTTACCATGTGATTATTTCATATAGAGCTTTATTTTTTGTATTAATTGAATCATAATTAAACATGCTTTATTATGATAAATGAAGGTATTTCGACCATATCGCCCAGTCCTATAACCAGACTTATCCTTCAGTGGTTCTCTCCCCCTTTTATTGCTGTTGCTTCTATGAATCAGAGTCTTCCTCCACTGTTGCATCCATTATGTTTTGTTTAAAGAATGTTTTCTCCCCGAACATCCCAGTAGTCCTTCGGGGCTCGTACGCTGTGCACAGATGCTGTTTCCTCTCGTTGACACCGTCACTTTGTATTTTGCGATGTTAGAACATTTGAATTGCTCTTCCTGCTGCAGCCTGGTTAAATGCAGATGATCACTGTGGCTCTTTGTTAACCTTGGCCTTTAAATTACTTTCATTCATGAGGGGGAGAATAGGGGGCAGCACGCTGGGTAATGAGTGTTTTTTTTAAAGAAATAAGACGTGATGTTGGACTTCACCAACTTTTGGCTGGTGACAAGTGGGAACTTTAGTGACAAGTTTAAACTACTATACTTAAATTAGTACTGCTGTTGCTTTAAATTCAGCTCACTGGTGTTGAACATTGACAGCTTAAATGAGATGGTGCACAACAAAAACCACCATGTCATTCTGGCTTTAAAACCACACCAATGCAGGTTGAACATTCCTGGTAATCTTTTTGAAAATGTTCTAATAATCATAATGTTTATAGTGGATTTCTTATTTTGTTATTTGATCACATATTCGTTTTTTGGATTGGAATTGTTTAGAACCAAGTACCTGGTGTAACGATTGAGTCCCTCCATCTGTTATTATCCTCCATTTGGGAAGGACCTTTTTTTTTACAATAAAGAAAAACATCCAGTAATGCAGTCGATAGGATTAATAAAAAGGCATAATATAGCTGACTCATGATCCTTAAACTATGTAAACCTCTTGCAAGATACATTAAAAAAGACTCTCTGCAGAACGATTATGCATGTTTTGTGTCGCCTGTAGCCACGAGAATAAGAGTTTCAAACACCAACTGCGTGTCTTTCAGGTTACACATTTTTCTTTCTTACTACGTCAAATGTTGTTGTGTAGACTTCTTTGCTTAAAATGACTTTGTGCTACTTAAATTAGGAGAAATTATGCATTGAACCAAGCTCTGTACTTGAATTTCCTTCATGTCACCTATGAAACTGTGGGGACAATCTAGAAACAGCTCCATAAATAGACTCTATTCCTTGTAGCATTCATTATTTACCAAGATATACCATTAGAAATTAGTGTTCATGCACATTTAATCAAACTATATGGTGTTATAGTTACTGTTAAATCAGTTGTTGTATCATCCTAGGCTCTCTAATGTGCATTTGAAACAAATCTCACTAGATTTTAATGAGATGCAAAGTGATTTCACTCTTTGTGATCGAGGCATTTCTAATAACACATTCACAGAGGTTTCCTTAACCCCCACGTCACACAATAGTTTTACTGTTTGCAGCAGATGTGTTTTCAGGGAAATGCAATTAGCTGAGCAGTCAACGGGGATCTAAATGAAAAGTCACATTTATGATGAATTCATTTGATTTCAGTGGAGGAACACTTTGGCAAACAACTGGTGTACACGCAGCTCAAAACAAAAGTGGCACCGAATGATTACATTATATTTGAATAGGGATTAGAGAAGTTAACAGAATCTCTGCTGGGTTTTACAGGATCAGCTAATCACTCATTTTGCGTTAGAGACTCACGTGTGTGCAAGAAGAATTTCCTCCACCGGCAGCTTTTAATTGTCTTTCATTCCTTTAAATCTTAGAATACACAACACCTGCTGCTATAATGTCTATATTCATTCATATTTAGTGTAAAGATGACTTTGATGTTATTGCGTTCATGATTAAAATGAGTTGTGACATGTGCTAACTGATTTTGCACTGGCAATATTTGTCCTCTGCAATTAAAATGTCACAGGAAGGGAAAAAAAGGCTTAATAACACAGACAGGCAGAGCGATGCTGAGTAGATCAGAGAGAGGGGAAGACAGGGAAATGAAATTAACTCAGAGAGGCAGCATATTTAACACTTGACCTCCTTGACATTATGCAGAGTGAGCACAGAGGTGTGTCCCTGCTTTGCTGGCCTTTGCACTGACAATGTTAATTTCGGAAAATGACATGATCTTTAGTTGGAATTCATGGCCTACTTTTAGCACGGATAACCACACTGAATTTATAACTCAGATCCTTATTGTACGTGTACTCTCTGCTGTCTCCTGTATTAAATGTTTCATTTCCCACTATCGAATTCTTTTTCATCATTTTTTCTAAATGTAGCCTCAACTTTCTGGTCTTGTTCAAAACTATTTCTAACTATTTCTAGCTTATACCTGCCTCTTATTATATTCTTTAAAATAATAACATGGAAATCAATCAAAAGTTATTTATTTAGCACCTTTCTAGGAAACCAAATTCACTTCAAAGTGCTTTACAAACAAAGATTTGGATGTTAAAATGTTGTGAAATGTGGAAAATAAAATGGAATGACACATTATGCTAATTTTCAAGCTTCATATTTGTATTTTGTGCCCCTACTGTGACTTTAATGTTCAAAAAGTGCTTTAACAGAGCCCGACTCTGTTGTGATTGGTTGATCGCGTAGAGCACTGAGACTGCTCTTGTAAAGGTCTTCAATGACATCCACTGAAACACAGACAGTGGCAGAACTTCAGTGTTATTATTATTAGATCTTAATGCTGCATTTGACACTGTTGACCACAACATATTACTAGACCGACTAGAAAACTGGATGGGACTTTCGGCAACAGTTCTAAATTGGTTTGAATCCTACTTAAAGGACAGGAAAAACTTTGTTTCTATAGGTAAATACACATTTGAGTTGACAAATATGACATGTGGGGTTCCTCAAGGCTCCATCCTGGGGCCTCTTCTCTTTAACATCTACATGCTACCACTGGCTCAGATAATGAAAAACAACAAAATAAGTACCATAGCTATGCGGATGACACACAAATTGACATAACCAAGAGACTATGCTCCAATTCAAAGACTGAGTGCATTGAACAAATCAATGACTGGATGTGTCAGAACTTTCTCCAATTAAATAAAGATAAAACTGAGGTAATGGTTTTTGGAGCCAAGGCAGAACGTATAAAAGTTAGCGCTGAGCTTCAGTCGGCAATGTTAAAAACAACAGATAATGCCAGAAATCTAGGTGTAGTCATGGACTCTGACCTGAGTTTCAACAGTCACATTAAAACAATTACGAAATCAGCCTACTATCACCTAAAGAATATATCGAGGATTAAAAGAATAATGTCACAGCAGGATTCGGAAAAACTTGTCCATGCTTTTATCTTCAGTAGACTTAACTACTGTAATGGTGTCTTTACAGGTCTCACTAAAAAATCTATTCAGAACGCCACTGCTCGAGTCCTCACTAACACAAAAAACTGGATCACATCACAAAACGCAGTTCTGGAGTCTTTACACTGGCTTCCTGTCTGTCAAATAATTGATTTCAAAATACTGTTGCTGGTCTATAAAGCATTGAATGGTTTAGGCCCAAAATACATTTCTGATCTATTGCTAAATGATGAACCATCCAGAACTCTCAGGTCTTCTGGTCTGCTTTCTGTCAGAACTAAACATAGAGAAGCAGATTTTAGTTATTATGCTCCAAATATCTGGAACAAAAATGCTTGCACAACATGATATGCATCAGTATGGGTAAACCCAAGGATTGAAGACCACATACAGTAATAATCAAACACAGCTTTACACTTCATCAGAAGAGTTGCAATGCTGGTCTGTATGTGGTAGCCATGGCAACATAGCTCTTGTACATCTTGTAGCCTGTGGTGCTAGGAGCTGGAGGGAGGTTAGATATGATGCTCGTACAAAGTGTGAGTGTGGACATAAGCCTCGTTCGTCCTGCGCATGCTAATGCTCCGGACCCCGCTGCAGATGCTGAGCGCCCCCCAGGCGTTCGCCCTCAGTCTGTTGACAAGCTTCCTGTCAGGAGTGGCTGTCACATTCTTATGAAGCCGAAGCATACAAGAGTGGGGATATAAAAAATAAAAAAAACAGGTTGGGAGGTTAGGACGGTTCCCTGAACACTGCAGGAAAAAATAAATGCTTCACGCTCAGATAGTTTCAGGTTGTTTGTGACTGGATTTACCCGGTCAGGGGGAAATAAATCAAAAGTTACAGTGTGAATCACTGAGCAAGCTGTTTTCCTCGGAGTCTCAGAGTCCTGCTGGCTGAAAGGGTTGAGTATGTGAAAACATTCTCATTACCTCTGGGTTAAGGGGCATTACATGTTCTTGACTTGTGAAACCCAAGTAAAGTACAATCATAATGAATAAAAGCTGAGCTGATCCCAATCTGGGGGTTGAAGCTGGACCAAACCTGACGTGAGTGCTGCTTATTGGAGCTTTCTTTTTTAGACTCTATCTGGAAATAAGGAGCCTGATTGTATAGAAGTCTATGAAAAAACTACACCACTTCTCATTTTAATTTTATTATCTCTAGTAAACATTTTCCTGATGACTTTTTGTCTCAATAGACAATAAAGCTGTGTTGGATTTAGGGCGTGGCTACCTTGTGATTGACAGGTCACTACCAGTATATTGTCCTGTCTGTTGTCCGTGTTTTCGTCTTAGAGCTATAAATGTATTCACAATTTGTTTTAGTTCCTGAAAGATATTTGTAACATTTCCGACTCGTTTACTTTAGTTTGGTTGTACATAGCTCCACCGTCTTTTATTTCTGGTACCAAAAAACAAAGATAGATGCAGCCAAAAACAGCTAAATCAAGACTCCATCAACAATTCAATGGATGAAACAATAGCCATTTCTATTCACAAAGCCAACTTGGCTAGTCAACACCAAAGTGGAGCAATGTCAATAATTAAATTGCACTTTTGACTTCTGTGTTTCCAAAGAAATTCTTTTTTAAAGAGTGCTGCATGAGTTCATACTTCTTTCTGATTCAAACAGTGTTGGGTTTAAATACATATTTCAGTCTTAATATAATCATACAGCGTTCAGAGAAAAAGCAGGCTGATACTCAGTGAGTTAAGCCTTCATATAATTTGTATAGCAATCTCTTATGGGGAGATTAAATAAACACAAACATGCTTTATTACACCAGCCTGTAAAACATGTTCTGCTGTATAGTTGGGCATTTTAACATGCTGGTCTATGGTGAAGGCTCCGTCTGAGGGGCCATTCGATGAATTTCAGTTTTCAAGACTAATATAGGTGTCCTTCCCACCTTATATATTTAGGGTAATATTAAGTTAATTGAAGACATAATTCTATCATTTGTTTTTAGTTGGCTGAACACCTTTGGAAATGATTCAGTTACCGAATAAAAACAATTGAATTACTGATTAAGAATAATCGCATTTAAAGTCGCAATTATTTGAATTGATTCCATATTAAGCCCATTTACCAGAGTTATCCAGGACAAATAAAAGGAGCTGCTATTGTTTGCATTGAGTCATGCCTTTGAAATATTAAACTAAATTCAAAAGTAAGAAGTCAATTGGAGCACAATCATCTTTTTGTTGTGTTATTGCCTTAGTTGTTTGATTGTTGTTCTTCTTAAAGTATATTAATGCTTTAACAGCGGTCCAGCAATGGTGTTTCAGTGTTTAGTGCAGACCATTACCGGGGCGTATTAAAGCCACAGAAACCATCATGACTCACGTTAGATTACACCAGGCTTCTTTCATGTTCCCCAGAGCCACATTTATCTTGTGGCACCAAATATTGACTGTAATGGTGACAAATGTGGTCTGCATTGTACAACACTTTTGTATTGTGCTCTCTTTTATAAAGCCAGTTCATTACTGGAATTCATTATAAGGTGCAGGACAGACTGGTAATGCTGTGAGAATTGAAAGGCACCAATTTACTTTTAACAATATGCAGACTCCCCTAATCCCTCACTATAGACCTCATCAGTGAAGCGGTGGCTGTGAATATGCAGCCCATGAATCTTTAACCAATGTCGCTCCATTGGGTTGTTTTAAAGCACCCCGGTTGAAGAAGTTTCTTCGCTGGCAGTGCTAAAATTTTAAGTAGAAGCTCCGCAGTTAATCCCCATGCAGTTATTGCAGTCGCCACACAGTTGGTGAGATGATGACATTTCAATCCTAATCACTTGCAGGCCCTCACTTTGCCTTTTCAGTATCAGAGCCTCCAGTTAGTGTATCCTGCAGTGTGTCGCATGTTGCTTTATGTAACTTGTGTCCCGCCTGGATGAACAGGTTTGCCGTGCAGCGTGCGGCACCCCCGAGCCTCGTGTGCTGCCCTAGTTAAAGGCATATTTTAAGAGTTCCCACACGGGGCCATTTGCCCTCTTATCTTTCTCAAGTTCAGGCTTTTTTCCTTTCTGAAGCATCTTTTAGTGTCAAATGGAGCCAGATGAAAAATATTTTGAGACAATTGGTACACTTTATCCTTGTTCTAGTGAATACATGACACAAATGTATTGGTATATTGTGATAACAACAAAGGCCTTTAAGCTCTAATGAGTTGTTTAATACAAGTTTCCTGCTGAAAAGAGCAACAAGATGTGCAATTTGACCAGATTGTATGGCAAGTCCTCCAACAGCGCCACCAGTGGCCAATTGTATATACTGCCATTACGTAGGGCTATTTTTATTCACATCAGTCATCAGAGGATAAGAGGACACTAGTTCATTGAATTCACATTAAAACAGACTTCTAAAACTGCTTCAGAATAAAATATGAAATTAAAAGAACATTACATTAAAAATAGACTTCTGTCCACTTTTGACAGCCATTATCTTCAAAGCCCATCTGGTCTCTGTGTCACGCTCACAGGTACATATCAGAACCCAATAGCACGACACAGATACAACCAGTGTTCAGAATGTTCAGTTTAATCAGGTCAGGGACAGGCAGGGTCAAAACCAGGAAATCCAGCAGTCAGACAAACAAATCCGAGAAGGGGCAGGCAGAACAGGGCTCAGAACCAGGCGATCCGTCAGACAGGCAAACAAATCCAAACAGGGGGCAGGCAGGAAACTCGAGGTCCGATAACAGGCAGGTAGTCAAAACTGGGCAGGAGAGGTAACTAGGCTAGAGATAATCAAACGCTGGAGAGCTTGGCAGAATAGACAAGACAATCTGGCAGAGGACAAGTGAGAGTGAGGTGGTATACATACTGTGGAGTAATGAGGGAATGAGTAACAAGTAAGGGGAAGGGCTGGGGAGACCAGGTGAGGGGAGTGAGCTGATTGCAAGAGCCTGGAGGAAGGCGGGATCTGAAATGACAGGAGAGTTAAGATGTGCCAAACCAAAAAACAACAATAATATCTAACTTGTGACACTCTGACTATTTGTACTGCCCCATATCCCACTGTGGGACCTGTGAGTGGACATGCACTAAACAATGACTAGCCAATAAGGTCGCCAGCCAGCAGGAACCGTTTGAAAAAATAGCACAACAATTGACCTTTTAAGTTGTGTCCACTTAAGCGTATTTCCTGAGGCCAGCATGAGCGCTCGGATGAACGAACCTACGAGAATTTGGCTCTGTTAAACTTCAGCTTATGAACCAAGATGAATTATTTAGCTATATAGTCTGCCTAATTTCGTAAACATGAAATAGGCCTCCAAAACTATGCCAATCCATGTGAAATACAGTTTTAGTTTTTTAGGGGTGTATAGGGATATTGCGGTTCATAGACTTATATTCTGGAAAACATGTAACAATGTTTGAAATGTTAACTTTGAAAAATATATGAATTGGCACCTATTCCCATAATAGCTTTTAGACCGTGCACTGTGTAAAGATGAATTCATTCAGATATATGGGGGTGAGCTGTGATTTAATGATGTGACCCAGCAGCGGCTCACAGCTACATTAATTCTCTTATCGCCAGTTTTTATCTTTTGATGTGCTTCAGATGAATGACATTTCAGCAGCGCTCCACTGGAGTCATTTGAATGGCTCTGGCCCAACTTTGGAAGAAATGTAATTACCAGGATACTATTTGGAATCGTCTCTCCCGCTGCTCTTTGTTTTATTTTGCTTTTTGTCTATGACCTGACGTAACGACTCCTGCTCCTCGCTTCTTTCAAATGACAACCTCCGGTGTGGTTCCATTCATCATGCTGGAAATGAATTATGAATTTGAAATGTTTGTGCACGATTATTTTAATCTGCCAAGGTGATGATAGGTTTCTCACCCAGTCAGCAGTAAAGGAGAAGCACGCCCGTTCATAATAGAGCCTCATTACTTCACTAACTGCTGATCAGCATTTCTGGGAAGTTGGTGGAGACCTTTTGTGATTACATTTAAACCTCCTCCTCCTTCAATTACTTTAAGATCTTCGATCTTGATGATTTGTCGGCCAGATCATTTTGAAGTTAATCTATGGCCCTCTATATAACCTCTACAATACTAATTACAATATGGCTGACCGAGCCAACTAATTATTTTACCAGTCTAGAAGACAAAAATAAGTGAATTGGACAGAAGAGCTCCAAAATAAGACATTTTCTCCCTAGTGTAATCTTATTATTTAATATCAGTTATCAAACCCAAAACCAAACTTGCAACCCACACACGAGTGTGTATACGTATAACAAACTATCTGCAATCTTGCAACAATCATTTGTGAAATGTGAACCTTTAGGTCTTGGTGCATTTGGTCTCTAAAATCCCAAAGTTGCCTCCGGCGGGATGTCACAACAGAGACACAAAATGCCGATATAAACTTGAAAATGTGCATAATATGTCGTCTTTAAAACTTAGACCATTTTACCCCTGTTACTAGCCTTCAACTGTCGTATTTGTAGTCACTGATTAAAACAATTGTATTGAATATATGTGTATGCCCTTGGATAGATATCATATCTTATTGCTGAAATAAAAGCACCGCACCACTCACTTATAGTGCGGCCCTACATCATTGAATTGAAAATGCAAGACGTTGGCAGGGAACCATTAGTATCAGAAACTTGTTTACAGACTATATATTAAGCTCTGTGGTGCAGCACATTTTGTCCAATTTAAAAGCACTAGCAAACCTATCTTCAGCAGCTCTATGCTATCCTCCAAAGCTCCTGTTTTGACACCATGTTTCCCTGTCAGGAGCAACAGCGGACACAGACAGCAGGCAGAATCGCTACATGGATCCCAGTCATGCAATGCCCACAAACATTTCATCTCGGAGCAGTCATAACTCTCGCTAAACCCACAGACAGATGCAGCTGGCAGCCAAAATGAACACACACACAGCGAGAGGTGGAAAAACGACGCACTCTGAGGGCTTGTTAGTGCATCGCTCTGTCTTGTGAGAGGTGTCTGGATGTTGTTTGTTCCAGCAGTCGCAGAGGTGTGTCTCTTAACTCCCCTGCGTCCTTATTCCCGCAGCATTTTCATCTCACTTTTGCCTAGGTTCAGTTTTTATTTAGTTTTCATCTATCAGGTCCTAGAATTCCAATTTCCTGTTTTTCTTTCTTCAATATATATAAAGCGCTGTCTGTGTGATCGTCACGCTGTACTAGCCACAGGCTCATATTTGCAGTAAACACTGTGAATTCTTGCCTCAGTTAACGCAATCTCTTTTCACATTGAATAATATATTTTAGGTTTGGAGAAAAAAAGGGATGCAGACTCTTCCTGGGTCTAATTAAAAAGCGGGATGTTTGGTTAGAGGGGGAGAAGAGAGTGAGAGGCATGAAAGCAAAGATCAAAATGTGACTCACTGACAGCAGGAGTCTTCAGATGGAAGACATGAGGTAGCAGGAACTCCATTTACTCCACTGTGTGAGACACTTGGAGGCACAACGCATCTCTGAGCAAATCAATCTGGCAAATTGTTGTTTGATTTCTCCTCTTCATCTCCAACTGTAAATGAACGCCCTAAAGTCTCCCAGTCAACATACTAACAGAGGAATGCAAATCACAAGGTGCTTTTGTTCAAATGTAGGGCTGTGCATGGAGCAACAGCAGGGGAGCGTTTTGAGGGGAGCGTTTTGAGGGGCTTTTAAAAAGCTAAACCGTTGCCATTGACTCCACACATCAGTTACTTAAATTAAAGAAAGAAAGCTAAGGCGAGAAAAGTGGAGGTAGCAAGACTTAGTAATGGTGTTTACAAATGTCATCACAGCAGGAGGGGAAAATGTTGCCCAGGCAAAACAAGCCTTCACAGAGGGATTTAGTGTTTGATCTGTGGAACAATTTTAGAGCGACTTAAAATGAGAAAAGGTATCGAGAGAGGTTAAAGGGAGACAGGTTTCTTTCATGCCTTTGTTTGTCAGGGAAGAAAAGCTACATTAAGATAATTATTGCTTGCATCTGAGGTACATTTGTCACTTTTTATGGGGTTATTTATCAAGAAAAAGATGCTACACATGTATTATTCAGGCTGCTCAGCTTTGATTGTTTTCATCTTTTCTCTTTCTCATATAATTGTGAAATGAATATCCATGGGAGGCTGGTTGAATAAGTTGATACATTCTCCTTGTGCATACTGAAACAGGACATGTTCACTATTGTATAGCCCATAATTATCAGATTAATCAGTGGATAAAGGAATTAGCATGAGGATACATTTTTGATCATGAAAATAGTAGTTTGATAAAAGCATTCGTGGCTCAAGGGCCACTTACTTGCTTTTTTGGCAGCTTTCTTCATACTTCTCGACAACTATGAACTGATACAGACTGCAATGAGGTTTAAATATGCAGAACAGTTGACCTTAAAGGTAGGGTATGTAAGTTTGAGAAACCGGCTCGAGATACACTTTTTGTTATATTCCATGGAATGCTCTTAACATCCCGATAGCAATGAATATCTGAAGTGCTTTGACAAAAAATCCATAAAAAAATCTGTGTCATCTGTGGAAGCCGTAGTACTGTAAAAAGCACAACCAATCATCTGAGCCGGCCCGGCTAAAATAACTGGATGGCCTACATGTCTGTCAGCCTTCCATCTGTGCACAAACTTATCTTGTGCCCTCATTGGTCATGTGCACGTTCGTGTGTGTTGGAGGAGGGGCTCTGTAAGGAAGTGGCAGATTTGTTCCGGCTGTGTATTTTTCAAATTCTAGCGCACAAAATTACCTACCCCACCTTTAAGTTATAATTGTTCATGTCAAAATAAGTGTCCTTTATGGTAGAAGCCATTATTCGATTAGTGGATTGACAACTGGAACATTTTTTATCGTTTTTGTCCAAAAATCGTTTTGGTATCGGACTGACAAATTGAGACCTTATACAACCTAAGAGTTAGATGAACTGCCATTCTATAGACCAAACATTTAATTGATTATTTGAGAAAATTAGCACTGGATTAATCAATGATGAAAATAGTCATTGATGCCCTCCTCAAGCTCAATCCCACAAAGACTGCCTGCAGCCCTATTACTCACTAGGGCATGACATACGCTTAATACGCTAATGAACATAGGCCCCAACAAATGCTCACTATTTAATCATTTACTCATAAAAGTACATTATTTTTGTGCAACCGTTTTTTACATTTGAGTAACAATTACAGTAGTCACATGAATTTCAAATATTAGAAACAAACACTTTGGTGGAAACAAGAAAATTATGATTCTTATTTTTTAAAGAGGCCCTATTACGCTTTTTGAGGTGTTACCTTTCCTGTAGTGTGTAATATAGGTTTCTGTGCATGTAAATGGTCTGCAAAGGCTAGAATCATCCAAAAATAGCATAATAGGACCCCTTTAATGCAAACCATTTAGACATTTCTCATTGTATATCAATAATGGTATTATTAAAGAAAAACACTTTCCAGACAGCAATGCCCTGCTATACCTTTTTGCTAAAATAAGACATGGCCTTTTTGAAGGATTTCTTACTTATTCATAAGCCAAGGCTTGTACTTCACTTTTTCTCGATTTTCATCATCACGTCTTTGATGTTGCTTGGGTCAGAAAATGCCTTGCACCCTTTTCTCTCACCTGTGTTTCCGATTCTCTTTGTTTGGCAGTGTGGGATTTCTTCACCTGTATCCTACCCTTATCAGTGACCTCTCCTTTTGTACAAACCAGACACCTCTTCAAAAGCTCGGATACAAAAGCCCAGCAATCATTTCACTGTTTCATACACATTCTCTTTCAGCCTTCTCTTTCATCTTCTGCCTCCCTTGCTCCTTATCTCCCCCAGTTTTCCCTTGAATCAGAAAAGGTTGCGATCAGATAGGATTCAGATTTTGGATGGAAAGTCTTTTTTTACAGCAATGTCCCAAAAACATATTCTCACTTGTTTTGATCGAAATAAATCCTTCCACCTGTCGGGATAATCTGATCTCACCTGACTTCTTTGCCGGCAGGCTACATAAAAACAACATAGTATCAGATTATTTGTTTCATATCTTCAACACACACCTGCCTAAAGTCAATATCATATTTCAAGCAGCAGAAAAATCATTTTCAAAGAGTAAGTTCTTCATGCTGAATCAAGCAAGTTGCATTTCCACAGTGCGCTCCCCCGCTGATGTATAATTAGTGGTCACTCCTGCAGTTAGGACAATGGGGAGGGGGGGGGACTTTCAGCTCCAGGGAGACTTCCAAACTGTGGACACACATGGAGTACAAATAGACCCCCCTGAGAGACCAGTCAATTAGTTGGCTTTCTAAAAGGACTGCTGTGCAGTTTCTTGTCACCATGAATGATTGGTTGTTCATTGAATACATATGTTACCTTTAGTAGTGGGAAGTCACAAGGGGCTGGTGTGCAAATACTGAGCATACTGAGCATACTGAGAAAAAGGCACGTGTACAACAGCATCGTAATTATATTCATGCTTCTCACACAGTTCTACATTATTCATTTGTGGAATTTACCCTATAAAATGTAGACCTGTGACATGACTTGGGGACATTTAAAGGGGTCCCTATTATGTTTTGGGGGGTTTCCTGTGTGTAATATAGGTATTGTGCATGTAAATGGTCTGCCAAGGCTCAAATCCATGTTTTCCCTCCAGAGCGAGTTTCTCTCCCACACACCCTGCCTGAAACGCCTCCATTGGACATTGGACTTCCCTAACAGAGTGACTTCACTATGTAACACTCACGCTTCTATTGGCTAGCGCTCCAACACATTGTAAGAGAAAGGATAACACAACTGTGAAATAAGACTAAGTCCAAATACAGTATCTTCCTATGTCACATGCCAGTCCACCCGTTAAATAACTGTCATGTAATATTAAACACATTCAAACGCATAACCTGGGATTTACGTGACAATTTATAGACCAATAATCGATAAAATATTGATTTGATGCCCTAATGTAAACCATCACAGGATGTCTCAGTGACGTGGAGCAGACTTGTCTTTATTGGAACACAATAGGTATATATTGGTTTCACCAGTGCAGAGATGAAACTACTGTGGAAGGTAATTAGACTACAGGACAGCATACAAACACTGAAGACAGCATGGGGTAAAGGACTGACCTTTAGGGGACAGCAGGTGTCCACATCCTGTTAGAATCGCGTTACTGAAACCACTGTAGGGTGACAGCATACACAGTCCATCAGAAGTCAGGAGAAGGTCATTCATTCTTAAACTACAGCTTCTGTTCAGATGTAAAGCTCCAATAAATGTTGCTAAAAAAATCAAAGTTATGGCTTAAAATATGCAAAGTAAGCAGCCTCAGAAGGTTGTTCAATGGCGTCCTAAAACATGATCCAGAAAACCATTCGTTTAAAATGTCAAGAAGACAGTGTTGCACAGTGATGGGAGGCAGTTCGTCAAAGGTCACATTGGCACTTGAGTGAAAGAGTGAAAAAGTGTCAAGACTATTACCGTGTGCCAATAGAAAAGGTGGCTCAGTGTGACCCGGGGTCAAATCTCCAACCAGCCACCTTTTGGATGAACTCTCTGTACCAACAGCCCATCAGCAAGCTTCAGGCGCTTTGCAGTTAAAAAAAACCCGGAGGCCTTTTGGGCTTAAAGCCAACATTTTAATAAGCACACTGACTGTGGACCTGTTGAGGCGAAACCTGACCGAAGGGCATGTTTGACACAAGGCCACACAGGGTGAGCAAATGTTCGTAACAAATTCACCCTAGAGGCTTCAGGCAGGGCGAATCAAAAATTCAAAAAACCCACCAGGGAACAATAACTTGACTGTATCTTAAAAGTATAAATACATCATCAAGACAAAGGTGCTAGTTGTTATGAAAAGGATTAGTGGCATCTATTTAAAAAGGTCCTCCCTGTTTGGAAGCCATTTGTGTTTGTCTTGACATTTCCAAAAGACCTGCTGCGCTCAAATTTTAACGAGTGCTGGCATTATCACTGGAGTGTTCATTTGAGATTCTTATGAGGGCGGTTGGATATTGAAGATGACAGCACCTAATCAATTAGACCCGCGGCCTCTCAGATATAGTGCCACGCTGCAGTCGCTCCATCTCTGCTACCGAGGAACAACACGTCTGACTCCGTCCCTTTTATGAGGGCGCATTAATCTTAACCCTCCTCATAAACACCATTAGACTAACGCACGCGTCTCTCAACACTTACCGCCGCACATTGTTCAGCCAGCGTTAATTAGCGTCAGCATACCCAATTGTTTACTTGTGGCGAATGATCATTTAATTAGGTGACTTCAGATGGAGGATGCAAATATTATGGATAGATTATAACGTGATCAGTTGCAAGCGGCTCCTGCAGCGGCTTAAGGAAGCTCAACTCTGTAGGACAAGTATCAATCACATTTATATGTAAATAGATGTAATTATCTGTTCTAATCATCACACATTACTCATGAGGCAGGGAGGAGAAGGGTGCTTGTTGCTCTGCTTCTTTGAAAGCTGCACAAGTGTGAAGGAGACAAAGCCACTCAAAGACGTGCAGCGCCGAGCCAAGAAATGTTTCACGGCTGTAAAATAACACCCACTTACTCAAAAGCCTCCTCATAAAAGATTCTGTGAGCAGTCACTAAACGGCGAGACACTGATGCTATTTTTTATTTATTTTTTATCAAGGAACACCAAGGTTAGGTTAGCCTAGTTTTAGAAATATCATGTTTCAAGAATTTCAAGTCACCAATATTCAAGCACTGCAAAGATACCATCTCAAAGAGTCATTTTGTGCATACAGTGAGGCATTTGGAAGGCGTTGTATCTCAAAACAAGTGGAAAATGAACACACCTACCAAAAACCAACATTAGGGTACATTTATTTTGTTTTCAAGCCTTCTCCAAACTGCCCAAAATGACGGCTTAGGAATACAGAATCCTTTGTTTAAATATATTTTCTACCTAAAAATGCTGAAATCACCTACAAAATGTGTAAACTAGGGTAAAAACTTCCTTCGGTCACTGAAATCCATAAATTGTAAAATAAAAACTACCTTCCCCTGTGTTTTAGATTTTTCAATAACACACCCTTCACCTTCAGGCTGATGTATCTCTTCTCCATTGGCCTTCACACTCTGGAGAGAACAAGGGTTTATCTGCAAGAATGTTGGATTCCTGTGAAGAAATCACAAGGTCAGCCTGAGGGTGGAAAAACAAGCGGCTGTGCCTTCTCTTGACTGGAAAAGCATGTCAGGAGTGTATGATGCGCCCAGGAGCTGTGACACACAATCCCTAATCGATAGAGGAGAAACAGAGATGTCGTCATGTGTAATGCCTAGCCGGTGGCCTCTGTCTCTGTTTTCTGTGGAGAGGAGGGAGGGCTGTCTGAAGATCACACGCAGATCTGTCAGAATTATAGATGGGGCTGAAAGACATGGTGAGAAACTCTAAGCAGCTCATTCTATGGAAAAAGCTGCATCGAGTAAATGGAAATGTACAGTACCTTAGTGCAGTGGTGAAAGGTTACTGCATTGTTCTCATACTGCCTGTGCTGCAGCACCTCTTTTCACCCTTTGTCTGAAACCAGAGCTAATTCTGCTCTGATTGGTTAGCTGGCTGGCTCTAGCAAGGTAACAAGGTATTTGTACACTGCAGTATTATTACTTTTACTTAAGTATAAGATCTGAGTACCACCTCTGCTAAAGTGCATATCAGTAGTATAAACGAGTATTCTTCAGTTGTTTGTTCAGGGTGACTTTCCTCTGAATTCTACATGCTGCATGACCGCGCAGTCGTGTCTGATCAGTGTAAGCTCGTGTGAACTCAAAGAAGTGTCTTAACTGTAATGCTTTGCTTAATTTTTTGTGAAAGATGTAAACATTTAGATTTAGCATTATGTAGACGCTGATAAATGCCAGCAAGCAGCCGAGCTCGGGCTCCTAATTGCAAAGTCATTAAAAGATCTCAGATGTAATTTTCCAGTTTGCGGTGTCTTCACAAAGCCTGCCTTTTTCTCCTTCATTTAATCATTTCATCAGCCTGCTCATCAACAGTTGCTTTGTGCCAAACTATCAACGTAATTACGGGGAAAACATGGAGCGTAATTATGGAAAATGGATAATTCATTTTTGGAACACTCTGCTGCCTTTCCTTTACACCAAACCTGATAAGAAAGTCTGAAAATGCTAAGTGTGTCTTCTCTTAATTACTTTCGACACATATTGTCTTGTGTTCGTGCCTTGAGTTTTATTAAATTCTGCTTTGATCCATTGAAGTTTCATCATGAAACTATTTCCAACAAAAAGCCCCATTCTATAGATGTTCTCTAAGAACAGATGCCAGTTAAAAACTAATTTCACTTTCTCTTTGCCACATGACTTCAATGAATAGAAAAGGAGCTAAAACTTTTCTTTAATTACCTTAAGAATCACTGAAACAGTGTTTTCTTTGTTACGTGGTTTCAAGAGGTGGGACCTTTTGAATTATTTGGCGTTTTTAAAATACAATGTATTACACTGTGTGGACAAAAGTATGTGGACCCTTACATTTTATAGCCGTTAATGATGCTTCAACACCCAAAACCAGAAACATGAATGTGCTATAACTCCTATTAATTCAGAATGGCATTAGTGAAGTCTAACACAAATAGGTTGTTTAGAATCACCAACATAATTATAGGTAAAATCGATAACTTAGCTTCACAATGCCATGTATATCGTTCTACAATACCTTTGCAAGGCAATGACTGTATGATTAGGTTGGGGCAAAAAAACACGGTTATGGCAAATAGACTTTTGTAAAAATAATTAACACAACAGGACAAACAGACAACACAACATGCTAAATACTCCCTTTTGAATAATATAATAATAATAATAATAATGTCTTTTTTTATGAAAGGTAAAAATGGAAATCTGCTATGCATGCCTTGTCAATGTTGAAAGGAGTACAGTTTGTTGTCTATGGAGCTTATGTTTTAAAATTCCTTATGAAGTTAAAAAATGATATTGTAATGTTTGACAGTTTAGAATTATATTTTAAAGTGTGAAAACCCATGAAAACTCCCGCTGTGTGTAAAGGCCATCAATGTTATGTGTTAAGCTGCATTCATTGGTTGCACGTTGAGAGGTAAGCGGCAAACAAGGTTCAACTGAAATAGCGTAAATGTGGGGCACAGTGCTCGGCAACGACTTCAAGATCTGTACCACGCTGAGGATAGCGCTTTCACCTTGGTAGGCCTCACTGCTTCCTCCATCGGAACACAACAGCAACATCAGTGCAGACTCATTTTACCACGTTTCATGTGAATGCAGCTTTAGGGTTAGGCAACTAAAACACTTGGTTGTATCTCACACAGGCTCCGCCCTCTACTGAACTCTATGGGTACTACTCTCATCCATGATATGCGAGCATTCACACACTGAAGTTGCATAAACATAGCCGGCCAATCGGGGCGAGCCTACCTGAATGTGCGCGCAGGCCCACAGTATATAAGGCGGCTACGCCTCCTGACTGTCATCCTTTTCTCTTCAGCGAGCAGGACAATACCTGACAGTTGAAAACGTTTCAAAGAAGAAGAAAGAAGTTATCCTACCTTCATGGAGTCGCCACTTCTATAGACCCGGGCCTGTCCTTCGTGCCCTGGCTTAATAGCGGGCGCCGATCCCCACCACCTCTGCTTCGAGTGTTTGGGGGACCAGGATATGGCCGAGGCGGTGCCATTCACGTTCGCCCTTCCAGCGGGGCGGATGGCTCCGTTTGCCGGGGAGGAGGATGACGAGGACTTCTCGTTGTCGCGCACTTCTGGGTCCGGCGTCCATGGAAGTCCACCGCTCAGGGTGCAGGACCGCACGGACACAGCGCGTCCCGGCATGCCCCCCCCCCCCTTGATGAGAGCCAGGCTGCCCATCTGCTCCCACAGCCAGCAGGCTGGGCGGAGAACCTCAGCCCCGCCAGGCCCCTTCATAAGGTTTTATCTCTTGGACATGTCTGGCTCCTTTTTCATCGTCTGTACTTGCTGGGGCAACACAGGACTGGTGAGGGGGGGGGGGCTGTGGGACAGTAGGTATCTGACCCCCCCGGACATAATGCACTTACGTTTTCCCATGCTCCTTAGGGACCCGGGAAACATGGTTCTCAGTAAGCCCCATACAGGGCTGGAGGACTCTCCCCGCTATCGTCCATGCACACTCTACACGAGGTAAGCGTATGTGAGTGTGGGGGACACGGTACACTTACGTTCTCCCCATGCTCCTTAGGGACCTGGGAAACGTAGTGCGTAGGACCAATTAGGCTCTACCCAGCCAAGTAAGCTACTGTGGGCCTGCACACGCATTCAGGTAGGCTCGCCCCAATAGGCCGGCTAAGTTTATGCAACTTCAGTGTGTGAATGCTCGCATATCATGGATGAGAGTAGTACCCATAGAGTCCAGTAGAGGGCTCCGCCTGTGCTTATATAAATAGGGTTACAATACGTAACACCCTGTTATGGGTAGCAATATAACATTTAGGCATAATCAGGGCCGGCCCGTAGCACTGGCGACATAGGCGGTCGCCTAGGCCGCCAGATCTGGCGGGGCGCTGTGCTGGTAGCTCTGGGAGGGAAAAAAACATTTTTGACTGTTTGGCTCATCCTAATGTTCAGCCTTGATGTAACGACATTCATAATTAAGTCAAGGTAACACCTTTTTCACCCCAGTTAGACTTTTCCTAGCAAGAGAGAGAGAGAGAGAGAGAGAGAGAGAGAGAGAGAGAGAGAGAGAGAGAGAGAGAGAGAGAGAGAGAGAGAGAGAGAGAGAGAGAGAGAGAGAGAGAGGGCGCACATCGGTACCGCGGATTGTTGTAGGATTGAGGCTGATAACTACAACTCAGTGAGGTAAAGGACTGTGTTTAGATAGATTTATGTAAACAAATATTTCCAAGGCACACCTTTATAATTATTAGGATAAATAAAAACAGGTTTGAAATCATTTCAGTGTATACTATAGGACAGTAACAAAAAATATCATTTAAAACTGGAGATATTCAAAGAAATGCATAAATAAATAAATGTTAACTAGGTAAATAAAGATATAAATGAACAAAAATAAAATGCGTTACATGTATTCGTTATTGGCTATGGTAGGTTATTGGTTATGTTCACTCTTATTTGGTTATTCAAATGTAAACCGATCTTTTTCATATGGGTGTTTAGAGTTGTACCCCCTAGATCTAGTCTCTAGTAATTCTGCTCAAAGTGCACCAGATTGAAGCATTTTACTTTAAAATGTAAAAACAAATCTTTCCTGGGGGGCATACCCCCGGACCCCCAGTGGTTCCCAACCTGGGGGGAGCCAAAGATCGCAGGGGGGGCGCCTAATATCATATTTAGACTTTTTTTTTTACAACGCAATACATGATTGTCGCTAAAAGCCTTGTCTCTACATTACAATAAAATATAGAAATTAATTGATTAATTAATTTTAATAAAAATTCTACAAATTAATCTGATACTCCTCCGATTCGCGCCAACATTGACGTTACTGTGTCAGCTTTCGTAATAATAACAGTTTGCTGTGCTTCCCATGGAGGGAATGGACAAAACCCGCCCAGAGTGTGTGATATGCAGAGAGAAGCTAGCCAACGACAGCATGAAACCCTGCAAAATGAAGAGACACCAACAGACCATTCACCCAGAAACGGTCGGGCGTGATCGGGACTTTTTCAAAAACAACAGCTTGCAAAGGCAAACAAGCCAATGGATATCAGAACAGTGTTTGTTAGGGCTGGCAGCGATGTACAGAAGGCCACCGAGGCCTCTTTTGAATGTGCACTTTTAATAGCAAAGGCAAAGAAACCGCATAACATTGGCGAGCAGCTCATTAAGAAACTGTGCGGCCCGCAGGTGGCAGAGAAGCTAAAAACTGTACCACTGTCAAACAATACGGTGAAAGACATAATTGACAAGATGGCAAGTAACTGCAGGCTGCAGCTGCTCGAAAAGTTTGGAAAGGGGCCATTTGCCATAGAACTTGATGAAACTACAACTGTAGCAGACAAGGCTGTGCTGAACGTTTATGTGCAATATATCGATGGGGAAGATTTGAAGCAGGACATTCTTATGTCAGTCAACCTTACCACTACCACCCGGGGTGAGGACATTTTTACTGCAGTGGATTCTTACCTCTCATCCCACAATCTTTCCTATGAGAATTTAGTTGCAGAAGACCTCAGCGAAACACTCTCAACTGTAGTTAAAATAGTCAATTTCATCAAAAGTCGCCCCACCAACAAGCCTCTATTCGCAGACTTGTGTGAGGATGAAGCGCACCAAACCCTCCTCCTGTACACCGAGGTGCGCTGGCTCTCACGCGGCCGAGTGCTGGCACGCTTTGTAGAACTGAAAGACAAAGAGTTTCTACAAACTCGTAACCGCGCAAATTCCAACAGGAGTCATTTGGGGGGGCTCTGGGTGAAAAAGGTTGGGAACCCCTGCCCTAGAGGATGTGACGTCCACCCACCAATTAAAACATGTTCATACAATAATTAATACATTTGAAACCTTCTTTATGTATATAACCAACATGTCAATACGTTTCAGTTTTTGTAGTGTGTTGGTCTTTTGTAGAGATTTTACATTTATTCTTTATATATTCTATTGTGTATTGCTTGGAGGGGGGGGGGGGGGGCACCAAATCATAATCTCGCCTAGGGCACCAAAATGTCTAGGACCGGCCCTGGGCATAATGGGTTTGTTCTGATTGACATTAGCAGTGCGTGGTATAAAAACTGCCTTTTATTTTGATACATTTCTGGTTTCTGAAGCGTCACGCCAATACAGCCTCAGGACTTTAATGCATTGCTGTTTTTGGGATGAATTACAAGGGAAACCTGGCTCACGGTTGATGTTGCTCATCATCCAAATGTGTTAGGCTGTTGAGGTCAAAGCTCAGTAGAGTCCAGTCAAGTTCCTACTTTGAAAAAACGTTCTTATGGACCTGGTTGGTTGCTTTGTGCATGTGGTCAATAAGTTTATCCATCTCCCGCTTTAAGATCTCACTAAATGCCTCGTCTCCATTCTTTTGGTCATATTATGTTTTAGAATCCACAGGTTTCTCTCTCAAGACCTCAACATCATCCCAGCCTCAGCTGTCAACGTTGATCACTGGCCTCTTTCTTCACCGAGTCCCATATAACACGGCAAGGATAACGGCAGCTTTGTATGATGTTACTTCTGACATATCGGAGAAGACATCAGATAAATCTGTGCTTATCCTTGTCAGTAAATCACAGACTCCCTGAGGCCCAGCTCATGACACAGTATAGGTGAGACCTTGGTGTTCGTGTGGACCGATGATTTCTGTTTTGCACATCTGATAAGACTTATTTTGAATAAATATGTTTTAAAATAATTGTGTAACCTGTTTTTTTCTTTGTTTGATTTGTTAGAAAATGTGGGCTTATTAACACGTATACATATACTGTATATTCAAGAAGTACAATTTGGCCCCCGGGCCGTAGTTTGGACAACCCTTATGTAGTATGAGCAGCAATGTACTATTGATGTGTGAAAGGCGTTTGGTTGCACTACATTGTAAAATGTCTAAGTAATTTAAAATAGTTTGAAATAAAAAAGCCTGAAAAATATTTAAAAGCATATGTATTCAAAATAAGTGTTATACTGTAACAACAACATAACCATTGATGTGTTAAGAGATTTTGGTAGCACTACATCTTAAAAAAATGAAGTTATTGAATTTTCCTATGAGTATATGTGTTCGGCGTTGCAGTTTGCAGACTGCCCTAAGCACTCCTCTCTCCTCCAGCTGCAGATTGTGACCAATTCTTGATGTTTAGCTCGGATGACAGCGGGTATCGAACTGTTCTGATTACAATGACTCTGTAGCTCGTTGTCTACCTTGCTATGATTGTAAAGTTTTCATGTTGTTTCTATTTTTATAACGTTATGTTCATGAGTTATTGATCCTTGAAATTCGAATCTGTCAATAACTCAGCTCAGAGTATGCTTTGCGACGTGCATGTCCCCTAGCTCTGTTCTCTTGAGGTGTCTTTCACTTATGTGAAACCCGTGCCTATTGCCAAGCACTGATGCTATATCTTTATATTTAAGTTCAAAGTAAAATCGATGAACCGCTCCATTGTTGTGGTTTCTGCGTTACCGAACTGACCAGGAAGTACATTGAGCTAAATGAAAAGTTGTTTTTTTTGCAAAGGGGTTATGCGATATCTCGCAAAACATTCTTTTTTTTTCAAATCTTTTTTTTTCTTCTTCTCCATGTCCCCTAGGGGGCTCCGTAGAAATAACTGAGTGAAGTGCACCGTGCAAGTATATATATTTTAAATCCTCAGTATACTGAAATGTGCCGTTAAATTATCTTGGGTATTACATTGACGAAAAGATGACAGATGTGTTGTCAACAAGTTGGCGACATGTCATCAAAGATGAGTTACAGCCCATAGATTAAAGTGTCAGCTGCATGCATGGCATACATCCAGCTCTCTTTATTTTGCATTGGGACTCTAACACTTGTCTAAAACACAACATCCACAACAAATGACATGATTTATTGTTGTTTGTATCAAATATTTGCCATTTAGTTTAGTAAAATCAGTTCACAAACAAATAAAAGGCACTTCATTCCTTCAGGAGGACCTGACTTTAAAGGGAATATTTGTTTAAATAGCACAACTTGCCATTAAAGAGGACATCTTATGCTCATTTTCAGGTTCTTATTTGTATTTTGTGTGTCTTTTCAGGTTGTAACAACTGCACTGAATTACTACTACAATGTTATTCCTTCAGATCATGAGATTGTAAATTGTTTTGATCCCATTTTATCTTCAGATGTTGGTACTTCATGCCCATCACAGGTCCATTAGAGGTTAAATCCTGGGTAGTTAGAAGGTTAAGACGCTTGAAATGAAAGATCTTGAAGTCACTCTGCCTCTCCATCACACACATGCGTGTACATACACAAGGGCAGTGCGAGGTGATCTGTCCCACCAGGTCCACATGGTGCACTCTGCCAGCATAATGACATTGCGTGGGCTCTCTCCTCTGCCAGCGTCTGTCCATCAGCTTCCCCAGAGCGAGCCGTTTAAAATGGATCTGGGTCACAGTGGGATCCCCTCTGTCCACCCGCTGGAACTTGGAAGCATTCGATTCATTTGTGACAGAGCTGCCAGCATTACTACAGCCAATCCTTGTGACACTCTTCACTGTCAGCGAGAGCTGCTGCATTATGTATTAACACTTAGCAGGTACTATGTGCTCTCGTATACAATGCACATAGTCCTATACTGGATCCAGAGTGTCAGTGTGAATGGAAAAACTGAAATCTATTAGGAAAAGAAGAAATCTTCAGACCTTTGCTCGACATTCTCAGTCGTGGTAGGGCTGCTACTAATGCTCATTATTGCCATTACACTTTCCTATTGAGATTATTTAATTATTGCTGTCAAAAAAAATGTTTGCTCATGAATATTTAAAAATGTCTAAGGAAAACAAATGTGACTTTAATAGTATACTTTAGTTATCTATAAATCCATCTTTTGCAAAGGTAAATATGCCATAAATATATAAAGTATTAACTTGTATTTATCAAAAAATGAATGAATGCCTTCATTTCAAGCCAACTTTACTGCAACTGTAATGCAAAAATGTAAACACACTACAATGTGAAAATAAATTAGATCATCCTGTGTAGTTTTTAAATACTGCATTTTTCATGGAGTGGTGCAGAAATTAATCCTAGAACCCGGAAATGAGTTAGCCTTAAACAACTTTCGGATCTATCTGTGTCTGTGGTTAACACGAGCTGAAGAGATTTCCACGTTTTGTTGTACAACATAAAATATGTCAGAAAACACCGCACTCGTGAATGTCCAAAGCTTCTATGTTTCATGTTTTCATGTTACACATGTCACCTCCTCTATCTTCCTCTTTAAACACTGTCCTATTATGTTTTGAAATGTCCTTCAATATATTCACTGTATTATTTTGACTCAATCCCACATACATCCTCCTGCTCCCCAACATATTTACATTTTCCTCTTCTTTGTTACATGTAAAGTATTGTGTGTTTCCAATGTCTTAAAGGGGACCTATCATACAAAATGCACTTTTTGATGTCTTTTATACATAAATATGTTTCCCCGGCATGTCAGGGAACTCACAAAGTGTCAGAAAATAAAACCCTCTCTTTTCCTCCGTGCGCAAATCTGTGAAAAACGGGGCTACAACGAGCTGATCTAGATTTGCCATCCGAGATGACGTTATTTACGTCATCTCGGATGGCACCCACGTGGTGGACCCACGGCCCTATCAAAGTTGCTATCAGAATCAAGCAACAGCTTCGGTTCATGTTAATTTACAAACTCTTCAACTACAACCGTAGTTATATTTAAAAACATGTTAGAAGGCCTCACGAAATGTGAAGGAATGTGTGTATAACAAAATACATCCGTCATAAACTAAACCGGAAACAGACGTAGGCAAGATCCTCAGCTCGATGATTGGATGTTTTAGCCGCAATGCACACTGGGATTTGGTGTTTATGCGATGTGAAATCTGAAAACATTTTTTTTAAATAATACTTTATTCCGAGTATGCTTGCTTTTCTCTTTGAAAGTCATCACATAACGGCATTGTAATACACGGTTCAGCTGCATTAAATATTAAATATCTGCCGTAGTTCTCTATTTATAGAGCCCTGCTGAGAAGACTTCTAGACAAACAGGAACAGCCGCCAAAACTGAAAACGTGACGTGGATCATAAATATATAAGCAATTAAACAACATCTTACATTTCTTTTCACACAATACGTCTCCTTGCAGTATCAACACTAATTCGGCTGACTTTTATATTTGATCCAATTGGTAGATAGGCTGTATTTACATCATAACGGTGCACAGCTGATAGAAAGGGATACCTAGTGGTTAAAGCACGTTATTGAATTTTATTATTTGTATTATTAGATATTAATAGGAGGATGTGCAAAACAGACAAACTAATAAGGCTTAATTTAAACATTAAAGAATACTTTAGGTTAAAGTCTTCTTTTGAATAAGAAAAAAGCTTTGGGGGTATAGAAGAAGAATATGGAGGGATGAAACCCTCTTTACATGCAGAGCACACAGCACACACAGTGACATTTGTATCTACACATAAATAGTAAGCCTGACAAAGTACTTAACGTCTAATATATTGTTTTCCTGCAATGTTAACTATGTTTAAGAACTTATTTTTAACTGATATTATACATAAGTATTATACTCTTATAAGATGTATGTAGATAGTATAAGAAATGTGCAGAATATGACAGTTTAATGGTGGAGGTATACACACATATTGATAGATGTCTTGTAATGCACTGTTGAGGAACCTGCGACCCAAGTTTTTCATTCATTGCATAACAACACCCTAGTTGTATATAATATGATATGTCAATACACCTTAGAAAATCTTGAAATCTTGAAAGGGATGTGAAAAATAGTCATTATATACAGTCTTTAATTAACTATTAGTAGAAAATAACGAGTAATGAATATACTTTATAGGGATCCTATTAATATCTAATAATAAAATAATGAAATTCAATAACATGCTTTAACCACTAGGTGTCCCTTTATATCAGCTGTGCACCGTTATGGTGTAAATACAGCATACTACCAATTGGATCAAATATAAAAGTCAGCAGAATTAGTGTTGAAACTGCAAGGAGACGTATTGTGTGAAAAGAAATGTAAGATGTTGTTTAATTGCTGATATATTTATGATCCACGTCACGCTTTCAGTGTTGGCGGCAGTTCTTCCTGTTTAGAAGTCTTCTCAGCAGGGCTCTATAAATAGAGAACTACGGCAGATATGTAATATTTAATGCAGCCGAACCGTGTATTACAATGCCGTTATGTGATAACTTTCAAAGAGAAAAGCAAGCACACTCGGAATAAAGTATTATTTAATTTTTTTTAAATGTTTTCGGATTTCACATCGCATAAACACCAAATCCCAGAGTGCATTGCGGCTAAACCATCCAATCATCGAGCTGAGGATCTTGCCTACGTCTGTTTCCGGTTTCGTTTATGACGGATGTATTTTGTTATACACACATTCCTTCACATTTTAATTGGAATTTACATTAAAGTTTTTTGTGAGGTCTTCTAACATGTTTTTAAATGTAACTACGGTTGTAGTTGAAGAGTTTGTAAATGAACATGAACCGAAGCTGTCACGTCACGTCCGTTGATTCCACATCCACGCGCATGGATTAACATCGATTTAATACATTAATATACTGTAGCCTTTGTTTCTGCTAAAAGAGGTGTCGACCAGCTGGGGCAACAAGAAAATCGGCGTAATCGAGTGTAACTATTACAAAATAAATCATTATTATATTAATATTGACAATAACAACCGACCGTCGGGGTAGCATTTGCTTGGCATTTCCGGGTATTTCTCCACTGGTTAACATGGGTTAACAATACCGTGTAACTGTCACGTTTGAAGGGACGAAATTGTGACATCTTCACGTCTCCCAGCATGGTAAATCGTCTCATGTTCACGTCTTGCCGTGATACCGGGTTGGGTAAACCAGCAATAATCCATAATGTTTCAGAAATAATCCTTGATGTGGTTTTGGCATTTCATCACTGCAGCATTTATTTTAGACAGTATCTGCCGGTCCCGCATGAGCAGGCATAAGCTCTGCCCCCCCTTTTTTTCTTTTTTTTAAAGCTTTATACCCCTAATCAGCACTTTAGTAACAGGAAGTGAAATAGAGGGATATGAGGCATGGCTAGAATGGGTGGTCTGTTTGGTATTTTGAGCAAAACACTTCATAGACATGTTTTTTATATATTTGTATATGCATATATGAGACCTATGCTATTGCCTAAATATTGCATGATAGGTGACGTTTAAAATGTTATTAATGATGTAGCTCTTTTTGAGATGTTAATGCTATCATGTCATTTTGACAACAGTGTGTTTTTGTGGCAACACTTTGGTGAAGACTCTTTCAAGTCCCAACTTTACAAAGCCAGAAGAAATATTTAATCCGGTTGCAATGTCTTTCCCTCCTCTCACCTTTGCTCCTGTCTGCCGCTCTACTGTCAGCTATCCAGTACAAGGGAAAATGGCCCAAAAATTCAGTGAAAAATAAGCGTTTGCCCACTTCAAAACATGACTGGTCTGCACCGAGCCCTGACCTCAACCCCTTCCAACAGCTCTGGGATGAAGTCGCTTGCCAACTGTGAGCCAGATCTTATCACTACCATCAGTGTTGGCCCTCACTAATGCTCTCTTCCCTGAATGTGAACAAATCCCTGCAGCCAGGTTCAAAAATCTGTTGGGAAAAAATAACCAGAGGACATTGGAATGACACTCCCAATAATCACATATGCCTGTAAGGCTCCAGTGTCCACATACCTTTTTCTAGACTTTTCCACAAATTGCTCTGTCAGAGTTTCTGCACATGTCAAGTCTGTGGATAAGGTGCAAATGGAGAGTGACAAACAATGGGAGAGACCCCATCCATTATTGCTGTTTCAGTTTATTGCAACAGCCGTGTACTCAATTTGATTGACTAACCTGTCATTTTTGATGGAAGAGAATGTCTAAACTAATCAGATCTGGTGCCTGTGACTGTTAGATGATGATCCTGTCTTTGTCTCTTGGTGTAATATCCTGTCTTGCTAAGAATACCAGTTATAATCATTTCCTAACATTGACACCAATTCACCGTTCAGATATTTTTTGTTGGAAACACTTACATTTTCAGGCATTTTCCTGCAGTTTTTCTCGATTGACCAAAGTAAACTAAAGCAGCCAACCATCCAGCCTTTATAAATGACAGCATCTAGTGTGAGTGCGTTCAAGCTATGTGCTTTGTGCTGAGTGATTTCCTACTTTGCCAGGGCTGATTCATGCCCGGCTACATCTATCAAGTGCTGGGACTAGATTCCTTATAAACAAATTACATATTAGTTTTTAAATGTGAGCTTTGTTTTGTGGCAGAGTTGCTGCAAACTAGTAGCAATAACAGTCAAATACCTCACATAAAGGGGATAATTGGATCACACGCACCCTGAACTTGAGATTACCGCAAAGAAAAACCATTGTCACAGGGTGATAAACTCTTGAACCTCTGTTAAACACACAATTGAATGTGTGAAATGTATGTGGCGGTGGTGAAGAAAAAAAGCCTTTTTTTCTGCAATTACACAGATAGTAGAGGTTGTTATTTATTTGGCGCTTTCATTTTTAGGTTCATGGCAGGGTAATTTAAATGAGCTCTCAGTAGCCGCTATAATTGGTCCCTTGATCAAACCTGTGATTGGGAAGCGCAGCTGCAAGGAGAAAAAATACTTGTTTTATGATTATGGTACACAGATACTTAAATCCATTTAAACCAGAGTGTTTTACATTCCTTCTTTTACCTTAACTGAATATCAATTTCAGTTGAGATTAGCTAGCAATTCCAAAACCACATTTCAATATGTGAGACTCATCTTTATACTGGCTTAGATCTACAGATAAAAAACATTTGTCAGAAATGTCACATCCTCCCGCTGGGGGAAGCAGTATCATTGAAATACAGGCACTGAACTTTAACAAAAGCAGAACACATCCCCCCTGTCTGTTCAAAGCTCGCTAAAGGGCTCATGTGTATTAGAGGCGGGTTTTTATTGTCTTTAGCACTCTTATAGGATGATAAATGAACATATTTAAATGCAAATAAGGTACAACTATCATATATCCATGTTTTGTTTGCTCTGCTGTTCAGAAACACAAAGCGTAATTGAATCAAGGCAATATTTTCTCTCAGCGAAATGATTTCCCATAGCTGCTGGTGATGGAGGTCTCGGATGATGTTGCTTTTTTCTTAACCCACTCAAACAACCCATAACAATATTAACGCAACATCAAATTGACTCACTTACAGCTAAGATGGATCACCATGAGCTGTGGCTGCGTCCATGTTCCCATGTAAAGAGGCCGTAATCAATCATTTTTGGCAAAGTAGTACTACACCGTGGGTTCTGTCAACTGGAAGAAATACTCACAGTCCCATAACTGAGCTGTGACAGTTCTCCACTCACTTGAGACGCACTGAACAAATCAAAGCTCTCATATCTGGGGAAACAGCAAACAGTGAGGAGACTGGGAGGGAGAGCCGGCTGATACTCACTCTTACACCAGGATAACATTTGTGACACTGCTTGTTGTGCTTAACTTACAGAGGGAGTCAAACATTCTATACACTTGTTTTCAACACAAGGTTATTTATACAGTGCATTACAGCACCTAAACATTTTTAATTCAAAGGGTTTACATCATTTAGTTCTTCAACAAAGGGACCGTCACCCACATGGGGTCTTCAAAATTGCTATAAAGGGGCCGGCAAAGTGTTTGATAAGTTATACTTTGTTTTTAAATAAAAGTGATGTCTGAAAATGCACATTAGGTTCATGAATCCAACATAAAACACACAACAAAAAAATAACCCATTTAATTTACACAACATCGACTCATTGTCGAAATGTGAAATGTGATGTAATGATTGTCCAACTGCTACCTATGCATTCCTGTGGAATCAGCTTACCTGTGCCAAAGCACTGTACGGAACCTTTAAGGTGAAATATTGACTAGAAATTATTATTTGAATAGCGTAGTAGTGTACGCATCATAAAAGGGAATGTGTATAGATGGTACTGCCTTACTATAGGCCACCTTACAAATGATTGAACGCTCAATGGAGCCAAGTCTGCTATGATTTGTTAGTTGGCAGGCTCTTTTGTATTTGGCCAGCCACTTAGAGATGTCCCGCCCCTTAGCCTATCACGTACAATGTGTTGGAGTGCTAGCCAAAATAAACGTGAGTGATACATAGTGATGTCACTATGTTACGGAAGTAAACAAAGGAGTCCAATGGAGGCGATTAACATGCACATAACCTATATAACACACTACAGGAAATGGATATCTCAACAAGCATAAAAGGGCCCCTTTTATGCATGTTGAGATATGCTTGTTGAGATGGGTATCTCAACAAGCATAAAAGGGCCCCTTTAAACATATGAAGAGTGCTCTTTAAGCTAAGGGGTCATGAAAAGCATTGAAGACCCCTGCGTTATGTCTTGAATTGGAGTTACAGAAGAGAAGAGGAAGATACCACAAAGGTTAAGAGGGAAACTATGTGTTTAAGTCATTTGATTACTCTCCCTTTAACATCAAGGGCAATGACTGTCATTTCTGATGTTCTTCTTGTCACTTGAACCTAGCGTTTTCAAAATAATATTTGACTCTGTTTGTCCTACAATAGGAAACCATCACCATGACTACCAACACAGCCACCTGGATTTGACTGCGCTCACACCTAAACTGGGTAAGAAAACACATTAATGTCGTTAACTGGAGATGTGACATCACATGTGGTGCAAAAATCCCTATGTAGATCAGAACAATTTATATTTGGAATGCCTGCCAAGAAAAGACACACAAATTGATTTCTCATAATCGGACCCGATTTGACTTTCCCAAATGATATGAATCATTATCTGTTTCTAAATGAAAGTCAGCCAAACAATTCTTGTGATAGATTATTTCCAATTTCAAGGACAATAGTATATCTTTGACGGGGAAATTAAAATCTGAAGGACTGACAAAGAAGTCTTCGGAGAAAATGAAAAGCCGAAAGTTTATGATAATCAATGTATCATCTGTGGATGTTGCTGCAGTTATTGGAAACTCAATTACTTTTATTGCCTCCCATCTATTTCTCTTAATGTGATTTTCTGTGAAAGGAGAGCAGCTTTTAGCGTGGAATTACCGAATGTTCCTGCATCCAAACGTCAATGAAATGAAACACTTTGTAATTGAAGAGGGAGTCTGGCCCTACTCGTGATAAAATATCTCCCTGACATTCTAAAAACTGCAGAGACCGACTTTGAGTCATTATCCAAACTTTTCCGCCGTTAATGGAGCGCTGTGGTCCACATTCCACTTGTGCTTGTGTGCCTCTTAAACAGGAGAGCCTTTTTGCTTGGGAAATGGCTTTGAAAAGTACCGTTAGTACCAAATAAAACTCTTCAAACAGTCCTTTTGAAGCCTATATAGCTCCTGATGAGGGAGGGTAGCTTTTAGGAATAATTCCAGAGTTGCTGGGTTGGATTCTATGTCTTGACTCGGGGCAGCATTCTAGCAATATTAGCTTTAAACAAGGGCAACCCTTCAGTGTGGTCGTTTGGTTGAAGCATCTGTGCACTTTGATTCTTATTGATCCTTTCTTTCTCACTTGGATTTGGTAGCCCACAGACAAATGCGACACGGTAAGTAATACACATACACTTGGTGTTTATGTGTATTCTTTCTTCACCTTTTCTTACACGTATCATGTAGAGATCAAAACTCTTTACCTGCACACTGGGGGTCATTTTCTATTCTCCTTTCTCGTTCTTTTTTTTAAGCGCTTGTTTATATGTTGCTGTCACGCTGCATTACAGTCCATGACCTTTAGTCCAAACTGAGAGGTTTCTTCTTCACACATTATTTTCACTCTTTCACTCCACCTAACTGGCTCTTCAAAACCCTCAGACATGCCGGCACACTCTTTTTCCAACTCAGTGAATGTCTCTCCTCTACGCCATATGTTACTCGGTGTTCTGTGTCCTTGTCCTCCTTGCTGCAGTAGACACCTAGTCCTATTTTTAAATCCAGCAACAGCGTCCCTGCCCGTATCCCAGCCCCCCCCACCCACTGCGCCACCTGACCCACGACTGGGCGTCCCAAATACTGAAGCCTAAGGAGCTCTGTGCAGTGCAGGGAGCCTTCATGGTGCCACATCATATCACTGATAGCAAAACAGAAATGTTAACGGCATTTCACACCAGCCGTCACTTGATCCGCCTGGACATAGTTCACACATTCACAGTTTGCTCAGAATGTGTAAAGGCAAAGAAGCACAGATTGGTACGTTGTATTGATGTTACAAGTCAACACGTAGCATATCATGCCCTTGAAATGCTTGAAGGGAAAGTCATCAGACTACTTTTCCAAAATCCAAAAGTTTATTTGGTCATTTGTACCCGGATGAAAATAGTCACATGGCAGTTTTTCTGCTATTTACACCTACCCGCCCCCAACCGAGCATATTCAAGGTGGCATTTCACTTTGTAAATGTTTGATGGGATACAAGGATAAAAGGCAGGATGTATGACACAAATTACTCTCTCTAAAACAACGCTGTTTTCTCCCAATTAGTATAATACAAATAAAATGGTCCAATATGAAAACTTGGCTAGCTAAGCCAAGTTGAATGCTACTCAAGGTAAAGTAAAAACTGGGACATACACCCGAGCGTAAATAACCACAGTGCTGAAAATGTATCCACTAAAAAAATCTAAAAATACCTATATATTCAAAACAGAATTGAATATGGGCCTGGGTGCACATAGCTTTGCTGACTATAGACACCTGGGTGCATGTTTTAGGCATTATATATACACACAGGTGTAAATAGCCACATTCGCTATGACAACCCGTATAGCATCTGCCTTTTTCTAAAACACTGTCTATTTCTAATACTTAACGGTTGGGGTCTAGCCTCCATTATTAGTTTATCTTCCAAGCATATTAACCGTTTAGTGGTACATTTTGTAGAGAAAGAGAACAGAGATCTGCCATGAAGGAATGATACCCAATCTCTATAAGTGGATCGATGTATATGCAGATGACACATACTTATACATGTACAAACAGAAGAGGACAAATTTACTTTAACCAATGTTACAACACGAAAACAAGTATCTAAATTAGCTATAGCACATAATGTACAAAGTTACTTTAATAAAAATGTGATTATTCATTAGCCAATGCAGATGGAATTAAGTGGCTCCCTGCCTGCGTGCAGCTGTAGGTTAAATTACCAAACATCGCACATGGGTCAAGCTAGATCAGTCCGTTGTACATCTCAAAATGCAAGCAGAACTTTTCAACATGTTGTTTCCTACACGCTAAAGACCTCCAGCACAAGTCTTTCTCCCCCCACACTTCTCACAACCCCGGCCTCTTTATCTGCCTCCCTTTCTCTCCTCCACTAAAGACTCCCAGTTGATTTCCCTTCTTTCTGACTGAGTTTACTCTGACTGCACCGCACCGCTTCCTTCCCTGTCCCCTGTAGAGAGACCACAGCGGATGAACAACATCCTGACCTCGGCCACCGAGCCCTACGACCTGTCCCTGTCCAGATCCTTCCAGAACCTCAGCCATCTGCCGCCCTCCTACGAGCTGGCCCTCAAGTCTGACTTAAGTAAATACTCCTCCTCTCTCCACAGATTAAGTAGGTGGTCCTTCATTTATCCTTCCTCGTCGTGTTTTTGCCTGATGCACTGAAAAGAGACAGGGAATGACGTCAACCTCATGCCCTGTGCATTAAAGGGCTCACTGTGATGAAACATTTGAATGTGCACTACAGAGACTTGCCTCATGATAAGTATCTCCAGATGTTTGGTGGCTCATCATGCAGATAAACCTCTCACTGTTTCACCTTCGTATGGAAAAAAACCCACTTAAAATGCATGACAATGCTCTATAGCCTCCATACTCATTCCCATCCACTTGCATCTAATTGGCGTGTAATTTGGCTCCATCTGCAGCCTACAGTATGTCATGTTGCCAATGTCTCTTAATGATATATTAAAAGCTTCTTTTTTTTCAGCTGAATGGCTTCTATACGCTAACAAGATGGCGCTTCAATGTTGCGCTGTGACATTTTCAGCTGGATGATGACCAGTTCATTCCCAGTGCTCTCACATTGGTTGCATGTTTCCGGTTTTGATCTAGATTTTCTTTAACTGATCTGTATTGTATTAAACAAGGGAATAACATGTTCGCTTTTACAAAGCTTACCTCGCCAAAAGTGTTTTTGAAACGTGACGGCCGCAAAACATTTAGAAATGTGTAAAATGCACAAAGCAAGTACAAACTCCAATTGAACTGGCCTCAAAACCCTTCACTTAATGTTGAAAGCTCTAATCTTTAATCCTACCATCAACACGTTGCACAGTAAGATAGCTTGACTGCTGATTCTTCATAATCATGTTTTGAATGTAGCTTTGGAATGCCTCATACAAAGACAGATTCCAATTTAGTTTTATCTTGTGAAAGATTCCATACCTAGGGTGCTCGGTATTTAAAAACAGTTTTCAGAACAGACTGAAGATAATAAGATAAGATACAATATTCTCTATTATCCCCCAGGCGATTTCTGCTTGGACACTACTGTAACCAACTTAATACAATATGTAGCCAACAGGACATTACAGTGGTACACCAAAGACATAATAAAAATGATTAAAATGAGGAGAGAAATCATACAAGCCATACCACAGCACATAATGTAACTTCTTGCAAGATACACATGCATTATGAGAACCTTCTTCCAATGGTTAAATTGTTTTCTTGAGCAGTGTTGTAGTTGTTGGATGAAAGGAAAGATTAAAGCTTATTTTGTGCATTTCCTGGCTCTGTAAATTCTACCTGATGGTAATAGTTGCATTTGCAATGCAGAACGTGTGACAGGTCCTTCACAATTATGTGCGCATATCTTGACAACAGTTATTTCATAGATGGCATGAAGGGGACGGGTGTGTACTTTCTTTTAGTGTTGTTCAAAAACATTAAGGATACTTTGACACCAAACCTGTTTGGTGCTGTTCAGACGAACTTCGGGGCATTAAGCTGTTTGGTTTTGTTTGTTTGGGCTAATTTAAAAGCTGTCAAACTAACTTTGGAACAAACACCCAAGACTAATATCGCCATGAAACATTTGAGAACTGAAAGGAAAAACAGTCCAACCACAGGATTCTACGATATTGCAATTTTAGAATGACCTTAAACTTATTTTGAACTGTGAAGAGAGCCTTCTGTATGTGCTTGATGCATATGTATGCATGATGCAATAATTGCATCATGGCAAGTTACCATTGGTACTATAAGATTAAATATTGGAATACATTTATAGAAAGGATTTATTCAGTCATGTTAAAAAGCCTTCTTCTGATACAGAATGGGAGCTCTTAATAACTTGTTGGTGGTATTCAAGGTTAGATTGAATTGGTGATATGATAACTGAAGTATGTTAAGGGGATTGGATATCAGTAGCAGATGCAGTGGGCCTGATGTTCTTCTATACACAGATCTATTTTCTTAAAGCTGAATATTTAAATAACACCAAGGTTTATTAAAGCAGAATTCTGCATGCGCATCTCTCTTCTGTTTCAACCTGATGCAGAACGCTAGAGGATCTTGCAAAAGTGGTTTGAACAGAGCATTCAAAGTGCAAGGAACAAACATATTTTATGGATTCTAAATCATTTTTGTGAACTACTTACCCTCTATATCCTCCGCTTGAGACTATCATATGTCAGTTCTTGAGCTAAGAATGCTATATTTGAGCGTTAATCGGGTGGACCAATGACTCATCTTGTCTAAAAATAAAAACTTGTTTGAGTACTTATCTTTTTAGCAATACACTGTTTTAAAATACACCAAAGTAAACAGCTATTGAATATGAGTTGCTAAGTAAGCCATGACGCTGCCTGGTGTTCAGTCTATTCAGTGCATCCATTATGTATTTCCAAAAGCACAACCATTGGCAACATATGGTTTTCTCTAGAGTGTATTCTATTGTGAATAACCACATTTAACCAATTTGTTGACAGTAGATCTTTTCTCTTTACTTTTTAAAAAACATCCTCATCCTTTTGCCTCAAGAAGCGTGTTTTAGGGACTTGTCAGTTAAAAACACACTGGAGCATTACTCTTGATGTACTTTTACCCCTAACCTTATTCCCAGGAACAAATTCAGTGAAGAGCACTTGTGAGTTGTAACAAACACACTATATGCACCATTCACTCTCCTTGAATTATAATAGACGTTACAGACTTGGAAAGCCATTTGAATGTGCCATTGGCCCTGTGATAGAACAACATGCGTTGGTACAATCTCCTTTCAGCGCATTTACAATGTGTCTTTTATACGTTTTACTCCTCTCTCCCTTATCAACTCTGGGCTTTGCTCTTATCTCGCTGAAGCTTGTACACACACAGAAAATCACAGACATGAATCACCACAAAAAGGCTTGAATTTGAGACAGGAGCCCTGAAGGATTTGTCAAAAGAGCGAGCAAAGTCGTCCCTTAAACAAAGCCCTTCCACTTGGAAAAATTAATTACGGGTTCTATCGCGGGTGAGGCTTTTTGGAAACAAGCGTAAAAGTAGTATAATTAGTAGCTTTTTTAATTAAACCATCTGGAGGGATAATGATTATGACTAAATTAAATTAGGTTTATTTGATATTTTAAATGATGTGTGTGAGCGCAGTGTGTGTTCTTCAGTGATGTCAATGAGGCAGGCTGCTGCTCTAAGGTAACCTGCTTGTTTGACTCTGTTGTTCACCTTAATCACCCCAAAAGGGATTAAAACACCTCAAAGAACAAACAAGCTACCTTTAATCCTCACCAAAGAAAAAAAGGAATGAAATTGCTTCCCTTCCCCCCTTTTAATTTCATATGCTCCTTCTCCAAACCTCTCTAAAGATCACTTTATAATTGATGTTCCACCAGTTTCACGAGTGTTAGCGCATTATATGATTACAGTTTTCTGTGATCAATAGCTGACACATAAATATACTGCTTGTATTGAATCTAATCTCGCAGAGTGGGAGCTGGGGTTTAATTAACCGTTGTTAGCTATTTCCTGTGTTTGCAGCTCCGCGCCACGTTTGGGACCCTTTAGCCTCTCGCAATCATCTTAATTGTAAAGTGCTACATTTTATTGGCGCTGCAGAAATTAGATGGAGCAGTTCGCATCGCCCCTCTTATATCATTCTAGTCACTTAAAGTGTAAATGGTGTAACATGTGTACGCTCATAAAAAGCAAGTCTTAAATCAAGTGTTAGAAGGAGAGGAATTCCATTTGTAGCTGGGCATTTTGAAGTTCCCCAGAAACCTTCTACTGAAATTAATATTATATTTCATTCTCAAACACTGGCCAAAGTCTTTATCCACCTTAACAACAGTGAGAGGCCTAATTACCTTTGATTCCATAAATACAGGTTATTATATTTGAGTGAAAAGCCTCCCTGATTAGATTTTCTGTTGATTCTTATTACTGAAAAATACTTCCCCCAATGTTAACATGTTGTTAAAGCAAATTCAGAATGTGTTTTATTTGCATTAGTTTTGTTAATCACTGTAATGTTACCATCGATATATATGACAATTTCTTTGTGCATACTTTTTTACATTAAAGCGTTTGAGAGACTGAATGAGAAAGCCCCTCCCACATTCCTGATAAGCCTTTATTTAAAAAATAAATGGAAAGGACATCAAAAAAATCATGATTAAAGTTCCTATCAATATGGTTTGACCAAGTGCCCAAAAGTGTGCAGACTGCCTAGGGTTAGGGTTAGGGTTATGTTTTCTTCTTGGGGTGGATGAGCACATCATTTACCATGTTGCAAATGTTTCAAATTCAATGCTTGGAAAGTCAGAGTTTTATTGGCAGTAACCTTTTGGTGGCCAACTAAATATCAGAATTTTGAAGCACCTGGAAAAGTTGATCCTTATTGGTTGGTGTCAAGGCTCTGTCTGTTATCGAAGACCCGCCCTTTATTTGAGAATGTATGTTAGATGTCTTTTCTTTTGATAGCAGGACATAATACACTCCTGCCACATTAACATTTGAGTTTATAATCACTACAAATCTGTGACGCTGGCTGCAGTTTGACCTATCAAAGGAGCTATGGGGCATAACTTCTCAATTGTCTTTATACACTGAACAAAAATATAAACGCAACACTTTTGTTTTTGCTCCCATTTTTTATGAGATGAACTCAAAGATCTAAAACATTTTCTATATACACAAAATAACCATTTCTCTCAAATATTGTTCACAAATCTGAAAAAATCTGTGATAGTGAGCACTTAATAATAATAATTATAATCCATCCCACCTCACAGGTGTGGCATATCAAGATGCTGATTAGACAGCATGATTATTGCACAGGTGTGCCTTAGGCTGGCCACAATAAAAGGCCACTCTGAAACGTGCATGTTTGCTTTATTGGGGGGGTCTGGGGGGGTCCGAAAACCAGTCAGTATCTGGTGTGACCACCATTTGCCTCACGCAGTGCAACACATCTCCTTCGCATAGAGTTGATCAGGTTGTTGATTGTGGCCTGTGGAATGTTGGTCCACTCCTCTTCAATGGCTGTGCGAAGTGC
>CALSBZ010044873.1:146446-168403 GCA_943591055.1 Gobionotothen gibberifrons | reverse complement strand
CAGCACCAACAGCACCAACAGCACCAACAGCACCAACAGCACCAACAGCACCAACAGCACCAACAGCGGCAGCGTCCCCGCCGAGTCCAGAGGGCCATGTCCCAGGATCACGTCCTGTCCCCTCCCAGGACGCCACGTCGTGGGGACTATGGCTTATCATCCTACGGCGTCATGGCAGCTGCATCATACAGCAGCAGCCGGCACCTCTCAGAGGAGCAGCTGCTGTCAGCAGACCGCCTCCAATCCCAGGATCCTTTGCTGTCCCCCGCTATGAGGCGCGACAAGTTCCGGGAGAAGGCGATGGCGCGGGCGATGTCTCACGCCGACATGCTGATGCCCGTCACGCCCACCATGGACCGCCACAAGATGACCAAGATGCACTCTCAACCCACTGCCTCTACCGACTCCTACAACACGCTGACGGTCAACCACCAAGCGCCGACGTCTAAAAGGCAGGCGTTTGCCTCCCGACGAACACACACCGTGGACCAACTACAGTACATTCCCGGCCACCACCACACATACCGCACTGCCAGCAAGAACGAAGTAACTGTTTAACCACAGAGTGGAAGGATTCCTGAGACACAGACGTCAACAGAAATCTTCAAAATCAGCAAATCTCTTGTGCAGAGGTCTTCTTATTATAACAACCTCCTACATTAAAAACTCTTCCTGCTTTTTAGCACAAGCTTCCTGTGTCATCAAGAATCAACCCCAGCAAAGACATCTCTCTCTTAGAGCATCATAAGGGCTTTGCGTGTTGACACAAAGAGGGATCCTTCATGTCAGACGTTTGACGGCCTGAAGAAAATATTTTTTAAACTGGACATGGGACTGGATAGGAATTGTATCAACTTTATAAATATATAAATATACTATATTTACTATTTGTATTTTCAGTCCTTGTTATAGCTTTAGAGATTCTCATTGACTGATGGAAGCACTTCAAGTGGTGCCTCTTGGACTCGTCCCATTTCAGTGAAGAAGTGGATTTATGGGTTAAAAAGCACAATTACTGAATTCCCTTTTTTGTTTGATTTAATTACTCTTCTTCTTTGGTAAACGGTCAGAACATATCAGCTTAATAGTTAAAACAGAGGCTATTTCTGTTGCATACAATAGATGATTGTAAATAGGCTATATTAGCAGCATTAGAACAAGAAAAAGCTGGCCCTTTGACTATATTGTTTGGTTTGGTTTTCTCCCACCTGGAATATTTCTTAGATTCCCAATTAATACTTTTAGTTTTAGATAAGGCAAAGATCCCAAATGAATATTATTTCCACAGATGTCTGCAAAATATGTGGATGTAATATGTATATGGGAAGTATTTTTTTCTTTCTACTGTGCTTGTAGCATAGAATGATTGCGTATGAAATAACCTTTTACCACTGTCGGCTGGCAGCTTAAGTCTGCAGGTGGAAATGAAGCTTGATGGTTGTTTGACCTAGCTTAATTTCTGTTCACACATCTTTTGTCATCCATGAAGATGACGCTCCACCGCCCTTTCTGCTCAGTTTGTGATTGGCCAGCTGCTTTCATCTCTACAGTACATATCAGGTACTCGTTGTGTCGGAGCGCATGGGTCGAGCCGTAGTTTTGCATCGATGTGTTGACTGAAACAATCAGTACTAATGAGGACATCATAATCAAGCATTACTTAAAACTGTGACCTGTTCGTCCAGATGTTTTCATTAAAGCAATGCCTTATTGTATGGAATCCCATGTGCTCTTAATTGAACAATCATGCTTTTGTCAAATGTGTCACGTGTTTGTGCAATATTATTGATTATAGTTTACCAGCAGAACCAGCAGTAAAATTCCGTTCAGTGATAGATGATACAGTATACCTCACAAAACATTCAAATAAAAGAGTCCCAGACTTTAAAAGGAAAACTATAAATATATACTAGAGGGTATTTCTATTTAAAATTTGTCAAAGTATCTCTAAACTATTTTAGCTTTATTGGAGGTCTGTTGGCTCATACAGTGCTTCTTTTTCCCGCTGTTTAGTCAGATGAATTAGAAATAAGAGGTCTTCATGGGTTCACTTAGGTCCTCGTGTTCAAGACTAACTGGAACCACAGTTGGACTGGGTCTCTAATGTGATCTTAACCATACGTGTCATTCATTATATTGATTTCAGTTGGTTCTGGCCAAGGTGGTCTTTTGCATTTGTATCTATGCGCAGAAGGTTTGTGCACGGTAAACGTTGTGGTGATATTGTGTTTGTAAACTACCTGATTCATTTGATTGGCTCTTTTGTACAAAAGAAGGGAACTGACCCTTCACTTGAGAACAGTTTTTACAATCATTTTCTAAATTATCTGCCCACCCTAGATATGCAGCTTATATCTTGTTTTCTAACAAGGTGGATGATTTTAAATTAGAGTCAGTTAGGGCCTGGTATTTCTCATGCAGATTCCTTGTGTTTGAGGGCATCAAGATCCAGAGGGAGTAAGACTTGCATTGGTCCTGGAATTATACTCCATAAAATCGGGTCGGGGTAGGGTTTCGGTTATGAGTGGATCCAAATGGATTCTCTAACATCTCTTATTCAACAATGGTTCATAATCATTGAAGGCCCAACTATAAAATGAAGGAAACATACAAAGATCATCACAGTTATTCCCCCCTGCAACGATGCTATGGGTGCGACTGTTTTGGCTTTTAGAAGGCCTACTTCTCTAGGTTCTTAATTACGATTTAAGTCCCAAAACCAAATGATAAAAATGCCATGTGAAGACATTGAAGACCCACCATTTTCGAAACAAATACTTGATCTATTTTTGGAGGGTTTTCCTTAAGTCCATTTCAAATAATGTCATGTTGGACTCATGAAGATCTCTACTGTAAAGTCCAATAGCCTTGACATTATGTATATTTATTTTTCAAACATTTTGATTGGTCCAAAACAGTCTGCTGTAGGAAAAGCTATATATTTCCTGCTCTGTTCATTCCTAGAATTGCAAGAATTATGACATTTGTGAGTATGTCATTGAGATAACATTAATTAAAACTTGACCTTATTGTGAAATAAAACATCAGTATCATTGCTGTTTCTATGATCAGATATTTGAGTTGTACTTTACTGTATATAAAGACTTGAATACAATGTTATCTGTGATTGGAATTGTTTTTCAAATGGCAGAAAATCAACATCTCATTACACATAAATCCATTCTTTTGTTTAAATATGCTCATGTCTTGTTTCACATGTTTTTTAAATGGCTGTCTTTACGATGTTCTTTTTTTAACATTGAGCTTGTAGGGATGTAGAAAGTTGGCCAAATTAATTCCAAAAATTAATTTCCTTAACTTATTTTAAATGTAATATGCTACTTTTCAATGTATGCCAATATGATGTCAATTAGAGATTGTCTTTCTTTTCAAAAGGTTTGTCTTTGTACATATTAAATTATTTTATTATTTCCTTTTTTCCTTTTTTCTGAGACTGCTTGCAGGTTATGAAGTATATTTGATAGATATGGGTGTGCAGGGGGAGAACAATTAATTGTTCTGTAGACAGCTTCAGACAGATATCTGTACACTTCCACCTCGCTCAACTAACCTTCACAAACTTCTGTTCACTTATTTAATAATGATGTCATCCCAAGAGCCTTTTTATCTATGGGCAATATTTCCTAATCATACAGCATAACTCTATAGCCACTTTTACAATGTTGTGAGGTTCATTTGCTGCCATAAAGGCTATGTGTCTTTTTCATTAAGGGCTGTTGTCTTTTCATAGTCAAAGAGGAGTTTTTTTATTATACAGCTCAATGTGGTATGAATGAAAAAATATTTCTGTGTAATTGCACAAATAACTGGAGACTAATTTAAAGGCTTCAAAACAACAAAATATGACTGTTCTCGTGCATTCTTTTGTTTGTTTACAAACTATTAAAGCAAATAATGTGTTGTAAACAGCAATTTAATCGCTTTTTATTCATGAAATATAGTAATGATATCACAAATGTATAACACATTTATTTGACAAACTTTGTGTGCTAAAACATCAGTTAAATCAACTAGCTTGCCAAGTTACTATTAGCCTGGCTATGCTTTGCCAATCGTGCTACTTCCACATAGGAAAGCTGAGTTTGGATTAAACCAATATAAGAGTTGTGAAAAATAACTGGAACAAGGACAAATATTACAGTGGTAACATTAGAATGACATATTTCTCATGTGACCCAGGAGAGATCCTGGTTATTTTTTGCAAAACACGTTGACTACAGACCTAGATTCATGAGGTAAGACCTCATTTTCTGAGCTGGCATGTACTCATTATCTTTGTTCCATTTTTTAATGATGTACTAAAATGGCAATGTGATACAGTGAGAACATTTAGAAATGTCCAAGATATCCATCCTGCTGGGACACATTAGCATTACCACTAGCTAGCTAGCTTTGTACTTACTTTCATCTCAGACTGAATAACACTTTGATTAGCGATGTAGAAATAATGCAGATACAACAAATGATATGACCCAGTTTGAGTTGTGAATTCCGATAGGTGTAGAGTTTGCTATTTGGTGTTGGAATAAAATAAAGATCTGGATATCTATGGTGACCGACCCGTGCAAACGTGCTACGACGGTCCAAAACATTTCCATGAGAAGAAACGTGCTCCACTTTAAAAAATGCTGCAAATATAAAAACACAAATGTGCCAAAACACATGCAAAAGAAGAATTATCTTCACCAACTTGACGAGACATGCACCAACTTCATGAAACATGTGCAGGGTTTACTTAAAGCTCTGCATAAAATAAATGCTGCAGGAAACTCAAATCACAACAGAAATTGGGACACTAAAAAGTGATACACAGCTGGGACTGGAGCACTTGTTAACGTTCGGGGATTATATCACTGTCGCAGAGTTAGCTTGTTTCATACTTGCAAGTGTTTTGTCAGTATGTTTGAAATACTTAGGTCAACTACGTTAGCTAGCTATTTTACAGCAGATTTGGAGAAATATCAGAAGAAATTATGCGCTCAACTAAAATAAGCTAGTAATGGTAACGCGTTTGCACCTGACGGCCACCGTACAATAGCAGCTAATAACTTTCGTCAACAAGAAAATAAATGCCACAAATTTGATATTAGGGAGTAAAGCAGTGTGGTTACATTTATCACTGTCAAAAGAACAATATTCAAATGCAATGTAGATTAAATGGTTTCCTTTGCCGTCATAAATCTTTACCTCTCCACGATGATCATAAAGACGTCTACATACGTAATATTTAGTGCGAATGCTGTGCCACAGCATACCACTATAGTTATTTGAATCTTTATTAGTGTGAATGCTGTTTATAGTTCTTCAAATCTTTAATCTTCTTCCTATTTCAACCAATACTTTGGCTCTCAATAACTTCAGCCTACTTTCAGCTACAGAAACCATTCGAATATCAAAATATTCAGCCTTTTCAGCACATGATGGGAAACTTTCGACTTTTTCAAAATATGTTGTACTTATATTATATATATATTCAGCGTTTTAAACTCTTTTTTTAACATGTAACTCAATGGGAGGAACCTTAAAATCCTCTTTTACCTACACCTTGCACCAAATGCTACTCCTTCCACATACAGCTAGAGACTTCATTCCAACTTTAAAATGATGACAAGACCTTCAGCTATAAAACTTGTTCTTCAGATTTCTGATATCTTTTACAGTTTTTGACTTATCAACATTTAAGTTTTGGTACATTTTCAGGCCGTTTTCGATGTTATAATGGGTGTCTATGGGTGACTCTTCAGGGCTAGAGTGTGTGACATCATCACTTAGGGAGCTTACACACGGCGGCGTGCGTTGAAGCTTGCTGGCGGGCGTGTCTGATGCTCGACCAACAACCAATCACATGAATCTCCCACCCCGGACACACAAGCACGCGGTTTGATTGGCTAGAGCTTGTACTGGCATATGATTCGATTGGCTGACGCTTCCGTCGAAGCTTCAAAAGTAGAACATTGCTCTACTTTTGAAGCAAGCAATGCAACGCTTTGCTCCCACAATGCAGTTCGGCGAAGCGTGACGTCACCCCATTCAAAGTGAATGGGCAGAAGCGTTGAAGCTTCAACACACGCTGCCGTGTGTAAGCTCCGTTAGAGTGTAGAGGGTCTTAAAAATCTTTGGAAAAAATATTTTAAAACTGCTCTCAGAGCCAAAATATACACTCTATTCAAATAATTTCAAAAGATTTCAGGAGCATAATTAGTCTGGCCTGCTCAATTGCCTTCATCATATCAAACGGACCCACCGTTCTGGCCCAATAGTGATCTGAGTGACCAAAAGTCCACCTAGCTCCCTATAGACTCCCATGTTAAATCTGTCCGGAACTTTCTTCAGAATAGAGAGAAGTAAACTTTAGACAAACTGCTCCCATCTTCACATTTTACACACAAAACCCCCCAAAAAAACATATATCAGTTCATTGGGGTTCCCTGATGCTCACTTTCTGGTCATTTCTTTTATAGGAGCCATAGTTTTTGAACAGGTGGCAAAATTGTCAGATATAATCCTCAATGCATTCTTAATAGGACTCAGTGCTGCAGTTGGTAACCATGGTGTTGCTGGGCAGATTGAAAGCTCTGATCTCTGGGCTCACACAGCCTTTTTACTTTCTTTTCTCTTCTTAATACACATTCATTCACTACTACTTACATCTGATATGCAACTCCTTCAGCCTACTTTCAGCTACAGAAACCATTCAACTATTACATTATTCAGCTATTTCAGGACATTGAGGCTATAGCCTACATGTTGTTGTTTATACCTTTTTTAAACCTTTTCTTTTAAATATTAAGCTTCTTCACTATTTGTCCTACTCTTCCAGTTTAACATTTCACTTTCAAGTTTCCAACAAGTCATTGCAATGCATTTGAGCTGTAACAATTTTGATTAAAATAATTTCACTTTTCTGCATTTCTCCACTAAGTTCAGCAACACACTTACTTGGTTTCTGTAGCTAAAAGCAGCTACAGAGACCATTCAACTAATAACATATTCAGCTTTTTCTGCATTTTCAGCTAAATTCAGCCACAAATGTTCACAGTTTACAGCATCCACACTCATTTTCTGCAGGAAATGCATTTTCTAGTTCCCACTAGCTTCCGAAACTCATCAAAACCTCTCAGCATTTCTTTTATCTAAGAGGTTTACTTAGGTTTTACTGTCCATTTTTCACCATTAGCTTGATATCATACATACAGCCGTTACTATACATAGCCATCATGATTTAAAAAAAGTTAAACAACGAGTGCATTGTGAGTAGTCATCAAACAGTGGGATTCTTTATGAGGTTTTACATATGAAACAAAACCCTGAAATACTAGTTGTTCCTATATCATGCAGAGGTTTATCCAACAAAATGTTTCATTCTTCCTAATGCTTTGCCTCTTTCATCCAGTTTATTTTTGCATTTCATTGAAGAGAGCACAGATGTTTGCAGTTCTGTTTTTCAGCTGTTCTACGCCTCTGGCTTTCTTATATACCACAGTTAATTATTTACAATCGTGCCCAGCAACACAGAACAAATACAAAGCAACAGATGGAAAAGCCAAGTGACGACTGTTGGTTTCAGGTTCGTGCAACAATAAACGTGCAACTGAATGTGGCACTTGAAAAGTGGTGCTTTTCAGGTCTCACACTATCAATAGAATGGCAGAGTGAAAGCAATTCCAGAGTGTGATTGAACAAGCATTTACTTTACTGCAGTCTTTGTAAGGTTCACCTTTTAATCCCGTTTATCTTCGCGTAGGTTAAAAGATTTGGTCAAAAGGTGACTTCTATTCCCATTTGTTTATTGAGTGCAAAAAAGGCAAGTCAATAATTGTGACCTTGTGTGGAGAAAGTTTTTACCAAGTTTCCTTGGAGAGCAGCTGTTTGGAGAGAACTACTTTCTTACAGTTTTTACACAGACTGTGTGCTTGGCATTGTGCTCAATCAATAAAAACAGAGCTCTTTAGTTTCCTATGGTCACCATAGAACTGTTCCCATAGGATGTGTTAGCCGTGTATTGAATACATACCTATCTTTACCTGTTATGTAACCTCATCCATCTCTCTGTCCTCTTGAGGGGAGAACAGGGTGTACTGTCCCACTAACTAGATCTCGCTCCCTAGCTGTTCTGTAGTAATGATATGGGCGACACAGAGGTGAGAGGACTTGTGTTTTTTAATGGTAAGATTAAAATGTTGCAGTTCTGTGTTTTCTCTCTAGGTTTTTACACAATTACTTTTAAACAAAACGAATATCACAGTTAAAATCTAAATTAGACATAGTGTTTTTCTTTTCTTAGCTAGGCTACAAACAGTGCTGGTCACATTCTCTAAGGGGTTTGTTGGGTGACAGTCATAAGAATGATGAATTCATTTTAAGAATTGCCTCCATTTTATATTCCTCCCCATTAAAATAACATAGGGACAACCAACCAGGAAGTGTGTGCATAAGACGTAACTGACAGTGCATATATTTTGGTCAGAATACGCTTAATGAGATGAGAACAGGCAGCTTGTAAAAAAACAGTACCAGTTTCTTCAGTGCTATCTACCTTAGTTTGTGGATAATTAAACACATCCTTTCGTTTTTACAAATACTTTCAAAAAACAGCAATAATAAAACTATCCAACCTGCCTTTCCCTCACAATTAAAACTTTTGTTGTACCCCTGATCACTGACACATCAACACAAAGCATTGAGACTTCGACTAAACTGAGGCCACATGTATTAGTACCTACTGTCCATCACATCCTGAAACCCATCTGAAACCTCCTTGAAATTCATAGAAGATCGAGCAACCAATGCATTTCTCACAATAGCAGAACACAACTTATGGTTACAACATTCCAGACACAACTGGTTATAGGTAGCTATAGTGGAAGTGGTTTCCACTTTCTTCAATGCCCATCCATTTGCATTTAGATGGAAAAAATGGGGCAAGGTTATCTGGACAACTATGGCTCAAATGGAGGGGCAATGGTCAAATGTTTGGCCATAAAACAATTTAAATCCTTTCTCCGAGTGCCCTTATCGGGTGAATTAATTCAGTATCCTTCTTGAATGATTCTGATTTTGAGAAACGATCATTGTCATTTATTTATCTGAAAAGGTGACATTGTAACATGCCTTATCAGTGATTCAACCATGAGTTTGTCTGTGCCACCAGAAAATATACTGTGTCTATTCAAAACAAATGTCGGTGCCAACAATGTAAAATATCCCATAAATCTTCCTGTCCAGTCATTTTGTATCACTGATGTCTTGCTGTGATGGGTTGACCTTTCAGTTTTGTATAAAATAAAACAAATGCAGACCACCGGGATGAAGTCTGAACTTTTCGTCTTTATTTATTTTTTATTTTATTATTCCTGAGATTCGTTAGGTGCGTAGACTGGCAGAGTGAAGGGTTTCAAAAGGGCTGCAGTTGACCTTTTATATCAACGCCAACTGATCCGATCAGAAACCACAACATGGCGAGGGACAAGTCCTGCTCCGAGTGATTGATGGGCCAAACAAAGGACTGCGGGACAGAGCTGTAACCAACGCAAACACAGTGTGAGCGGCTAAAGACTTGGCCAGATCCTTTATCTGCAATAATCAATGTTGTTAAGTTAAAAAAGGAGTCAATTGACCTTTTGCTAAGCCCCTCCTTCTTAAGTTGCTGTTGCTAGGCCTGTCAATCTAATGCAAGCCGCATGTCAATATGGCATTTTCAACAAAGTCATTGCAAGATACTCCAAAGGAAATACCTTAAAGATGTATAGAATAGCTCTGAAATCCTCTGAAAACATTTACAGGAAAAACATTAATCTTGCACAGCTTGGTACGTCATATGGTTTTCAGTAAACATTTAGGTATGACACATCAGAGCTCTAAATATTTAACATAATAATTTATTATCACCATTTTACTTTGAACGCTCCAGGATATCGCTTGAACATCATGGGCTTGGTCAATACCCTGGATTTCGTTAATAGTTAATAATTCATAAATTAACAATAAACGTAAAGATACACTAAAAAACATAGACGCCGAATATTTTTTTATTCTCAGGCTTTTAATCTATATTCTTGTAAATTACCCAGTATTCCCACGTTGTCTCGTAATATGTTTAATATTGGCTCACCATAACATGTATAATTAAAATCCAAAATTGGCATCTTTATTAATTTTGTCACTAGCCAATCCGTAGCAGAAACCCAATTGGTTCTGCACATGTGGCAGATGAGCTACTTCCTGTCATTTATCTTGATAAGTGACGCATATTCTCAGAAATACACTTTGATAAAATATGTTTTGTGTGAAATGTACTTCCTGTCTTTTTGGTTTCCCACCTGTTTGATTGTAGGATTGTGTTCACCTGCTGCCCTTGTGTTTCTGCCTGCCCTCTCCAGCTGTCTCTTGTCTTTGTGATAAGTCTTGAGAGTACAAAGGCCTGTCTCCGCTTGTGTTCTTTTGTCGTCGTCATTCTGCATATCCTGATTTTTTTACCCTTTGACAATCAACATGCAAGTTTCTTCAACAATGCTTGGGGGTACAATGCAAATGTTTTGTATGTTTAATCTGAAAAGATAATTGGTACCTATTGTTTGAAGATGAATGCATTGAACTGAAAAGAAAACAATTTCCTCATTAAAAAGGAAAACACTGAAATAATAAATGTGCTAGGTTTCTTCCCTCTGCTGAACCACCTGGGCTGAAACAGGGACCATTATCTGAGCTGCAATTACACCAACAGCATCCAACCTGAGCAGAAATTGGACGATTCATGTTATTTATGGTCCACAGCTCGACCTCCACACCTCCAGGGAGAAACCAGTGTATGTGTGCATCATGTAAATGCAGAGAGTTAATAGAGCTACGAAGCCGTGTGTAAACACCACGGCATTCACCGGTGACCATGCCACCATGGGAGTCTGATGATGGATGCATCTAATAGGCAGAGGAGGCTCTCATTGCACCACACACTCACACTCACACACTCACACTCACACTCACACTCACACACACACACACACACACACACACACACACACACACACACACACAGACTCACACTCACACATGCGTAGTTCTCATAGTGTTATCGATCCCCTCCCAACACACTGCTTCACCACTGCTTAAATGAGAGCAGTCAATAGTAGAGCTGTCTGTGAGACGGCCCACAGTGTCTCTGCAGGGCAATGGATAGTTTCTGAATAAGGGTGAAAAGATTGTTTTCTTTTTAAAGAGGGGAAATTGTGTAACTACAGCCTAAAGAGAAAAATCCACAAAAATCGATTGTTTGTCTGTTCTTTTTTTTTTAGTAGAGATTTTTTTATTGTTGTATTTTTGAGTTCCTCAAGCTTTTATGAGTTTTACGAATGTAAAGAAATCAGTATTCTCGGGGATAATGAAAGACCTTCTATTTTTTCCACAATTCTTGATCATCATGATGGAGAGGTAAAGATGTATGACTGGCAAAGGAAACCATTTAATCTGTAGCACTTTAAGTAAACCCTGCACATGTTCCATGGAGTTGGTGAATGTTTCCTAAATACTGTGCATGTGTTGTCAAGTTGGTGAAGATGATACTTCATTTTCATGTGTTATTGCACATTTGTGTTTTTATATTTGCATTATTTTTTAAAGTAGAGCACGTTTCTTCTTATGGAAACGTGCTGGAACGTTGTAGCATGTTAGCATGGGTCGGCCACCGTAGAATCCAGATATTTATTTTATTCCAACACCAAATCGTAAACTCTTTATCTCCAAAGGGTCTTTTTACCAGTGAGTTCCTTAACCAGATCTTGGGGTTTGGAGAGCAATCACTAATTGGAATATTATTCAAGGTATAAAATTGCAGTCACACTAGTGAACTCTCTCCTGTTTTCATAACACAGATCCTTTACAGATTAAGATGGTGATGAGTATAAAGTAACCACTTGCAGGCAGGTAATAATCCATAACCTGGGTATGATTTGAGTAATTTCTTAATGAGGCTTAGCAAAGCACCGCCGTATAACTCTCAATGTGCTCAGGCTTCATCACCTCAGTAATCATCTCAGTTAAAGTGAAGTTACTGGACTGTTGATGATGATAACCATCATCACCGTAATCACAACAATTATGGGGATCGTTATTGTATTCCTCTTGAAGAGGGTGAAAAGAGGTGCTGCAGCACAGGCAGTATGAGAAAAATAAATAACTTTCTGAACATTGAAGCATGTAAACATCTCCCAGTAGAGGCACAAAATACAAATATGAACCTGAAAATGAGCTTAATAGGTCCTCTTTAAAAAAAAATGTACACTAGAGCCAGGAAAGTGAAAAAATTAAACTCCTGAAGAATTGACTTACAATAAGAAAAATAGAAACTAGGTTAAGTAAAACTTTTAAATGGAATTTACGATTTTAAATGATGACGTTGGTCCCAGCTATCAGCTCTGTTTCCTTCCGAAAAAAGTCCTTCCTATTTCTATGTGCTCCACATCCCGAGAAAACAATCTTCAATTATAGTCAGAGCCTCCTGCCAGACTGATGAATAATATCCCGCCTGCTTCGTCTTATTGACAAACACCTTCATTAATCACAGAACATGCACACAATTCAGTCTCCATCTGCTACCAAGATAACAATGGCCCTGGTTTGCTAAATTCTCCATACACTGGCTTCTTACTGCTCTCTGTCATTCCTCCCTCTCTTCGCCTTTAGCTTTTCTTTGTTTTTTCATCTCTTATTCAAAGTCACTTTGATGGTTTTTTCCCCTCCCCAATCTGGACTTGAAGCCATGAAGCTCAGAAGAGATTCCAGACTTCTGACTGGTCCGGGCCACAGAGCGGATCAATGTGCAGCACACCCAAGATCAGGCTCTCTCCAGAGGCTGAGACTGACTCATATATAACTCATATGTCCATTTGATCAAACGCCAGCAGAATATATATAGATATATCAATATAAAGAGCAATCTGAAAGGAACACCTTTTACACCCTGTGACAGTATGAAATAGCTCAGGGGGTTTTATCAAACTGCTCAGAATTTGCTGTAAAAACATCAGCTCCATGTTGAACAGACTTGTTGTCGCCTCTAAATTTAAACCAGTAAAGGACTGTCAACGTCTTGAACTCAAACTTTTCCGATGAGGGAATGCGGCACAACTTCTGCAGTGAAATACACTGCAGTAACTCGGCAAAAAGTGTTATTATCAACAAATCAGCAAATTAGTTAGATTTTATAGCCTGGAACTTAACTGTAACTGCACTTAAAACCCTGTTCCAGACACAGCAGGCGGCTGCTTTCAGCAAACAAGCTCTGATAAACTGACTGTACACAACATGCTGGGCAGCACACAGTGAGAAATCAAAAGGTAAAGAAAGTGACAGCTGCTAACAGCCAGATCATTCTCAGGAGCTGCTGGTGTGGACCAAAACAGAGCTGAAAGAACAGTAAATATAGTAGGCCTACTGCCAGTGGTGGAAAAAGTATTCAGATGCTACTTGAGCAAAAGTACTAATACATTGTTGTCAAAATACTTCATTACTAGTGAAAGTCCTGCATACAAAATATTACTTAAGTAAAAGTACATTATGTTGTATCAGAAATATGTACTTATTAGTATAAAACGTACAAGTAATCATTTATATATGTGACATTTCTATTGTTGCATCAAGTAGCATTTTACAGTTGTAGACAAACACAGTTCTGATTGACTTTTTGTAAAATATTTAAATAATTTGATTGTGACTTAAATTAATTCATATTTTTTAAATAGCGAAAGCTGTTTAATAAATGTAGCAGTGGCGAGCCGTCAGGGCCCTCTAGGCTAAGCTAACGCAGTGTATGCTCCGACCGTCCACACTCACAACAACGGCCTATACAGATATAAATAAACCAGCGACTGTATTCACCATGACACAGACAGTCTGTGGTTTGTACTTGTTTAACTTTATTCTAGTTTCTGAACAGATACGAGGAGCTGTGAGCTTGAGTGCTAACAGCTAACGGCTGATGTTGGTTTTGTGTTTCGCATTGAAGATGACATCACGGCTCCGCCTACACCGCGCTACTATAGTTACTACCCCAGTTCCTAAACTGTAATGGAAACGCAGCATAAAGTGAGCCTGGCCTACCAAGGCCTAACTATACCGTACTAAGCCGTGCGAGGCCCTGCAGTGGAAATGCACCATAAGACTCCCTTTTACCAATTATAAATGGTTGAAACTCATTAATAAATGGGAATGTGTTTTACACTTTACAATAAGGCTCCCTTTTGGCAGTTATAAATGGTAGTAACTCATTCATAGATGGTCATAAGAGATGCCAAGAAAGATCAAGATGGAAGGGGGGAGAATCAATTCAGTGAACAACAGATACCAAGGATGCTGGCTGATGAAAGAAGACGAAGTAAGCTAAGTAGCCAATATACGACTTAGCAGTACAGATAAATGTGGGCTCACTATTTGGCAAGGAACCGGTCACAGTTGCCCTGTTTATCTCATGTCTTATAAAAGCTTATTAATGATTTATAAAGTGTTCACAACCTAATTAATAAATGAATTACAAACTATTCGTAAACCCTTTATAAGGGTAGTCTTATTGTAAAGTGGTACCGTTATATGTGTGTATTGAATGTGACATACACAGGTCTCATCTGCTTTCTGGTGGCAACACAGGAACCTGATGTGGGACCTCCTGTTTCCTCTGTGTGAGGTGAGGTGTGAGGCCTCCTACTGTTTGAACATGATGAACTGAGGAGCCGTCAACAAGATGCTGCTGATCAGACTGTATCCTGCTGGGAACTATCTGACAGAGAGGGCCTCCAACAGAGACCAGTGCTTGTTTACAGAGGCTTTTGTGTGTTTTTCACACAACTATCAAGTATTGGATGTAAAGCTCTGTAAGTGAGGGGTTTAGAAACGTCTATACTGCCTGAACATTATTAAGAAGTGTTTGCAGCGAGGTCGACTTCCTTTTCTACTTCATGAAAAGTTGCATGGCAGCTCAGACCGACAGAGATATTTAATCTGGGCAACTAGGCTGACGTCTCTCGGGAATTACTGGAGGGCACAAAGTAAGCACAGAAAGAAAAGAAAATACTCACCACGGTCCATCAATTTCTCAGCAGTAAACTGCTCTGAGAGACCTCCAGCAGGTTGGCTGTTCACACCACAAATTCATCAGAGTGCGCAATGTGATGCCCAGGATACTTCAATTGTTTCCTGTTAGTTCAGATATGTGTACATTTGATTTGTTTCATGAGATTAACTTGTATGAAAGGTTACATACAGTTGTACAATAAACTCCCCTGCTCTTCTGACATTTCTACTGGTGGTGCACATGGTGGTGCAGTTATGTAGCAGTTGCTCTGCCACCCTGGTAACACGAGGTGGATGAGCAGCTCGTCTCATGAGGAGAACTGTCCTAGATTTGAAAGACACTGTATGACCTTGATTTCTACAGGAGAGAAACCTACAGAGCGCTGATTTATTTCCTCACGCCTAAAGGCAACGCTGCACCCTGTGTTTGAGCGGTGTGATCGGGTGCAGCCTACTTCAGCATGGAGGCTACAGAAGGAGGAGTGATTTTGTAGCACACATGTCGGATACTGAAAATGGAGTATTGCTGTCTCATCCAGTGAGGAAACTTAGGGTAAGAGTTGCGGAAGCTACTTTGGAAGCATATCTTTGCAATTACTGTACACATGAATAAGTTGAACTACAGCAAAGTATAAGGATTATTGTAATTTTGTTGCTAAAGTAATAGTATGTTAAAAAAATCTAATTGACATGGTACATATGATTCTAAAACAAATAAAAGGCAGAAATGCATGTTAACTCAGTCTATTTTATGTTCCCACTTGTTCACAGATCATACAGTACATCACAAAAAAATACCCCACTATGACCTTTGACCTTGAGAAACGGTCTAAAAACAGTGTCTATCTTGTCCATTTGTAATATATGACTTGTAAAACTTAAAGAAAATAGGACACATTTTCAAAACAACTTTTTAAACTGTTGGTACAACAATGGCTTGGATCAGCAGGTTGTGTTCTGAAGTATAGCTCAACATAAGGAAGTATTTTATTTCTTGTACAGTTAACTTTGCAAAAGGTATTGTGTTCTCCTACAAACGTCAGCAACACAAGCAGTCATTAATATATATAAGCCTATGCAGGCACTTGAACCATATATTAAAGTATGTCATAGTGGGGCACAACCAGACTGTATGAATTGCTAAATGAGAAGTGCCACATTTGAATCATTGGATGTAAAAACCAGGCTAACTGGTAACCTGATTAACGGGGCTTCCCTCCTGTGTTTTGCCAAATCAGAGAGTTCTCATTTCACCCAGCACTGCATAAGCTACCTAAAGAAGAAGTCTGTCTTCACTTGTCCAGTTCAACTGAGCACATAACACTTTAAAAGATAAGTTAAGTGTGCCAATTCAGAGGTTCATTGACCTATAGGCAGTAGTTTTTGTATTCTGAGGTTACATTTTGACCAGGAAACCCCTTAGGCTAGAACGACAGCCTTACAATTGCTAAATTGACTCATTATCGCCTCTCGAGGAACATTTGGTGTTGAATGCTAATTTAACCGACATCTCTACTACACAATACATTGATGTTTTTGACATCAACACTGTGACACATTTGTTTGATTATGTAAATACAAAATGTTTATTGTTTAAACTAAACTTCAGTCTCAATTTTACACATTAGAAATGTAAAGTATGCCACCAAGTTCATACAAACGATTAAAGGAAGACTTTGTGACCCTCTTTGTTCTTTGTTTCTCAGGCTTAAATTCCTGTGCTTCACTCTTTAGTTCAGTGACCATCAACTGGCGGCCCGCGGGCCACATCCGGCTTGCCAGACATTCTGATCCCGCCCGCACGGCAGGGGTGACTGTGGCGTTGGCGGAGTGGTTAGTGTGTTCGCCCCCCACTCATGTCACCTCGAGTTACACGGGTTCGAGCCCTACGCTCGTCAAAAAAACGTTGTTGTGTCCTTGATCGAGACACGGTTCGCCAAGGAGGAAGTGGAGCACGCAGGAGACAACCGTTTCATTGTAGACTGTTATGTTTATGTGGGGAAATGGCAGTGCATACATTATTTGATATATGCGTGCCTGGAAAACAATTTTCTTATATCCTTATTATTATTATTATGGCCCCCGAAAGTGTCTCTTGGATTAATGTTGGCCCTTGGACAAATGTAGTTGGTGACCCCTGCTTTAGTTGCATTGTCAGCTGTTATATCAGCAGAAAAAAATCCCTGGAAGCCCCACCACTTAACTCCACAATCTTTTCTAATTCACTGTCTATGGACCTGCTCTGGTTTTTGTCTTCGGGAGCACCACTCACAGTCATATGTATCGATTTAAGTGTAAGAGAGCGCAGGAATAACATCAAGACATTTTTAAACGTGGATTTATGGCCGGTTCTCACTGAGCCTAATAAAAAAAAACTGTTGACCTTAACTTGTGGGTACTGAAGAAAAATAGAAACAGTGAGATAATAAGCAGTTGTTTTTCTGTGACTTTTCTCAACTGTCCTGCCAACTTCTGCGAGTAATCTGCTGAAGAGAAAGTAAAGAAAGTCTTAAGTGTTTTGATCTCAAATGGCAAAAAGATTGCCCCTTTAAGGTCAAACCTCTTTGTTTTTCCACTATAAATCTGGGCAGGCAGCCGAATAATTAAAATGCGGTGTGACAGTTTGGAGCAAACAAAACCAGATCCAGGAGAAAAAAAGAGTATCCTCATGAATAATTCATAATGTTAGTCTTTAAGCAAACACCACTTTATAATGAACTATGAGTGTAAGGAAATAAAGCTGCCAAGAACGTGTGGATACTGACAATGTTTGAGTCAATTACAAAGTGTGAATGTACAGAAATTAGATATACAGTTTAAGTAACTTTGCCCGATAAACATTTTCTGACAAGCAGGCCTTTCTGGGGGTTTGTTTTGAAATGTAATTATATTCTTGTTCCTCTTTTGAAATGAAGCAAGCCAAGATACACCATCGGCTGGCTGAATAGAGAGAGAGAGAAATGAAGGAGGAGATAATCAATTGTCTCAAAATAATCTGAAGGAGTTAGTGTGCGCTAAATGAAATCTTTAGAGCTCAAACAGCAAAGAGGAAGTGAGGCTTTCATCATCAGAGAGGAACTTCATCAATAAATCGCATCATCAAAACATCGGACGCAGCGAATTAATCCAATGTTATGTTTTGAAAGGCACACAAATACACCCCATGGCGTGGTTAGTTGATACATTTAAAGCTATTTAAACATCAGAGGACTCAAATGTTTAAGTATGCTATTCTATATTTTAGTTTGTGTCAACTTATCCCATTGCAAGACCATCCCCAATAATGAGTTGATCCTTCTAACAACTTGTCTGATATATATTCTTTTTCCATGCCAAAGAGCTCCATTGTTGTCCGAAATGTATTAAAACCACATCACTGAGCCACACTGTTGCACTCGGTGACATGTTGCTTCTTTACCATCAACACACTAGTTTATTTTGACACGCATACACCGTCCTGCTGCCCGAGATACTCAATAGAAATTGAGATTGATTGATTGATTGATTGATTGATTGATTGATTGATTGGTTGGTTGGTTGGTTGGTTGATTGATATAGAAGTGCCACAGACAATTGGGGATTAGGAAATGATGGAGCAATTTTGCTCTTTTAGTGAGACTTTTTACATTAAGTAATATCTTTTTTTTGTTTTATTGTTTATCTATCATTCACAGTGCACAGTACATATTGTACCAAATAGTCAAAACCCTTTTTTCATTTTAAAATAGTTGAATAGTTTGAGATTAGGATTCTGACCAAGCTAGTCAGAACATTAGACGTAGGATTATCAACCAACCACTTACTAGATATATTTTATAGGTTACAGTCTGGGCGCTTTATTTTATTATAAAATGTTCTCCTAAAAGCTATCAATAAAATAGTGTTATATAAGTAGGACTCAAACTGTTATATCGTAAGGCCAATAATTACATTTCAGGTGCCGCCATGATATTATATCAATAAATTGTCCTGGACTGACATTTAATGCATTGCTCTTCTCACATAAATCTCATAAATGGCTCCCTTTATGAGTCCACAATAGGAATTATAATTATATTATGTTTTATAGCCTTTCTGGAGAAGAAATGGTTAAAACAAATCCAGAGTGCTTGTGATTATGATCAAATGCGGTTCGGGACTCAAAGTGACTCACTGCATCTCTGCTTTGTCCTAATGTCACCGTGCATAGCAAGCAATGCAAAAATAACAACACAATCAGCAAAAGTGCATAAAATCAATTCATACTTTCCTCAGACTGACATATAAATGGAGCGAGTTGAACAGGTGGTCTGACTTCATCTAACACTGTGTCATCTCCTCGATGAGCAAAAATTAATGAAATCACAGCGTAGAGGCACAAGAGGCCGGAGCAGCTCGTCATGCTGAGTGTTTGTGAGAGCTGCTCCCTGGGGTCACACCAGCACATTGGGATGTATGTCAGGGCTTCAAAACTCAGGATACTGTGACATATGAGATGGACCCTGGTTCAAGAAATCATTACAACATAAATACACAGACATGGTTGTTTGGACATGTGTTATAAAAGCTGTTTAAAGTTGAAAGGTGTTAAAAGGCTTTGACCTTAACCACTCGTTTATGTCAGAATACAATGTTACACACATTGTGAATGACATTGTAGTAGTATATTGCAGCTTTTCCCTGCTGTATATGTTTAAAGTTTTAATCCGTAGTTGTTTTAACCATCTAAATCACATGAATGATTTGGGTTCCTCAGCTGATCATAGTTTTTAAATGCAAGCTTTGTTGTCAGCCACAAGCTGTCGTAAAAAAGTAGTTTTCATCCAGTTTTAAGTCAAATACGTACGATACACTTTTGGATTTTGGTATTTTTTTACTATATATTTGACCAGATGCAATATTTTAGTGATCATATGTCTGGATCTCACATTTTTTGAGAAACCAGCTAAGCTAACATTAGCCTTTAGCTCATAGCCAGTAGGTATTAGTGTCCAGTGGGGAATTTAAATTAATTAAGGTGGAACTGCTTTATTAAGTATTGTTAACCGTTTTTTATCACTGGGTCTGTTTGTTTCGAGAGGAAAAGACCCCTTTGGATAATTTTGCTCCTGAGTGATGGACAATGGAGGAATCCTAATCAGGAGAAATGCAATGCAATGACAAAGGGCAAATAAACGTACTTTGCTTCTGTTGTTGAAAAAAATATAACATATGCACATGTTCACATTGTTATCTCCAACAAATACTCCCAGAGTGCCTTTCTGCTTACTTACTTATACATTTGAGAATAAGTAGTTTAATCGCTTCCAAATTTCTCTTTCAAGCGTCTAGACTTGTGGTGCTTTGAGCTGAAGCTGCAGAATAATAGTACAGTAGAAGGAAAGTTGCTAATTGCTGTTGCTGAACTGTTTCCTCTGAGTAATCTAAAGTCTGCGCCCCACAGGGAGTTTTCTCCAGGCAATTCAGTGGGACCACCGTATTGACTTGTGCAGCATGCAACAAAAAGCTCCCATTTATCTTGATTAGGCCCGCGCATCTGTATAGCCTCGGCCATCAAAGTGTCATTGAGCGTTAGTCTTTGTGAGTCTTCTCCGCATACACACAAAAAATATGGAGGTATGCAAGGAGGTGAAATACTTATCCATATGGCCGCAGGTTCTTCAGCTATCTGCTGATGGACATGCGGATCAATATCATTGATTGGTCCCCACTGCTCTGGGTGTAATTAGCATTTTAAAAGGAACTCCAGCTACAACTGTGAAATGATATTGATCGGCGGGTTTCTCCATCAAAGGTGAGACAAGTCTAAGCCTTGACCTGAGATCCCGTAGCTTGGACAAAGACAGACTGTACCAAAAACTGTGGCTTTAAAAGCATGGTCGCCATGGAAACCGCTGTGTTATAGAAACCTGATTGTAAACCTCAGTCTTACACAGGCAGTGATGGTGGATAGTGTCGTTATCCCTTTGACCCCAGCTAGATTGCTCTTATTTCCCATGGTTCAGGAAGCCAGGCCCTCTTGATATCTGAAATTAGATGTCCGAGTCTCTCCAGTGAAGTAAAGTCATAACTCGCTGTATATTGCTCCACTTGGTTTGTAACCTCGGCCGAAAGCTCTCGACTCAGGGCTGACATCATTAGAGTTTATTGCCTCTAAGAGGATCACACAGCACGGAAGATGGCAGGCTGGAAGTTTTTTAGAAAACAAACTGTGGTCAATCATATCAGGACTCCACCGTTTTAGTTTAGAGAATAAAGTTTCTTTCTCTGTCTCTATCTGAGTGGTATACAAAACTCTGCTGTGTGATGAATACAAGTCCTGCTTAAAGATGTTACCTAAATATATAAACACAAGGATAAGCAATACAAATCGATTTAACCCTTGTGCCCTCCTCGAATTTTCAACCTTTCGACCCCTTCGTGGCAAAAATGTACACGCCCATAATAACTGCTATTAAATCATCATACATCAACATTTGTTTCTACTTTTTTTTTTTCATGAATCACTTAAAGAACTTATAACGTACTCAAAACTACCAAACATTCAATAATTCTCTGGATTTTAACCCTTTAAATGCCTGTTTCATTATTTGAATTATTTCATTTCTCTCAGAAATGCCTCATTGACTTCCATTCAGACCACATTTTTTGATCTCACTGCCATTGCAGTATAAAACCATGCATTTTGTAATGTCAGCATTTCATTTAGAAGAAAAGTAGTGATATTTGATATTTCTACTCTATTCCAACAGATTCAACCATTTTCCCACTGTAGGCCGATGCATGAAATTCTTACATTTTTGCCAGTTATATTATGGAGCCGTGTGACTACCAGGGGGCCCCGAAAGTGGTGTGTGTGTGTGTGTGTGTGTGTGTGTGTGTGTGTGTGTGTGTGTG
>CALSBZ010044873.1:133425-146436 GCA_943591055.1 Gobionotothen gibberifrons | reverse complement strand
GTGTGTGTGTGTGTGTGTGTGTGTGTGTGTGTGTGTGTGTGTGTGTGTGTGTGTGTGTGTGTGTGTGTGTGTGTGTGTGTGTGTGTGTGTGTGTGCATGGGTGTGTGTGTATGTGTATGTGTGACTGTGTGTCTGCGAGAATCTATAAATGCACAGATCATTCCATGGGGAAAAAAGCTCTTCAAAGACACATCAAACACATCCCTCAAAAGATGGCCTTTTTTTCCCATGGAATGATCCGTGCATGCTTATAGATTCTCACACACACACACACACACACACACACACACACACACACACACACATTGATGTATGTTGATTTAATAGCAGTTTTTATGGGCGTGTACATTTTTGCCACGAAGGGGTCCAGAGGGTGCAAAATGCATCACGAGAGTATACAAAACATGTAAGAGTAAACGACAATGGATTTCAAAAAATGTACTCAAAAGAAGACTTCTTGCAAAAATCCATGCCAAAAGCTGTAACACAGCTGAAATGATCACCAAATCAAAAACAAAAGTCAGGAAAAATGTACAAAAATGCCCGAGGAGGGCACAAGGGTTAAGTACAAAAACTAAAAGTACGCCCATTTTACAGAAAAGGAAAAATGTGTTTCACATTTTAGTTTTGCACCTTTTTCAAATGTGTTACTTTACTACAAGGCAGTTTATGAGTTTCTCCAAGTGATCAATAATGTTTATTCTGACGTATAATATATGATGCATTACAAATCTGAATCTACAAATTAGGAGCTATTTCTGCCTATCCCTTTCATTACTGACAAAAAAACCTCTAGCATCCATATTTTTCTATACATACTGCAAAACCCATCGACTAAAGTGGCTCGCTCACAGAGGTCACCTTGTAATCCATAACTGTCAGACCTGTGACATCATCGACCATAGATTTTATAATGACAACATTTGACCTGATGTTGGTGGTGCTTGTTCCTTTATCTTCTTTGGCCACTTTGTCTTGGTCAGCCTTCAAGCTATAGCTGTTCTTGATCTCATACCTACCTTCTACCTCACTCTAAGGATATTCCAATAACATTGAAACTATAAACATATCATTTTCTGCTCGGTTAGAAACAGATGTGGCATAACAGAGACATTATGAGCCTTCTAGTGAAAAGACGCATACCATACATATCAATTTACAGGGTATCATGGCTGCTTAATTACCTAAATTACTTTATTAAGAAAGACAAGAATAGAAAATAAAGCAGATACAGGCTAGTGATGTTGGTGGGAACAAACTATTTTCAAAGTATTATTTACTTTAAGTTGATACATGTAAATGTTTTGAATCTTGCATGTTTTGATACCTTTTGCACTACAGTTTATGGCATCAGTTTCTCCATGACACTATGCAAAGGTTTGCAAAAAGAGACCTTACTAGTGTGTTTGTTTTGTAGTTTGCTATTAAGAAGTGAACTGTATGAGAGCTAGGAACAAAGCAAACTCCTTTTACGTAACAACAACAAACGTCTTTCTTTTTACAATAATCTTTTCCCAAGTCGAACCCATTATTTTTGATTGGTAAGTTAACTTCAAAACTAATTTAACTTACGTTGGAAGTATATTTTGAAAAAGATACTAGCATGTTACTGGGACAATGACACGTCCAAACTGATGCAACACAGAGGTAAAGTACTAGTCAAAGCTTAAAGAGTGGCATTTTGATGAGTTTGGAGCTGGATTGTGTCGTGTGCGAACAACAGACATATTATCATTATTATTATTTTAGTAGATATGGAAAACTAGTTACAAACACATCCATTTCAGAGCATTTACAAAGCAGCATGAATATCCATATGGAGTCGTGTTTCTCCAACCCTATTAAATGTAAGACTATATTCTCTCTTTTCTCTCTTTTTCTGTTTTTGGTGTCTTTAGCTGCAAAATGATCCTGTATGTTCACCAGCTAGTCTCTATATGTGTCTGTCTGCTGTCAAAGCAGTCCTCTCACCACTAAAACGGCTGCCTCCTGAGCTGCCTCCTGAGGCCAGGCGATAACACAGGAGAGGTGAAAGTAAACCAAAACAGTAAATCTGCCGGACTTGAACATTGTACTCCTGCAGCAACACGCCTTTCTGCTCCAATAGGTGCTAAGTAGTTTCTGAAGAAAGAATTATGGTTTTAATTGAAAAAGATCACATGTTGGTTTGTAGAAGTGTTGTCATGACTCCATGTCGAAAACATATTTTTTTCTAAGTGTTACCTTAATGCATGAAATTGTCAGACTTGAACTTGGAGTAAGATTCTTATCTTGCTGTACGAAAGTAGAGCATTTATAGCACACTCATCTCTCTTGAACACTGTTCAAGCTGTATAAATTAACAGAAGAGACACTTTCATATAGCCCCTAATAATGGCTAATGTACCTTAAGTACACCATCTGCACATTATTTTTGTATATATCTAGCTAGGATTATACCTAAGTGCATATAACAAGAATGTCTGATAGGCCCTGCTGGTTTTCCATACATAAAAACACCTCTAATGGTCTTTGATGAAAGTTGTAGGGGTTCAATTATAAAGCCTGAATAGAAATGTGGAAGCTGCTATTTTTAGAAACTAGGGTGTTTTCAACATCTAGTGACTACAGATTTTCAAATATGTAGAACTCAATCTGGTGGCCACCAAAAACAATAATACAAAAAGGTGTTATCTTCCCACTCAATGTATTAGTGCTTTTTATAAAAGGTCTGTTGTGTCAAAAAGGCTGCAGGTCCTCTCCTCAGTGCCTTTTTCTTATCCAAAATGGGCCATGACTCACCACAGACTCATTATTAGATAACATTTTTTTTAAACTGTCAAATTATTCATTTCGAGTGTGAACATCGCCCTTTGAGTGTATTCTTCCGGACAGTGTGGTTCACCCACTGAGACAGGCTCCGTCATCAAAGGCAGGTCCTGTTTGCTGCCTGTTTTCTCTCCTGAAGCACTGTGTTCATGCAGACTGGCAGTGACTGTCACCCACCTCACTTATACCTTTAAAGGGCCTATTTGAAATGTCTGTTATTTGTCAAATCTGTTCTTGGGTGTTACAGAGATAATAATTGAAGCTGCCTTTTTTATGGTTTGTGTTATGACAATGCAGTGAGTCAGATATGTAAGAAATGTTAATATGCTACAATTGTACTTTCAAGCTGCATTGGGCATTGTTCAACCTACAAGGCCGCAGGTAATGAAGATTTAAATGTCAGGAGTTTTTTTAACTTTGAGAAAACATTTGTTTGCTTTCTTTCGGCGAGTTAGACTATACTTCTTTCATATGTTTTTGTTAAATAAAAAGTGCTAGCCAGTTAGCTTAGATTAGCTTAGCAGAAACATGGGAGACATTTTGTGCAGGACACAAACACGAGGAAACAGTTAATCTGTCAAAAGGTAACAAAATGCACCTACCAGCACCCCTTAAACTCATTTATTATGCGTTATCTGTACATACATAAAACAAAACCTAAAAGCGACATGTAGCCTAACTTCCCGCAGCCAACAGTGTTTACAAGAACCCAAGAAAGACTTGTGAATGTGGTCATTCTAACTATGCATTCCAACTTTGAACTTGCTACTGTCTGGACATTTAGAAATATAACAGCTGTAATAGAGAAATGTTGTAGACCCACTTACTTTAAAGGACACATGTCATGCTTTTCCAGTTATTACCCGTCCCCTTGTGTGTTATGAAGGTTTTTATGCATGTGTCGGTGTGCAGAGTCAAAACCCTCAAAGTACACCATGTAGCGAGTAAAACTCTAAAACAGAAAATACCTCCCCAAAACGGCTCGTTGGTGAAACCTCATTGTCCATTTTTTACTTCCTGGGTGCTGTGTCGTAGAAGCACCCAGTAGCCACGCCCAGAACTATGACGTGATACGGTCATGCGGTACCCTGGGCCAATCCGTGGAGCCGTTACGTTACGTCTGCGGAGCCGTTACATTAAGCCCCCGCTGATTGACTTCCTCACACACACACTCAGTGCAGGCAGCTCTGCTGATTTCTCCTCCCTGGCTGCAGGCTGATAACAGACAGTTGGGATCGCGGCGAAATTCTCTCTGCAGACCCATTCTCACAGCGTTTATCAACCTATAAACCTTTTTCTTACTCAATGTCAAGCCACACTTATTGTTTTTACTTCGGCTGTGACTTTGTGTGTGTTCAGGTTGAGTTTGGCTGTGTTTCGCTAAACAAGGAAATCACACCTCCACGGAGCGGGGGGGGGAGCTGCAGCGAGCCGTTTAGTGGAGAAAGTGAATACTGCTGAATACACATACTTTATAGAGATGCTGTATGCGAAACCAATGTGAGTTTGGAAAATTGCACAGTATTTTTCTATTTTAGTATACCTCAACAATGGAATTATGATCAGTGGAAATGGCCATGACATGTGACCTTTAATAATATCATTGTGTGATTCGTATTTGCTAATGTTTATCTATATTTACTACTTCTCACACTTCTTAGCTAAGATTGGGACAATTCCTTGTTAAGAAGATTTGTTGCAATTGTATTTGTTACACTCTATGTGCACCAACAGTATGACCTTCAACTCAGTTGAACTGAGAACTTCCTGACATGGCCTCCCTACCTCCCTAAACTTCCAGAATGCTCCTTTGTTATCACTAAGCTTCACCCCTCCCTTTCTCCTGTCTCTGTGTTTAAATATGCAACCCAAACTCTATACTGTACGCTCTCTGTATGACTGACTGAACTTTCTTGCAAGAAATAAAATACGACAAAGACAGCTGAATGGTTTGATGCATGCTGCATCTATTAGCACTGCCTGCCTCTCTGACTCTGACATGCCACAGCACTAAGCAGTGCCGGCCACTCACGTCACGAAAGCCCAAGGACCATCATTAGCGGATCATGGAGTCCGTTACCTACTGAAAGCATGTACTTTACGCTCCTTTCAGGGAGCTGGAAAAACTCTAGGTGGCTATGTTTAGTAATACTTGTGGATGTTATAATCATCTAAACAGGGAAATGCCTGAGGTGGAAGCCTTTATTTTTTAATTGTTTTAATGAATCAGAAAAACAAGCAGATTTCATGAATCTGAAAAGACAAATATCCTCTGTGTGCATAAGCATAGAGTCAACATGCGCAGGAAGTAGGCCTCAGTGTCAACTCTGACTCACTAAAGCTCTGAGGTTTGAAACTAAGGCGTCATTTTTACAATGCTGCACACACAATACATAGCCCCAACATGAAGGGTTAAAGTTTGTGCGACCACAGAAATAAACTAGAACTGATGTCTTTGCCAGTGCAGTAGGGCAAGTCAGACATGTGTTGGCACTGGGGCAAAATCCAAACCAGGATTCATTGTTGTTGTGTTATTTGTGTCTTTGTCACTGCTTTAGTGTTGTGCCCTTGACATCTCTTTGTGTGACAGTTTGGACTACCTCAGGGTGAAGTGGTTGTGGATATCTCTTCAACTGTACATACATTTATTTGTTGTTACGCGCTACCCCCTGGTGTTCTCTCTCTCCTTTCCTCTTTGCTCTCTTTGCTCCAGGTGCTCCTGTTGTTCATCCCAGTGTCCCTCCTCGACTACTCACTCAACTCTACGGTGGACGACAGGTGAGGACCCGGGTGCTTGTTGACGTTTGAGTATTATAAAGTTGGCCAACTGTCACTTTTTAGTGCCCCGTTTACATTGAGTTCTGAGCTTCTTGCAGCGTTTTTTTATTTGCAGCACTTTGTGCTGCGTATGTGTTGCCAAGTGGGTAAAGGTGCTTTTTTCATTTGTATGTGTTTTGGCACATTTGTATTTTTATATATGCATCTTTTCTGTGCAGCACGTTTTTCCTAATGGAAGTGGTTTGAGCCATTGTACTGCCTTTGCACTTGTTGGCCACCGTACTGCTCTCCTCTCTAATGGATCACTTGACACAAAAATCAGTTGACACGAGGAGAGAGGAGGGAGAATCCTTCAGCATTGATAGATAATGCTAACATGTTTAATTAGCTTGCATTTGAGGAAGAGACCCAAGTGAGGAAATGGAGGAAGCCAAATAATGATTTGGGATGAACCTCCGGTCTCCTCCTGGCTCTACCTCGCTCAGGTGTCCCTGATCTGCACTAATCACCCATAGAAAAAGAAGGCTGGAGGCCCTCTACTGTTTGCTGCCAGCCACCTCACCGATCCTTAGTTTAGGATTTTACTCTTTATTTTGCCTTTATTCTTTTTCGTTGCTTCCTTTGGGGATGGGGGATCTGGTAGTGCAGTTTTTGCAGCTTTATTTCTCCGTTTTTTTCCCATTTGCATCACAAACTGAGCCACAAATATGTTATGTTGTCTTGTGGCTGTAACACATGGTCTTTCTAAGGAATCTGATGCCCTTGTTTAATGATCAGCAAATTGGGTGAACACCTAGTTATTCGCTCAGAAAAGAAAATCTTGGTCAGTTAAAGTTGAAGTGGAAACACCTACAAAATATACCAATCTTAAGCACAACAAATAGAGCTGATTAAAGTATCCATGTTTTCATTTTAAAGTGAGTTTGATGGCTTTAAGAGAACTATCACACATTTCCATGGGTGAAAGAACCTTTATGCCACGGTTGTTTTCAAGCCTTTCCCCCTGGGATTACTGAACAAAAAACTGTAAATATGCAAAGCAGATTAATTAGTTTCCCAAGGTCACCTGTACAGAAAAGGTCTCCATGCGTAAATATGAGATTTCTCTGCAGAAGAATGAATATCTGCAGATGAGTCGCTGCACGGATTTTATTGATATTTGCTCGGGAGTTAACGAAGCTCTGTGTGAGGCCTCATTTGGCCAAAAAGTATTTCTGTTTAATCCACAGCCTCGGTAAAAAAAAAAAGCAAGGGTTGGAGTTGTTAGAGCGTCTTAGTTCTGGTGGCTTTAACCGGAGGGTTTGCGCGCTGCACCTCAAAGTCCACAGCTCATTTGAATCCAGTCCTAAAGCCCTTCCAACCCAACAAACTCTGCGTGCTGACTCAAGACCAGGCTTATTAAGTCTAATCCCTGCAACCCTCTGTGTTTGTATTATCAAACAGGATTAGGCTGATACCTGTGTGTCGTTATACCAATATATTGGCTCCACTTTTAACTTTATAACAAGGCTAATAATCCACCTGTGATACTCTTGACTATAGGAACATCTGAAAACATGCAAGTATATTTTAATTGCCCGTAATTAATGTATACAAAACATTTTCATCTCCATTGAGTGCATGTGCTCTCCACAAATATAAAAAATGATATTCGAAAAGTATTCCATGGTGTTTTTTTACGGCGAAAACTATAGTTTGTTGTCCACAGCTGACATTACATTTACCAAACTTCTTTCTGCTGATTGATATGACTGCACATAGTCTCTTGATCCTCCTTAGCAACGGTCTGATCTCCTTAGCAACAATTAGGGAAAACTAACCTCTCGAAGGTCTTGTTATTAGGTCAGTAATACATTATTTTTGCCGTATTATTTAAGACAAAGCTACTTTGAAAGATGCAAGTTGCCATGTGTCACAATGGAAGGAGTTAAACTGCAATACATATACACTAGGGAGAATTGTAGTTTAGTAAATGAATGCTACTTGGGAAAAGCAAATCTAACTACTATGTAAAAAAAAAGGACTATGATTATTTGAGGGGAAATGTACAACAAAATATAAAAGGAATTGTGTTTTCACCAGAGATTGTATTAACTCTGGGCTTAGTTTAGTAAAGAGGTCTATTTTAGTCTTGTGATACTTTTATTTTCCACGTGCACAGACCCCTTTTGCACATGCAGGCGTTACACAAAGGTGAAAGGTCAAGTGTGTTTGTGGCTGTCAGACACACATTGAAGGAATGCACTGCAGGGCTGCTCAAAGGGGTTCAAATGTAAGACGTAAGCACTGGAAAAAGTACAAAACACAATAATCCTTTCCTTTTATGGAACAACATTTGATGTTTCAGTTATTTTTGTGAGCTACATGAGTCGGTCTCAGGTCAAACGCACATTAAAGAGTTTGGAACATAATGTCCCTTAGTATTGTATCCTAAATGTTTTCCTTGTTTCTCGTCTTGATATTTGACATTGTTGATGTTCTTAATAGAGATGCTTATGATGCTATAAACATTTCAGACAATAAATCTGACAATAAAGTGTTATCCTATTGTCGTATATTTTACCCCCAGCACCAATGGCAGTGACAGTCTCCTTAAGCACAATGTTGTGTCATAAAAATGGTTTGTTTTGTGATAAAAACAGTCCGAAAAATAAAATAAATCTATTTGATGGAACATAAAAAAGTAACTGTCAATACTGCATTTGAGTGCCTATCTTATATAGACATATTTAGCTTTTCACATACATTTTTGTGCATCAAGTGACCAATTTTGACAAATGGACTCCGCATTTCTTTAAATCCTCACATCAAACAAACCTTCATGCATTACATGTTTATAAATTGGGTTTATAAATCATTTACCACATATATCATGTCTAATCTTGGTCCGACACACAGTTCATCTTATCCTCCAGCAGGTTTACTCAGCAGTGTGAAATGCCCTCTGACGACTTTGATCAAGTGAATGGGATACAACCCACTTAAATGGACCATTAAAGAGAATTAGGCACATCATAATCGCAAGATACTGTAGCACATTACATGGAATGGTTGATTAATTTCTCATATGTGGAAGCAGAAAAAGACTTTGATGCATAATGTACATCAGAATATACTAGAGCCATATGGTAATTACTCAAATACTGAATTAACTGATTAATTAACTAATCCTGCCACGAAACATTCCAATAAAAGTTAATGATTCAACTAATCGTTCTGCCTTCATGCCAAAACACATGCTGGTACTGCCCTCTGTTGGATTGAGCCTCTCATTGCATGTATTGACAGGATTCATCATATCAGTGTTGCACCACAGGATGGTACAGTGGTGCATTTCAAACAGCAGTAATGTAATGACTCCATGCAGGAACTTCAGTGTTTACCAGTACAAGTCGTGCAGGAGAGGCGTATTAGAGCCCAGCTGCTCTCTGTGGACTGTAATTGAGTTAAAGGCCAATATCATGTTCAGATCAATGGCGACATACTGACACTTGTGTCTTCCCAAAAGACAACACAAATGTAATATCAGGGGCTGCTTATTGTAAGCAGGAGTCATGTTGCAGAAACATCCCTCTTGTTTTCAACCCTGTGTATCTGAGGCACGACAGATGGAAGATGAATTACAAGATGACACAAAGATCCTAAATTGGACCAAGATTCCCTGACTTCCTCCATTTTCTGAGGGTTAATTACGCTACACGGATACCATTGATCTGATGTTCAGCGGACAAAACTACAACTTGCAGATAATTGCTCGGGGGTACTTTGTGATCAATAATACACCAACATAGGAGGCTGTATTGGAAAGTCTGTGTATGGGTGATTGCTTACATCAATCCTTCTACAGACAGTCATTTCCGAGCTGCTGCCCTGCCCTGCTCCTCTTTTGTGTGTACCAGCCTATTGAGGCAGATATTTTTTTCACTCATTGTCTGGTTCTTTTGAGGCTTTTTCAAACAAAAGACACCCAAGCTGAAGTTTTTTTAATCGTTTTTAAAGAATGGAGGCATCATCATGAGTGGTTGGAGGTATATGGATATCCTCTGGGGAGTGGAAGGCAAGCTCCTTGCCCTGCATGCAGCATCAGGAGTGACCGCCAGCGATGGTAGATGATGGTAAGGGGATGATGCCCACAGGATTCTCTTGAGGAGGTGGAGAAAGCATAAGAGGGGGAGTGGGGGGTGGGGGGGTAGATGGTTGTTCAGTGGGAATCTGTAGCACTGCATTTTACTGGTTGCACGTTGGGCGGAAATGATCTTTGTCTCCTTGAGATCTCTGGATGTTTTCCGATGGTTAGGAGATTTAAACTTATTGCTGATTCCTCAAAAATACAGACAAGGAAACTTGATCCAGATTTAAAGGTGGGTGTTGTTTACTTCTGTTCGTCCCGTGGAAATAGCAGGATTTTGATGGATGTTAAACTAAAATGTGCAACCCTGACTTAGTTGGATAGGAAATGTGTTAGTCTATAACGCTGATGTGGATAAAGTCAACATTTTAACATTTAATGCTTATTTTGAAGTCATTTAACATCATTTTCAGTTCAAAAGTGGCTTCCTGGTCTGCACTTTCTGTCACTGTTGATATAAAAAAATGTATTTACAGAAGGGATTTCACTGTATTAGTCATAACGCCATGCATTAGACCTCAGAGAGTTGCATCTCCCCTAAACAGATTGACTCTGCTTCCACAGAGTCTTCCAGGAGGCCATGCCAGGCAGCCCAGAGAACATCCCCCTGGGAGAGTGCACCCTCTCCCAGTCCAGGGACCAGCTGACTCCCCCGAGCCGCACAGAGAGCACCGTGTTCAGCCTGTCCCGCAGCGAGTCCATCTGGACCACAGAGACCCCCCGCAACAGCAAGTGTGAGGAGTTCTGGTTCTCCATCCACCTCATGTCGACGGGGGGCAGCTTCCTGGCGTGCGGCATCATCATCAGCAGCCTGTACTTCGCCGGTCACTGGAGGACTGTGACTAACTTCCTGGGTCCGGCCCTGCTCAGCATCGGGATGATGGTTTTTGTTGTGGGTGTGGTTCTGATCCCCATCACCAGGGAGAACAGGAAGCAGGCGACCATGAAGAAGCCCCTCAGTTACTACAGGCCTCCGGTTTATAACCTGTGATCAACAAAATCCTGTTTGGGGATAATCAACATGAGGCACTTTAAGAGCACGCTGGATTAAAGTTCAGCATGGGAGCTTATTATAAAAAAACTATTTTTTATTTCTCCAGGATTGACGAGCACTTATCTCAAGTGTGCATGAAAACATTTGCATTAGTAGCCATGGCTGTGGAAAATGAAGGTGAGAGCACAAGGACAACAATGTGCTGTAGAAAATGCAATCATTCAAGCACAATTTAGCGAGGAGGCAAACTGTCCTTATGAATTTTCATGAGGGAAAAGTGGACAAGGGGATTTCCTAATGCTGTGTGGTAGAGTTTATACCAATTCATGAATAATTAAAGGTTGTGAGAGCTTATAATTGTCAGTTCCCGGTTTCCTGTGTCTTGTTGCATGCACTGAAGTCCTTTTTGTGGAACAGAGGCTTTGAATCTGCGCGCATTCATCTTCAAATATATGTAAAGGACGAACATTTGACTGCTGTGACCTGAAAGCACATTTTCATAGGATTTAAATGTTACGTGGCAGGACATTTGTATTAACCCCTTCAGACTTGGCCTCCATCAAAGTGGACATGAAATATTCAGTGCAATTGGAAATTCAAAGTAGTATTAATCAATATGTAAGGGATCACAGGACTACTTTATGTTAAATTCAACTGAGCTTTATTGGCATGAATTGTACTACTGCTAAATAACATAGTATTGAATCATTACATTTTACAAAAAAATATGTAATTTAACATTAGCCGTTAAAGAGCCAGATCCTTTAGTACCACAGCATCATTAAATGGAGAATTGATATTGTCTAACTTGTATGTAGTGGACACGAACATTATGTCACACAGATCAGGAAAAAGGAACCAACAACACTAATAATGTTATTTGTTTGTTGTTTGCGGATGCCCTGTCTGTAGCATTACATGCTAACATTAACATGTGGGTACAATTGTCCCAAACCCCAAATGATTGATGTAAGGTTTGTTTTCTATTGTGAAGTCAGTCTTCGATTTCATCCAGGGTGGCATTAAAAATGTTTTAAAATTGTAAGAAAATGCACTTGCCTTAATCTGTAGAAGCCATGAATGTATTTCAGTGTTTACAGCTCTTGCCCAATGGCCTTAAATAAAGTTTTATACAGATATAACAAATACATGAATGTGTGGCAAAATTTACACAAGAACAGACACCTTTTCACCTTTTTGATATCAACATGCTACATCATGATATGGTACATTTGCACTTCTTTTTTTTGTGTGTGCTTATGACAACTATCTTTATAGAACTACTATTGTTTTCAGTGGTTAACTTGTTTCTTTTTAAAGAAATACTGCTTCAGATTATGTTAAATTCATATTGAAATGATGATGTTTATTATGTAATCAATGTAATATTGTAAAGTGAATACCATATTATTTTACTTAATATACGTTTTGGTTATTGAAGTCCCTATTCAGTACACTGCAGTACATTTGAGTCCCCCAGCCTCTTAAAATATGTGTGTTAAATGTAAACATGTTAGACATCAGACACACATGTGAACGTACTCTGGAGGTGTCAGAACCCCAGCAGAGATCATTTATTGTTTTTTTTTACATAAATAATAATGGAACTAATTTAATCAATGAATCCTTGGTCAGTAAAAATGATCTGATCGATGATACTCAAACAAGAACTCACTTTTCAGGATATTTCAAGATATCAAACTGAAGATATTTGGACAGGAATAAAACCTTTGTATATGTAAACTTGCATTTGGAATTTGTTCTGACATTTCATGTTGAATAATTGAGAAAAATGACGGTCAGATTTACCAAAAAAAGACAAATCTAATGACACAAATTCTTCAATAAACCGTTTTTTCAAAATATAAAATCATCACATTTTATGCATATATTTGTATGTAAAAGACAGCCTTTACTATTGTGTCTGTCTCTGTTGAACACTCCATTCTATTGCAGGCACACAAAAATGTAATAAAGCTTCCTAGAAATGTTGATTTAGCTTTATTTGTACAAGAGAATATAGGAGTATGTTTTAAATGGCACCATTGTATTTATTATATGGTCTATCATAGCCTAAAGGGCTTTACACAGTCCTCCTCACAATTAGAAAAAGGCCGAGTCACGATACCTTCATTTGAATGTCAAACGATATGGTAAACTTCCTGCATCTTTTGCATGATGTCACCTGGAGCAATATATTGTGGACTAACCTGCTGTGTTGTAAGGAAACCATAAGCCTGCCTCATGGAAAGTGTGTGTGTGTGTGTGTGTGTGTGTGTGTGTGTGTGTGTGTGTGTGTGCG
>CALSBZ010044873.1:116883-133325 GCA_943591055.1 Gobionotothen gibberifrons | reverse complement strand
GGTGTGTGTGTGTGTGTGTGTGTGTGTGTGTGTGTGTGTGTTCAGGGGTGTGTGCATCAGGGAATAAGCCTGGGAAAAGCCCGTGTTTATCTGCACTCTAAAGGTGGGGCGTTTCTCTACAGGTGCGCTGACTCAGCTCAGGTACAAACCCTGAAGCATCCTCCCGTTATGAAGCAGCTGTGATGTGTCCACCATGGAACGGATAATGAATGTTATAGGAGGATGCATTCCTGTATTCTTCATCGCCATATTATTCGATGTTTTGGGTCTGGTTCTGCTTTTCGTGGGCATATTCGCCAACGTGCGCCTCAGTAGCGGACTATTTTACGGCGACTTCTTGATCTACACCGGCTCTCTGATCACCTTCGTGAGCCTGGCCTTCTGGCTCATGTGGTACGTGGGGAACATCCGGGTGTCGGAGGACGACGGGTGGAAGAAGAGGAGCCGTATAGTGAAGCTGGCCAGGAAACTATCCGAGAGGTTGAGCCAGACGCTGAAAGGGGAGCCACGCGTAAAATGTGTGGATGAGGAAGATGACTGCGGGAAGAGCTTACCTGCACACAAAGCCAGCAGGGTGACATGGGGCAGGTCCACAGCCTACCAAAATGAGGGCTATGAAGAGGGTCCAGACTCCCCTGCTGTGGAGAAGAAAGTGGAGATAGAACAACAAGAAGCAGAAGAAGACGCAAACATCTGAACATATGCCATGAATGGGTACCTTCATATACAAATCTGCTGCAGGGACTATTTCACGTAAGATGCTAAAAATGCTATTATTTCCCAGCCCAAAACTGAAAGCATAGAGATAAAGTCATACCCAAGATTTATTAGAAATATGGAGATCCAAAGAAACTTCACTCCCTGAAACACTCCCGTTGTTATTGCACTTAAAAGGTATATTGCTGCTTTTATTTTCAGTAACACTTTATGGTATATGTCTGTAAGTTTCATGGAAAGAATGCTACTGGGGAAGATGGGAAAAGTTTAGTTTTGCACTAAAAACAAAGCTACTGTACGTCAATATTTATAAATATGCCAAGATGTGAACATTGATCCACAGGCAAGCAAACAATTCAACGTACATGAAGAACTAAGTTAACATTTATAGTCACTAAAAATGAATCAACTTGGTTTTCAAATGAAACGGTTGAGAAAACTCATAGTTTCCCTTTTAATTACAAATTGTCTTTCCAAGAAACTAGTCATTGTTGACATGAAAACATATTTGTGGTTTACTTGAAGGGTTCAATTGTATTATATGTCCACTTTATTCACAAACATTAAGGTCTCAACTATTTCAAACCTTTCTCTTGTTAGTTAGTATATATAGTATTTACACGGAAGCACATTATAAACATTAACAATTAAGGTCTTAAGGGCTTTAAAGCCGTGTCATATTTTAAAGGGGTGCCAGGTTAAAATCTATTTCTTAAATTAATATTTTGTGTAGTCAGCCATACATGAAACTAATAATCGATAGTTCGTTTTTTATTTCTTATTTTATGTCTAGGAGTAAATCCTAATAATATATATTGCAATTTATATTGAATCCAAAAATAGTGTGCCTCCTCAGAAAGGCTGTTGTGTTAAACAAGCTGACGTGTCATAGTTTTTTTTAATTCAAATTCTTTCCCACATGTTCCAAAACATTTCACCTATTTTAAACAAGTTGTTACTGCTTACGAGACAAAGAAAAGTCAAGTCATGTTTGCTCTTTGGTTTGCTGTCAAAACAAAGTGCACTGGTCAGACTGGTTTTGTCTCAATGGTGTTGTGTTGTTTAAACAAACCTGAACATTCCGGACAGAGGATCATATGACCTGGGACCCTGAGGAACAAACTGTATCTACTAAAGCAAATGTGGCAATAGGAGACACAAATTGTAGTCCAAATGATAGCACACCTTATGTAAATGTCCCGGCCGTGCCAGGGATTTGTTTATTCAACCTGAAGCAGCCTTTACCACATACAGAGTTAGTTAGCATGACTGACAGCCTGACACACTTGAAACGTGTGATGTTACAGTAAATAAAACCCATCGGTGCTGTGTACATGGGCAGGAGGTTCCGCATAGCAGAGAGAAAATGGTGGCAGCCTGTCATGTCAAACAAGCAGCTCAAAGAGAAGTTTCCATTACGTGCATTTCCTCATTGTGATAGTCACTTCACAATAGGTGTCATTATTGTAGTCATGCACGAACCGTGGGTTATCAAATATTGAGGGAAGGCTTGAATGAAGTGCATCCACCCTGCAGAGCTGCTCCCAAGTTAAATATGAAGAGCAAGTTTCTTTCCACTCTCTGAACTCAGTAGGAGTAAAGTCAAGAGCGAGCTTTGAACCATCAGATAAAAGATGCAACACACTGATGCGGCTCCAAATCACTTTAGTGTCATTAGCTGAACAAAAAGGATCAGGGGGGCCTCAATTAATGATAGCAGGCTTATCGCTGTGCACACACAAGCTCAATGGCAGCTGATTGCGAAATATATGTGCATAAATCTGCCATGCAGCTTACAGAAAATGGTTGAGGTGTCACCTTAATGACATGGAAGTAGCAAAACAAGTCGGCCCTGCACAGGAATGAAGGACCGAGAGGCTTTCATATTTATGAGCAGCTCAACCAGTTGTTGTGGTTGCATACCAGTCTTCCCAACAAGTCTGGTGCTATGATAGAAATGTAAGGTGTGCTGAGGCTGAAACAGTATGATCTTGAAAGCACTTTAGTGTAGAGACTTGCTCTCACTCCTGTCAGACGTTCAAACGACATCCACCTGTCCGTCTCTGAAGGCCCAACAATGAAGGAGGGGAACTATACCAGCGTCTTCGTGTCGATTGCTGTGATTTTGGACGTCGCCGGACTTATCCTCTTCTTTGTTGGGATCTTTGCACCTTTGAGTTACTGGGACTTTTTTGTGCTGTCCGGACCTTTGCTGATCTTCATCAGTACGTTTTTTTGGATATTCTGGTACATGGGGAACATCAAGGTGTCTGACGAGGAGCTCAACCTGACCAAACATGACATACTGTGAGACAGTATGTGTGAAGCAGGGCTGGCCGAGCCGGACTCTTTCAACCCAGCAGCACGATGATGAGGAAGGGACTGAAGGGACAGATTGAAGCAGAAGCTTCGTCAAAAATCATGAATTTGTGAGCCTGGCACTCCTTGAAGTTTTGCCTCAAGTGAAGGATGTGTGATAAAACCAAATCCGCGCACGACCAGGAACACATTTGACTAATCCCAGGAGATAAAAAGAACTATTTTCCACCCTTACGACTTCAGGGTAAAACAACTTGTCATGTTGTATGTGGACAGCATTGATTCCTGGACTTTGTTGGAGTGGAAAATGTATTTCTCAGCACTTTCATTGGAAGCAAACTTTAAAAAATGTGTGAAACTGTATGCCTTATTTATGTTGTTATCATGTACATTATGATTTGATATTTATATTTCAACATATCTTTGCACATTCATGTTAGATGTATAAGCTTTTGGAATCAGGGACTAAACATGCTCTAAAATGACATTTGTTGTGATCTTTGTTGTGTGTTGTTGGGCTGCACCTCCATAAGAACTGGCCAAACAGGAACTGTAGGTTTCTGCTCAGGGTTATTTTAGTCTTTAGTACAGAGTTCAACAGGAAGAATTAACATCTCTCTCACACAAGCAAAATCACTAAGGTATCCAGAAAGACGGGAATCATGATCATTCACAAAGCCAACTAGCAGAGATTTGAAACCATGGGTATTTTATTTCATTACAACAATATATCCACACATGTAAACATCAGCTGTAACACCTGTAGGCCTAATATTGCATTTATGTTTGTTAAAGCTTGTTAGCAAGCAAGCACAGATGCTTCAGGTAGTTAAAATGCATCCATAAGTCGTAGATTGAATTAGCCAAAAGGATTGGAAAACAGTAAGCTAAAAGAAGGCTAATGGAAACAGATGAAAAAGTCTGCTAAAAATAATTGATAAACAGTTGAAATAGTTAGTTAAAATTATTGCATAAACTGTATAAATAGTTAGCTAAAATAAGGCATAAACCGTGAAATTATAAGCTTATATAATGCATTAACTGTTGAAATAGTTAGTTTAAGTTAGCTACAAGTATTGGTATAGAGTTGAAAAATCTGTGAAGTAATGCTTAAACTGTAGAAAATTGTAGCTTAAAGTTATGGATAAGCAATTGTAATAGTTAGCTAAAAGTCATGAATAAATAGTTGAAATATGTAGCTCAAAGTTAGCTAATGGATGAACAGTTAAAAAGGTCTGCTAAAATGATTGGATAAATAGATCAGGGGTAGACATTAAGGGTAAAATGCCACTGGCCCTCTGGAAGAAAATGAACACATTTGTTGCAATAGTAATTTATGCACTAACTACATTACTACTTGTACTACAACATTTGAATCATCAGTTCTTCCTCATTTTCCTCAATTGTTCATATTTGGTTTATTAAAATAATGATATTGTGGTCATTGTTAAAAAAATTCTGCTATTATTATGAGTATTATTATTAGTATAATACGCTTTCTGCCTTCCTGTCATCAGGAGTTAGAAATGTAATGGCTATGTAATAGATTAGATTAGAGCCTTCATTATCCTAAACTGCTGGGACATCTCCCTATAGCCAATACCTTTATATGTTCTACTCTTCACTTACTTGTCAGCATAGGTCGGCAATGATGTACAGAGCCGACAGAAGACCTTGTTTATATTGGCATCATATTGAGAGGTGCAGTGACGCGTCCTAAAACCAGGAAGTAAGCTGCTGGTTCCCTCGACAAAAAAGCAATGGGATTTCTCCAAAGGGTTTTGGAAAATAGCTGGAAATAAGGTCTGTGGAAAACAAACCTGTTTGATAAATGCACGTTTTGTTCAGCCGGATAATCTCCACATGTCTACCCTACTTTTATAATTTTCGAATCATAAATCTAATCGATAGATTATAAAAGGGTTTTAGGACGCGTCACTGCACCACTAAGCCAACTCCATCGATAAAGCTGGCTGAAACGTTCTCTCCCTCTTCTTCTCATGCTCCCTGTCACTCTCCTTTAACTCCTCCGGTGACTTTCTTTAATTTGAAGATAGTTTTTTGCCCGGCGCTTGGCCGGTTATCGCTCGTATTCAAAACATTTTCGCGAATGGTTAGGTGGCGCGACAGTCTGTAGTGAAGGAGCCCGCTCCCGTGAGCGGGAGCCTGCTCGCGCTGCGCTCCGCAGCAAACAGCTGTTTGCTTTTCACCCAACAACGACAACCGCCTCACGAAACGCTATGTTGTAGCGTTAATAAACGAAACAATTTAACTAAATTGCTAGTCAAAATACCAATACCACAGGACCATTTGTTTTTTTTAAAGCAATATTTTTAGTGGCCCGAGCGGGCAAGTGGAAAGTACGTTATGCTGGCCCGGGGTGTCTAAATAGTGCTTCCGGGCCAGCGGGCCATTTATAATGTCGAGCCCTGTAGATGCAAGAATAGTGTAACATTGCGGTTTAAGGTGTATATCTACTGTACTGGCGTGTTCTATAATTTAGCAATAGGTTTTCCCTCAAAAGAAAACCAAAGCTGTGCGAGCTGAGCTTCAGTTTGTTCACCACAACAGCCATTGAGAAGAATGAAACTAATACCTCCCTTCCACGCCCAATTCTTCCCAGGCTTAATCAGCACTCAAGGCACCATTAGCCCCCTCAGACATGGAGAGTGTTATTAATGTGTCCATTTGGTTCCTGCCCCTGAGAGAGGAAATGGAGGAGAGGCGTAATGGGGCTCTCTCACTGCAAAGAGATGGAAACCCTGCTGCTCAGCCCCTCCTCCCCCGCGGGGCGCAGCCTTCTCCGTTGTGCTGAAATTCCCAAGTTGTCTTGATGGTATATATCTCATTATAATCTTAATCACAACTGTACTTGTCAGTGCATAATAGCATCTCAGTGATATACATGGCATTATGAGAGGCTCTACTTTACAAGAGCATGAGGCTCAGATACACTTCCTGGTTGGTTACAGCCTTAATCAAATAACACAGCATGATGAAGCATTTTGTCGGCAATGCTGAGAAAACATACGTCATGACTCCTAATCCTGTGGTTTTAAAGAGCTTTAGCTAATAGTTGATTCCCATTAGCTGTGCTACAATTCCTACTCAAAAATGGGACTGACTGTCGCCAGTGGAAAAACCTCCAGTACAGGAAGTATAATAAGAAACACTTATAAATGTTTTAAGTTTTAATATTTTAGATGTGGCTTTATTTATTAATCTTGATACAAGAGATAAGAAGGGATGAGATAAGATAATAGTTTGAAAAAAAGGATTTAAGTACTTATTAAAGAAGCACAAGTTTTGAAAAAAGCAGGGCTAAAAAGCAATAAATAAAAAAGATGCAAGATAAGACACAACAAATTACAAAGATATTTGCATAATACTCCTACACTTTTACAGATATGATCCATGAGGGATAATGGTACCCATAAATTATTCACAGGATGTGTGACATTGCACTATGATAGAGATATTCTGTCATGTTAAAATGGTAGGTGAGACAACAGCAGGGTTACGATATGATATGCTATCATGTGTTAAAAGTTCTGCCATCGGTATATGAATGATTACCAGAGATTTGTAATACAAGAACTGCCATCAAAATACTTTCTTCAAGTAATAAATCTGAGGTGTGTGAATGTATTCTCAGATAAGGATATGTCTCATTAGGGAACTTGTATATTGATAGTATCCACCTTTCAAATGCTTTTCATAATAAGCAGATAAATACTGGTACACGTGGCTGTGGGCACATACATCTGCCTTTAGGCATGTGATGAAGTGATGATGTTCATTATTCTGCTTGTGCACACTACCTCAGCTTAAAAGCTTAAAATGGCTGGCGATTTGGTGATGTCATTTTTGGAGGATTGTGGCGGTGCATGTCTCCCTCCAGTGGAGAAAGGTTAGAGGTGAATGATGCCGTTCAACCATACTATGATTAAGTAGATATAATCTTCTAAAATAAAATTCGTAACTTAATTAATTTAATTGATTTCATATGTAGGTTGAAATAATTGATGAGCATCATTGAAGTAGCCTAGTATGTTTTCATATCTTTGCAGTTGTACACATTAATTCTGTATTTTAACTTAATGCAATAATAAAATGTGGGGTAATAACAAAGAATATTTGTAACCAATCATTAATATGTAATTATTTTCCGCGATTGATCAGTTGTGAGAATGCCAAAAGCTATTTCTTCAGATGCTTGTCTGAATAAACTTCAGAAATATAATAATGATAACAATATTATTAATTATTATTAATTAACAATATCAAAAACAGGCAAAAGCAAGCCGTTTTTGATATTTTTGTATGATCACTTTTTGTGACAAATAACTGATCATATAGCTTTATAATTGATGACAATTTAATGTATAATTATAAAGGGACTCATATTTTTGTTTTAAGTGGCAAAGTATGTCACATAAATATTGTGTATCAAATATATATATATATTATATACTATATTAATATATTAAATAAAAGCTTTTGACACACATAAGGCTTTCCCCTTTATTTTAGTTATATGTTTTGCCTCAATAAGGATTCAGACCATGTTACTCTTTTAGTTCTCTATGTGAAATGTTTTCTGACCTGCAAACTAGAATGTGCCGTGAAATAAATGTATTATTTTGATGTTGACTAACCTTGGTTTTGCATTCATGCTGCATTCAATGAAACCAATCAGTTAGCGCGTGATCATTACTTTACTCTTTACTCGCCATGGCTGTTATCATCTGATGTCTGCTTGCACGCGCGCACACACCACTTCCGCACAGACAGTGTTTACAAACAAGTGGCCTACAGATGGCAGGGTCACTCACCCGTATGATAACAAGGCCTGCAGACAGGACAGCTCAGGATTATAAACCTGCAGCCCCGGCAAGGGCATTTAAAGCCCCAATCTTTCTGTCGAGAATAAAACATTTGTTTTTAATGAGGAATCTTTTAAATTAATTTCTGTTTCTGTATTCAGTTCAAAATGACAATATGCTGCAAAGGGGGCAACGTGCAAAACGTGTCATTGATTCTGTAGTGGAGGAGGAAGACCATCATGCAGTGTGGCTTTGCGCTGCTGCGACGTAGAGACTGAAGGGAGAATTGATCCTGCAAAATAATCTCATACATGCGGTAGTGTGTGAGTTTTAATACACGATTGGATGGTGATATCGATGCATTATTGTAGATTGTCGATCATTTCTCTCTGTAGTGATTATTGTGACAGATTGCACGTGTAAACCGGTTGATCCACTCCTTTCCTGCAAGGTGAAAAAACCGTACACGCCACCTCTTGCTTCTCACCAAGCAGCATATGCGCGTATTGCTACTCTCCAACCGACCTTGAATCTGTCCTAAGATTAATACTCACGCGTGATTTGTTGCAGTCGCAGGGCTGCATCGGCTTCCTGTATTCTGATTGGTGGAGCGCGCTGTCAGTAAAAGTATATCCGCCTCTTGCTCTGTTTGGTTGGAGCTCTCTGCTACCCTTTCTCTCGGCGGTGGGTCGGAGCCGCTGTCCCTGGCCTCGCATGTTCCCCTCTAAATTCCTGTTTTCTATTTGATGCCCCTATTGTACATTTGATCCATTTAGACCCTTCTGTTAGGCCACAGTCGGGCGTCCATACACCGTTTTTTATTTGCCCCAGTATTTGGCATTTTGAGACTTAAACACGAACATGGCCGTGGTGAGTGGATCGTCTGGGCCGGTTGCCCGGCTTGAGGGCCGTGAATTCGAATACATGATGAAAAAGCGCTCGGTGACCATCGGGCGGAACTCGTCTCAGGGCTCAGTGGACGTGAGTATGGGCCACTCCAGCTTCATCTCCCGGAGGCATCTGGAGATATTCACCGCCAGCGACGATGGCACCGGCAACGGGGATTTTTACCTGAGGTGTCTCGGTAAAAACGGGGTGTTTGTAGACGGAGTGTTCCTGAGACGGGGCGCCCCTCCTCTGCAGTTACCACGAATGTAAGTTCCCCCTCTCAGCGAACATGTGGATGCTAGCGCTAGTAGCCGAGAAGCTAAAGTTAACAGTCAACAACATTGGGTTGATAGTGGCTAGCAGGGTTGAGAGCACCACGTGTTTTAGCATGTTAGCAAGAACTCCGCATCCTGTTCCCTATGCCATTTTCTTTGTTGACATTTTTGTTAGCAACAGTGTGAATTGGCCGACTGCCTTCACCCCACATTCCCTCCTGTGGTTATCTTTGCGTTAGCCGCATTCCACGGTGTCTGTTTTGGTGGCTACATAGCCAAAAATAACTAGGCTAGCACACAGCTTTGGGGACGCTGTTGTTGATATTGACTAGTAGCAGCTTTTTCTGTCACGTGGACACCCGTAAGTCAGAAATGTATATCTGGTGGTACTGAAAACATTCGCCCTTGTTGTTATGCAAACACGTTAGCTAGCAGTTAGCTGCTGCTTCTCTGTAGTTGTGAATGGAGCTCCTCTCGACCCCTAAACGTAAACAAACCAGCCCGTCCCCGCCCTACCGGCTCACAACAGAGCCTGCGGGACCTTTGGCCTCTGTTCAAATTCGAATTCATGCTCGCTGGTGTATTTAACTAGTTAATTATGAACAGTATTGATAAACTAGAATTGACCCTCCTCATTCATTTCAAAGTTAAATGAGAAGTTTTTCCCATAGAGGTTGGTTTGCCTCTCCAAAAGAAAGTTCCAGAGCTATGTTGTGCAGGTTGTAGCCTGCACCGTGCCATTGTTTATCTTTTGAGGGTTGTTGATAATGTTCTGCTTTCTCAACACACTTGTATTACTCGGGAATGTATCGACCTGATCTGTACTAACATTTACCAATGGGATTTTAAATATATGCCGCCTGGTGTGGATGGCCAGAGAGAACGTTATATACAGGGGTGCACACTTTTTTAGTGAGTTACTCAGATGAGTACCAGGAGACAGCGTTTGGTACTCAACCCACACGAAGCGTGGTCCTCCTCAGTGTCTTCTTCACTGTCCTCTATTTACACTTCTTGCATGCTAGATGATGATGATGAAGATGCACCTCCCTGTCTCTTTTTAAGCCTCCGATTTGCTTTCTCCAAAACTTGTTGCCAAAACTGTGAAGTTCTTGCATTTCCTGAGGCCAAGTTGAAGGATCAAATACTAAGAAATGATCACATAACTTGAAGTCATATCTGATTTAAGATGTGGGAAGTTACTAAGTACACTTATTGAAGTACTGTACTTGAGTACAATTTTGAAATATTTGTACTTTACTTGACTTTGATCTACTTTGTAAAGTTAGACAATAACAATAATAACAAAAATAATAATAGGCAATAACACTTTAATGATCAATCATTACAAAACATATCATATATTATTCTGAAATGGACCAATCTGCACTTTAGGCGCATTCACACCGCAGCACTTTTCCCACAAAGGTTCATGAGAACTTAGTTCATGAGAACTATGAACTAAGTACAGATCGCGTTTACACATTAAGAGTTAGACCTTACACACTTAGCTATTTTATCTACCTCTGGAACAAGCTAGTTATAAATATGTTTATTCTTCACTGTCCGGTCACTCATTACTGGATCAGTGAGCTGCATGAGACGATACTGACAGGCAGTCAGGAGAGAGAGAGAGAGAGAGAGAGAGAGAGAGAGAGGAAAAAAGAGCGCTTCCACTCATTTCTCCTGTGTTATTATCCAAAGTTTATGTAAACTTGACGGCGAATAATCGATTAATATTCGCCAGGGCTGTCCAATTTTCGATTTTGATCATGGTCAGTTTCTGGCATCCCTAGTCCACACAGCGGCGTGCGCTGACACTTCACCATTCACTTTGAATGGGGTGACGTCACTTTTCACCGAACTGCATCGTGGGAAGCGACGCGGAGCAATGTTCAACTTTTGACGCCTCGGCAGAAGCGTCAGCCAATTGAATCATATGCCAGTACAAGCTCTAGCCAATCAAACCGCTGCTTGTGTGTCAGGGGCGGGAGATTCATGTGATTGGTTGTTGGTCGAGTTTCAGACACACCCGCCGGCAAGCGTCAACGCACGCCGCTGTGTGGACGGCCGTAAATGGAAGATCCCCATAGGCCCCGCCCACTTGATCGGATCGGCCGATACTGATTCCGGCGATCGGCCCCAAAATTGGCGATCGGAGCATCCCTAATAGGAACATCATCTCTGGTTGTAAACAAACTACCCTGTATACATTGTGTTGAGAGGGATTTATTTGGGATTTAAGCACTCCAAAAAGTGGTTGCAATAATTTACCAAAGTTGGTTGTATAATCGAAAACAACAGCCTCTGAATAGAATTGGGAGGGATGAAACCCTCTTTAATGGTCACACATGCAGAGCACACAGCACACACAGTGAAATGTGTTCTCTGCATTTAACCCATCCTAGTACTAGGAGCCAGTGGGCAGCTATTGTACAGCGCCCGGGGAGTGAGGGGGGTGTCCGGTGCCTTGCTCAAGGGCACCACGGCAGGGCAGGAGGTGAACTGGGACCTCTCCAAGTAGCAGTCCACACTCCATATTTTATGTCTGGTCGGGGACTTGAACCGGTGACCCTACAGCTCCCAGTGCAAGCCCCTACTGACTGAGCCACTGCCGTTACAGGCCAGACTTTGCACACTGCTCTCGGCTATTGTGCAATCTTTCAATGTGAAACCACGTTTTACTGCACAAACAAAAAGCTTGTTTTGCCTTTTTTTGAACCTCAAACTGGACTTTTGCTCAAAAATATTGTCTGCAGCTGAACATGTTTGTGTTTTCATAACTAAATAGTAAATCAATGATTGCACTGCCACATCGCACATACACCCATGCATTTAATTAGTAGGCACCCAGAGGACCAAGGGAAGAAGAAGCAGCGGCGGTTTCAGGTTCTCGTATTGATCAGGCCCACTGCCAATAAAGAGCTTTTAATCAGTTGCACTATTTACAACAAGCACTTCTATAAGTAAGACACCTAGCACAGGCTAACATGATTTACTGTAATCCGCAAGCTCACTCAGACGACCCTCACTGTACAGGATAAGACTGCTAAAGCACAGATTGACATCATGAGAGAACTCGCACCGCTTTGGCCCAGAGGCCAGGTCTGTTGTATTCCAGGGATTCCTATTTGGTGATGTAAACAGAAAGGAACAGCCTTCCCTTCCCCTTTTTTTCCCTCCCCTCCATGTCCTCTCCCACACCCGAAAAACACTCTCCAAGTTCTTCCTGTCTCCTTTTGTTTACATTCTTATTTTGCATTTTGGGTGGGGGTGAAAATCAAGTGAAAGTTTTCAGTTGAACAAGCTTTGTTTGTTGCCGTCCTCACAGCTTAGCAGCATAGCAACTGTGCGTTAGTGTTCATGGAGTTCGGCCTCATTGTTCATACAGGAGAGAAATAGGGTCGATTTAAAGAGGCTTCAGTGAATGCATGCTTTCAGGGGGATACTCAACAATAAGGACACAGTTTCCCATGACATTGAACCACACCCAGACTATATAAAATGTCCAATTATTAATGAAAAAGAATGTCTTTTTTAGTAGGGCTGAAAGGGTTTGGTAATCAGGGAATGAATTGCTGTTTGGTCTAGGTGAGGAACTTCTTGATATCAGCAAATAAGTGGCGATAAATTAAAGTCTAATATCAGTTTTGCCATTAAGTCCTTGGTTAGATCCTCTTGCATATTAACTCACTCTTTGATCAGATATTTCCTAAATTAAGCTTTCCTGACTTAAATTTAACTCACTTTTCCTAGCTCTTAAAATATTAAAGATTGAGAAAATAGTGTACATTAAATGTTTTGGGTCATTCAAATGCAACAATATAAGGACATTGCTGGTCCAAGCTTTCAAATGTGATGTTTTATTTCAATGTAAATCCAATATCTTTGGGTTTTGGTCGGACATTTATAGACTCAACAACATTGATTAATTGAAAACTGTGAACTGATAATGGTAATTTGCACCCCCAGTTACATTATATGGATTAGTTAGCATTTATTATCATTAAAATAGTATTCAACCCCTTTCTCAAAAACCCATAAACCAAACATTAAAGGTGGGGTAGGTAATTTTGGAGAAACCAGCTCGAGTGCGCTAGAATTTGAAAATACTGCGCAGACGGACCTGGTGGAATACAGGGTCTACCGCGTTTAGGAACCGTTAAGCAGAACCAAAATTGTGTATGGGTACCCGGCATTTTCTTATCGGTTCTCACCTGGAACCGAGTTTCGGTTCCCAACCCTAACAAACGCGCACATGACCAATGAGGGCACGAGATACGTTTGTGCACAGATGGAAGGCTGACAGGCAGGTAGGCCATCCAGTTACTTTAGCCGGGCCGGCTAAAATGATTGGTCGTGCTTTTTACAGTACTACGGCTTCCACAGATGACATTTCTTTATGGATTTTTTGTCAAAGCACTAAAGATATTCATTGCTATCAGGATGTTAAGAGCATTCCATGGAATATAACAAAAAGTGTATCTCGAGTCGGTTTCTCAAACTTACCTACCCCACCTTTAAGTCTTAGCCACCCCAGCCAACCTGTGTCCATAGCTTTTAAAAACTCCAAAGTATAAATGTATATAGATGTCCTATTTCCATACAACAAATGCTCAATTTAGCCAATTTTTTTCTTATATCTTGGATAATTTCTTATAAGGCATCTTGTTTTTCTACAATGTTAAATATTCATTCATTTGAGAAGATATGCTTATTGTAAGGCTCTAGTTTCAAATAAAGGACATCTCACATTATCCATCAAACCAAGGTTTTCCCTAAAGTGTCGTTCCTTGAGTATTATTTTTATAGACTGACCACTTACCATTACCAAAGACAAAGGCCATTAATATGTAAAATATGAAAGGAAACCTTAACCTTGATTATATGCTAAGATTTTTCTAAACGGACTATGCTGCCAATGTTATCCTTATTATTTAATATTCGTTTATCAAAGCTGCACTAATGGTTAACATTCAGGCTTTGTCTTGAGCCAAAATGTAATATTGGACATACAGCGGTTCGCATTTTCAGCAGCTTGTAATACAGACAAGAACTCAAAAGAAGAGGATCGTTTTTGATATTTTATTAGTTCTTGATATATTTAGATATCACTGCCCTCACTCTGTCAGCTCTCCACAGCCGCTGGATATTGAGAAGTGCTCTGATGTTATTTAAAGGATCCTTCGTGACTTTGCCAGATCCACAGTAAAATCTCTACCCTTACTTAGAGGGTGCTGAGAGGGAACATGCACAATGAAAAGTGTCTCCCCTCACCAGTCTGGCCCCAGGAAGTGTTTCAGTCTCCTCCTGTGAGCCGCAAGATGTAGGTGTCAGGGATCCAGTTCTCTCAGCAGATGCCAGCTCTGTGAGGGCCTGGCGAAGAAACTGCTGTGCCTGGCACTCTGTGACTAGAAGAAAACAAATGTGTGTCTGCTCCGTCTCCCCGGTGTCAGACCGCCTGATCCTAACAGTGATTTAGAAAGGTTCCTTCTATTCACCACTATCTGTGAATGTTGAACAGTTCCTGTCACCAGCAAGGAGTCTGTTATTATCTCAGACTACATTATTTAATTGTAAGGAATCCACCCAAAAATATGTGAGTTTCTGTTGGCAATGTCTCTGCATTCCTGAGTTAGTTTTGTTGGTTGTTTCCGTTTTCTTTTTTATTCTACTGCATACCAAATGGAGAAGCAACGAGTTACATTTTTCATCCATTTATAGGCGCCCTGTTATGCTCATTCTTAGGTTAATGTTTGTATTTTGTGCCTCATTTGTGATAGTCTAACTGATATGGGGCATTTTTAGCAACATACTTAGACTTACAACTTGAGTTTTTACTGTTTTGTGTATAGTTATTTATCAACAGGCTTTTACACCAATACTGTACATTTGTGATGAGCTCTTATTGGCCCGACCCTGATTTACTGACGCTAGGTGCTTTGTGGTAATGTTTCTGTTAGGTGTTTTCATTTTTGAATGCCAATTGTAGCATAACAAACATTTCCAAATTTGGTTTCGGGTCTTAAATAACTATTAAATAAACCATTAAAGCGTTTGCATATTGACCATTTTATCCTTGATGAATAAATCACTATTATTGTTTAGCGTTCATTAGCACAAGTTAAGTACTTGCACTAAAGTAATTTGTTTCAGCCTTATTTATTACACAAGAGGAGTTGACATACAATTGAATGCAAGCATTGTCATTTTGTACATGGTGCTGAGACTAGTGTGCTGTTAGCATGTCTTCATTTGTATCCCTCTGCTTATTTTTCGCCGGTACTCCAGTGAGTAATAGCTCTGTGTTTTTGTCCTCTGCAGCGTAATCATGTGCAGTACTGTGATCATTTGCAGTTAGAAGCCGCACAAACTAAATATTTCCAGCAGTGTGGAGGTAGAAGGGAGCTTCATTAAGCCATTGCATCAGTATTCAAATGTAATTAACTTGCGCATTGTCTCTCGGCTAATTGGAGCCTGTCAGCTGAGGTTTACGTGTGGTATGAAGCGCTCACTGATTTTTGCCTTCCTAATGTTGATATGATTGACGGGTACCTCTTCCTTACTTGCCAGCTCTTTTAAAACGGTGTTTTGTTTTGCAGGTGCACTTTCAGGTTTCCCAGCACAAACATCAAGATCACGTTCACAGCGCTGTCCAGCGGAAAGAAGGTGAAGCGTGAAGCTCCAGAGTCTCCGGTGAAGCCCGTACAGCCCATGATCTCCCCGCTGACCATCAACATTCCAGACAACATCGCTCACCTCATGAGCCCCCTGCCATCGCCCACTGGCACCATTAGGTACGCACTTCTGCAAACTGTTATGTGTTCCCTAGCTAAAAGCAGGAAGAACTTTTCCTAACACCAACAACAATTTGTATCTAGAATGTATCCTCTGTAGATGAGTTGTTTACTTGCCAGGTCATTTAGCATTAATTTGCCTCCTGCTTTTTATTTTAAGATCATTTTGTAGGCCTTATTTGTCTTTTTTCCTCACAGAGAGTTGTTTTGAACCCGGCCACAGCCGTACAAGGGCACCATTGGCCCCATGTTTTGGGCTGAAGAATATTAAACATTTGAGTCCTGGGCCCTGTGCTACGAAGCTGTTTCAACCTAACCTGGATATGTTTGAGTTAGCCGGTTGGCCTAATCCAAAACATACGGCCTCTCGCTAAACGGCACTACGACGCGGGTTATCAAGTGGATCGCTCAAGCCAGCCGTGCCCTATCTATTTAGGTGCGCGTTTACATGACAGGGGTGGTATTTGGAGCATTCGACCAATCACAAACATGGAGAAGCGTACTGACAGCGCAGCGTCATACTTCCTCAATGAAAAGTCTATATAATTAGACAAATATGAAGACGTTAAACTTTAAACATCCATGACTTAAACACTTTATCCAGGATAAAAGCCACATAG
>CALSBZ010044873.1:102901-116873 GCA_943591055.1 Gobionotothen gibberifrons | reverse complement strand
AACACTTTATCCAGGATAAAAGCCACATAGTTGCACCTGCAAGGTGATTACAGCTGGGAACAGAACAAGTGTTTGAATACGTACATTAACAGGTTTATGATATCACTGCCCGTAAGACACGATCTGACTTTAATTAATTAATGATTGACTCGAGTGTTTCGTCAACTTAATGTGTTGCTTAAAATAATACTTCTGCATACAGTATGTGGCACTGTGAGTGTTGCACGGCCAGATACGGCTCAGCTGACTGACGTGCAATATATTCCGTGTGTAAATCGAAGAGATAATACATTTTACAGCATATAGACCGTAACTTTGATCCAGTTACTTATGTTGTGGCAGATATTTAAGTAAGCTTTCTTAACGTTAATGTTATAATAGTCAGATTGCTCTGAAGATGGGAGGTGATATTCTATTAATGTTCACGTTCACACAGTCGGTGATTTTTGCCGGCCGGCTTTCCTGCAACGGCAGTTTAAACTGTATTTGCTTTCTCCTGTAATGTGACTTGATCGCTTTAAACTCTGCACCCCGCTCCGCACACGGAGCTCTGATTGGTCAGCAGGCAGTGCCTTCACTGAGTTTAGCTCTTAGCCTGCAACCTAACCTGGTCCCGACCAGGTTAGCTGCTAAGCATAAGTTACCATGGAAATCTAGCCTGCTAAAAAGAGAACCAGCTTCGTACGACCGGAAAGCCGGAGTTTTCCCTGAATTTAGCCGGCTAAGCGAAAATCCTGCTTCGTCGTACAGGGCCCTGGCCAAAATAATTGCCATTCACTGTTATCCTGAGAATCTCTTAAAATGGCTCTATAGTGGACTCCCTTAACCTGAAATATTAAAGGACTTCCTTTTTAGTGAACTCGACAATCTTAAATAAGGTCATATTTAAAAGAAAAGTCCCCTGCATAAATATAAGGTAAATAAATGTTGAGGCTCAGCTTTTTCTTTTATGATAATTACTGCGGGGTTTTCGATTGTTTTTTAAAACTTTTCTAAGTTGCCATAGAGGATAATTATGAATACCCGGATGATGACAATTCTCCCCTTTTTTTTCTTCAGTTGTGTAAACGTACCATTTTCTGATTCTAACACCTGAGATCAGTGCTCGGTGGTCCCTCCCTCTCCGCCTGTAGCCGACCTTGACATGGCCCTGCAGGGTGATCAGCTTAGGCTTAGTTCAGAGACTGCAGGGCTCAGAGAGGGAGGCGCCTCCATCTCAGACTCTCTTATCCTTTCAACCCCCTGATCTCAGCCAGATGGCTAAAAACCAACCAGGTTTCTTCTGTCATACAGGTCCCCTTTTCAAGGTTATATGATATAATGTGTTTTCTCTTTGTAAATGAACAGTCGGCGTAAGATAAGCGGCACCAGGTGTAGCACAGTCCAGCGCTGCTGCTTCTTTGTGTTGTGTACCAACTTCTCCACAGTCCCCTGAGTCCTGAAATAAACATTAAAATATGTAAATGTGCCTTAATATCAAGTCTCTTCCACCTGGGTTATTCAAATAGATAATTGGACTTGGTTAAGATTGGTATGTGTTGTTGCTTAAGGCCTGATAGTGCCTTCTTAAATGACTGCAGTGTTTGAGAGGTGAGGCAATTTGCATAGGTGTGGGACAAAAGCGTGCCTCTGCAGCACAGACTGCGCTTACTCTAACCGTGCCTCTTCTGGGATATAATAGCCTAGTTATATTTCCGATGGAAGCAGCTAATAAACAACTAAATAAGACTATAACGAATTAAGTATTGACAATATTTAAAAAAATGTCTCTGCATCTCACGGTTGTTATTGTGTTTCCTGCAGTGCTGCTAACTCATGCCCCTCAAGCCCGCGGGGCGCAGGCTCCTCCAGCTACAGGATGGGGGGCCGCATGGTCAGCTCTGCAGAGCTGCAGCTCATGAATGACAACTCCCAGCCCGACAACGACAAAGACGCCTCTGGAGGGGACAGTCCCAAGGTGAGAGCGGGACCGCAGGACAGTCCCTCTGTTAGGAGGGGTGGTTTGCATCAAAGCTGACCCTCAGTTTGTGACACTGGTCAAAGTTTCATCACAATACTATTTCATATAATTTGATGTTTCTTTAGATATTGGTAAGTTATCAAAAACAAAATGTCATTTTATCATTTTGCATCGTCAGAATATTAAAAACTATAGTCCAGCATAAATGGCAGATTATCAAGTTTAAAAAGACAGAACTAGTAAATATCAAATATTTAGAAAGATTTCTTTAAAAATGTAAATGATCAGAATGTTTGCTAATTGGTTTCTCTATAAATTAAATGAGTCATTTCAGCTATAACAACATATCGCCATCTCTAACCTCAAACTAATAAAGGCTATATTTTGGTCCAGCAACCTTTGTTATTTTTTGCAAAAACTGAATTGTATCTGACCAAAATCTTATATACTAGATGTTTTACACTATTATATGCCTATCATTTCATAGACAATATCCAGTTTGGCAGTGTTTTTAGACTAGCAATACAATAACCACACGATTAAAAATGGGATTAAAATCCACATTTTTAAACTGAGAATTGAGAAAAGTATATATATATATATATATATACTTTTTTTTTAAATGTTTGCTTCATACTTAAATATGCATTTCTCCTCTGCTCACCAGGATGACTCCAAACCTCCGTACTCCTATGCACAGCTGATAGTCCAGGCCATCACACTGGCTCCAGACAAGCAGCTCACACTAAACGGAATCTACAATCACATCACAAAGAACTACCCCTACTACAGGACTGCAGACAAGGGCTGGCAGGTGAGTCCTCTGAAGGGTCTCTGCCCCAGAACCTGCTCAGAAGAATTACAAATGCATCATCAAAAATACTTTTTTTTATTTTCACGGCAACACCCTCACACCATTTTTCCTCTGCTGCAGAACTCTATTCGACACAACCTGTCATTGAACCGTTATTTCATCAAAGTGGCGCGGTCGCAGGAGGAGCCGGGCAAAGGCTCCTTCTGGAGGATAGACCCGTCCTCAGAGGGCAAGCTCATCGAGCAGGCCTTCAGGAAACGAAGGCCCCGGGGCGTGCCCTGCTTCAGGACCCCACACGGACCCCTCTCCTCCAGGTCTGCTCTCATCCCACTGTCACACACTCAAGATTTGATTCATACACACCATCATTCAGTAACTGTAGCGTTCATTAGCACAATCTTTTAACAACTTTTACTAATTGTAGTTTTATTTTGGTATTTTAAATAAATATAAATAAAAGAGCACCTTTTTTTTTATTTTGTTCAGATAAAAACATGCTTGAGATACATTGCTTTCACTAAAGCCTTATATGGCAACATTTAAAAACATGTCCAGGGTCCAGTACTTCATTTATCAAAACATTTTACTAAAAAAACAACCAGAAATTGCTCCCACTCAAAAATATTCCTTCATTGTTGTCCATAAACTATAAAAATGTTTTGCTTTTGATGTCATTGATGTTCACTCATGGTGCACATGAAGGTCAGCTTCATACTGAACAAAATCTTAACCACCTCTTTAATAACTGTAAAATATTGATATTGCTGTAAGATGGTTAACCCTCCTCTCTCTGACCCTCAGGAGTGCCCCAGTGTCTCCCAATCACTCGGGCGTCCTCTCCGCTCACTCCAGCGGCGTCCAGACTCCTGACAGCCTCTCACGAGAGGGCTCTCCGGTCCCCCTGGAGATGGAGACCACCTCGGCCCCTGCCCCGACCACCCCCACGGTGGTCCAGCCCAAACTGGCAGTCATCCAGGAAGCACGCTTTGCACAAAACACACCAGGTATAAAACCCTTTTTCACAATTGCATTTGTAGTTACAACTTGAGTGACTATAGAGACTTCAACACTGGATCTTTTTGGTTTAGGTACTTTGAACATGTCTGAATTTTACTCTTAAAAAGCTGTTGGAAGCAATAATATAATGGCGCATTTCCACTACAGGGCCTCGCTCTGTATGGCTAAGCCTTGTTAGGCCTTGTTAGGACTGGCTCACTTTATGCTGCGTTTCCATTACAGTTTAGTAGCTGGGGCAGTAACTATAGTAACGCAGTGTAGGCGGAGCCGTGACGTGATCTTCAATGAGAACCACAGAAAACCAACATCAGCCGTTAGCTGTTAGCACTCAGAGCTCACAGCTCCTCATATCTGTTCAGAAACTAGACAAAAGTTAAACAAGTTCAAACCACAGACTGTCTGTGTCATGGCGAATACAGTCGCAGGTTTATTTATGTCTGTATAGGCCGTTGTTGTGAGTGTGGACGGTCGGAGCATTTGCTGCGTTAGCTTAGCCGATCTCCATTCAGAAAACACGCATTTTAAAAGGTTTTTCGCCTGCCGTCTGTCTGCAGACTTGTCAAAACATTAATTCATGTTTTTTACTAACCGGTATCAGTATGTTGTTACTTCGGCATCATTTTGAAACGTGTATTACAATTAAATCACGGTCAAATATGTTCATCTTGTTGTAGTTGTAGCCCCTTGCCAGCGATTCTCTCTCTAGTTTAGCATACTCAGCCCGACTCAGCCTGGTTGTTGGCCCGGAAAGAACCTCGATTTTATGGGGCCAGAATAACTGTGAAATAGTACCCGCTAGCCGGTACTATGCTAAGTGGAAACGCAACCAAAAACGGGCTGGGCACGGCACGCTTAAAGCGAGCTCCGCACTGTAGTGGAAATGCGCCATTAGTTACCTCCATGATTTCAAATAAACAAAGGTGTACATTAAATATCTCTGTGTCCCTCTCTGTCTCTGCTCCAGGCACGCCTGTTAACAACCAGCCGGTACTCATAGCAGTCCAGCGCCAGTTACCTCAGAGCATCAAGCCAGTGACCTACACCATGGCCTCCCCGGTGAGCACCAGCAGCTCGCAGCCGGCCATGCAGACGGTGCACGTCCTGCAGCAGATCCCCGCCGGCTGCATCAGCTCCGCTGTACTCGCCCAGCCAGCCACCATCATCAAGGGTGAGCTGCAGGAGAATGGAGACCACACAGGGCTCAAAGGTGAGGCAGGGGCATGCTGGGTAATGTTGTTATCCACCTCCATTTTGTAAATTGGCACACATCTGGAGTTCATCTCAATTGATTATTTCGCCTCCTCCTTTCCCTCACTCGCGTCCCTTCCTTGTGTCTTAGCTCCGCCTCCGTAAGACGTTAGCGAGAGACACAAGGAAGAGACGCGAGGACAGAGGAGTCCTCAGGTATTAATTGGGATGTCCTCGTTCACTCCAGCGTCACCATAAACAACGCCCTTTACTTCTGGTGCGTGCAGTTTTATCCCCCGTCACTGGACTTCCCTCCACATACATCCCTTCAAACCTGAGATTTAGTTTCTCATTGAAATGATTTCGTCCATCTCTTCCATTCATCTCTTTTATTATAGTTTTCTATGTATTATTTTCGGTCCTGTATTTGTTTTTCCAGGTATAACATTTCATTTAAGTTATAATCATAATAATACATTTCATTTCCAAGCGCTTTTTCAGGTGCTCAAAGACACTTTACAGTGGTGATAAAACGAGATATAATAGAATAAAAATATATTAAAACAGCAACACAACATAATTCAATAATTAAAAGCCAGTCTGAAGAGGTGTGTTTTGGTCAGTGTTTTAAAGGTGGGGGGGTCGGTGCAGGCTCTGATGTGTTGTGGAAGGGAGTTCCAGAGGGTGGGGGCAGCGATGGAGAAGGCTCTGTCAATAATAATTGATGGATTAATTTCATTATATATTTGAGCTTGTTTCAGATCAACTTTTGTATTGGATGTTGTTATTTAATTTGTCCTACAGAAGAGACACGCATCACTAAAATATGTATTAGCTGTTTTAGCGCAGTTCTCCAGTGAAGGGGGGGAGTCTCCCTCCGCAGCCGGTTGGCGTAGCTTTGGCACAATTCCATTGTACAGACCGACGTTAACAGCAGCCCTGTCAGAGACCGACTCTGTCGTCCGGTGATCTAACCGCCTTCTTGAAAAGCTTCACAAGTACGTCGGTACGCAAATGTGCTTTGTGACACAAGAGACGGTACGCATTTTGGATTGTTGCCGCGCATGCGTACCAGTTATGTGCACCCCTGATTATAGAGTATGATCTCCTCATTCGTTTAAAAGATTTATCTATTTTACTCGCATTAAAGCAACATTTAATGACTCTGATCCTCCTTTAACGGTAAGATCAGCTGCAGTGAGCAGAGGCTGTGCAGCTGGGGGCGGAGCTCTGATGCGCGAGTAGTGAAAACACTTCCGCGTAGTTTACACTTGTGTATCCTCGCTCTCGTCTCCTCTGGAAGCCTCCTCCCTTCCCCCTCCTGGATGTGCATTTAAGAGATTGGGACGTCCTTCAACATGGCGTCTTGATCGATTTCCGGGTCAAGTCCAGAGGAGAGAGGAGTGGAGGAGTATTTACTGAAAATGTTTTGGTATCAATACATTATTGGTACCATAATTAAAAATATTGTAGTCGATACAAAGCCATACTGGCATCAGTGGCTTTCACATGAACATTCACGTGCTTGGCTGGAACATTTTCCTGAGTCTAGTGTCCCTAGATAAAGACGTTCACCAACGAGGACAAAAAGCTATATTTCAAACATGATAACTGGTTATGTATCCATCTTCAATGATGGCTAATACAGAAAACCTTAGCTTGTTATATGGGAAACAAATACTTTAAATACTTTATTATTTAGAACCTTTATTCAATTTTAGTGAAGCATAAAAAGTGGCTCTAAAACTTCATTCATAGAAAAGTTTGGTCTCATGTCGAACTAGAGCTGAAGATGAATTCCACACCTGATTTTATGATCCTCTGAGTTTAGACATGATCCAAGATATACATCCACATGTTTGTTAGCTTTAATGCTATTTTCACTAGCTTATTTAGTTAGCTTTAACCATATATTTACTGTAAGAGAGCCAGGAGGGATTATTGAGTGAGATGTAGCTCTTTTCTAGTCAATTATTGATCGTCTTTAATTTACTAAATGAATCATACTACTGCTGGTTTCCTAACTGTCAATTCCTCTTCTTACTGTTAAACTAGAATACCTTTTTTCCCTGAAGTCATTGTTGAAATGTCTGTCTCTCAGTTAAAGTGGAGACGGTTCCCACCATCACCTCTATAGGCGGCTCCAGTCGCATCATCCAGAGCTCCCAGTCCGGTGGCTCGCTGCAGACTGTGACCATCGTGCAGCAGGCACCCATGGGTCAACACCAGCTGCCCATAAAGGCCATCACACAGAACGGCACCCACAGCGTCACCACTGCCATCCACGGAGCCACCAGCTCAGGTGAGAAGCAACGCTAAGACAAGCAGGAAGAGAACATGGAGGGTTTATATGTTGATTATTAAGTCTGAAGAAAGTATACATCATGTATACGCTGAATAGTTTACATGAAACAATAATGGACAAAATGTGGAACAATGAAGCAAGACTTTGTCCCGAATGTTACATAGTGATGTCAGTAAATTAACGGAAGTAAACAAAGGAGTCCAATGGTGGCGTTTCAGCAGGGAGGGGGGGGGGGGGGGGAGTGTGTGGGAGAGAAACTCCCTCTGAATGGAACACAGGCATCCTAGCCTTCGCAGAGCATTCACATGCAAACAAACCTATAGCACACTACAGGAAAGGGAAAAAGCCAAAAGGGGCCTCTCTAAAAAGTGTTCAGATTCAACCGACTGATTAATGAACTTCTGCTTTCCACTCTAGTTTTCATGACCTAATGTGAGTCGGATTGTTACTCACCCTAATATTTAAGGCAGTACTCTGACACGATTCAAACTTTCTCTGCCTCCACTGAATCACAGAAAGCCACAGCTCCCACAGGCTTCCTGCTTACAGATGTCTGTTAACCACACAATGACTTCCACGGCTAACCCCCCTCTTCCCATCTGTTTCCCCTCCAGCTGTGGCCAGCCCCCTCCACCTGCTGGCGGCCCACGCCTCCGCCTCGGCCTCCCTCCCCACCAAGCGTCAGAACGGGGAGCAGCAGGCCAGCGAACAGCCGGACGCCAAGCGCATCAAATCAGAGGACGACGCAGCCTCGACCCCGGCGGACTCGGACTCGTCGGCAGCTAACGACCCCGGCCACAACTAGTCTGTACAACACACACCACACAACCCCCTCCCCCCACCACCACCACCACCTTCTCTCTCTCGTCCCCGTCGTTTTGTTTCGTTTCTCTTCCTTCAACCACTGACTCCTGAGGTGCCAAACTGAGAGGATTCTTTTCATTTTTCTGTTCTAGAGCAACATGAGAAGAAAAAAAGATAATGTCCACCCCTTTAAAGACTTGAATGTGGGTTGAGAACAAAAATAAAGAAAGATGAACTCAAAGGTGTCCCCCCTGTGAGCCACTGAAACAGGAGAGTGACTAAACCAAGACCACAGGAAGCCTTAACAACAATTAACCCTTAAGAGCTGACCTTTGACCTGGAGCGGCCCCGCGCGGGGAGAGGCCCTAACGGAGCTCGGGGCCGAACACCACCTTTCTGTCGAAACTACCTCAGAGCAGAGAGGAGACCACACCTTCCCACCCCCCCTCCTGTCGGGGCAGCTCGGGACGAAGCAACCAAGCGACGAGTATGACGAGCATTCAAAGGTTTAAAGAAAATAAATGAAAAACGGTCAACGCATTCAGAAAGGGATCAACTCGGAGCCAATAATCCTGAAACTCTGGCAGCTAGCCTCTCACAATACTGACCTTCCTTAATTGCAGCTGTACGTAGATATGCAGTATTTTGTTGTTCAAATGTGGAGCATAGGATTTTTTTTTTTTTAATGTATTTTCACTTATCTAGATAAGTAATAATTTAATGAAAGGAAGCGTACAAAATAATGAGGTCGACGACATTTCGGTAACTAAGTTAGAAATCTCACCTTTTTTATGTGGACTTCCTTTTTCTGTTCGGTGAAACAGTGTAATTAGTTTTTTTCGTAATATTCGTTTCTTTCTCTCCCCTCGTTCTGACATATCCATATACAATTTGCTTAGTTATACCTACATATTTTAATACTTGCACAGATAACCGATATAAGCATATGAAATCTCTCCATGTGTAGTTCCAGATGTTGACCTTTGCATGTATCCGACAACATGAGAGTTGTTAACTGTAAATTGAACGGAGGAAAAAAGACCTGCTTTGTCCAAACCAGACCTGCACTTGATTAAATGTTTGTGTTTTCATTTCCCTTCTCCTCCTCCTCCTTCTTTTTTGTTTTCCTCCTCGTCCTCGTCCCTCCCAGCTGTGTTGACGTTGTGGTGTTGGCAGACCCCCCTCCCCCCACCTTTGCTTGATTATTTTACTACTCTGTTCCGGCGACCTGGCGAGTCTGTTTTCTGATTGTACACGTTCCAAACAATAGTAAAAGAAAAAAAAATTGATGTTTGTTCTGCTTAAGTGGAGAAATGCTTTTTTTTAAATAAATTAATTTAAAGCCCTTTTCTGTATCAGTACATTTTGCTTTATTGGTGTAATGGCTGCTCCACTCCACAAGGGGGCAGTGTGCTCCTATACTGCCCCAGATAGAACCATAGATAACTTGCCCCATGAAATAATTTGAATTCTGATGTAACAGCATTGTTAAATTGGCGCACATTTTTGTTCCTAAATTGATCCGTTATGCTTTAGTATGATCCATCTCACACATATCCAGGATTAAAAATCTACATTTACTTGAACAAGTCACTCTTTCTTCTTCACAACAGCATTGCCGGAATCATACTCTTTTAGCATCAACACCCTAAAATCGATTCAGTGGAAATTGAGGAGTTTCTTTACAGAGTCCCTGCTCTGAGTGTTTCTCAGCGTTGATGTGTTTTTGGATAAACAGACTCCCAGCGACTTAAGAACAATTATTCAGTTTGAACCCCGCCCAACGTTCCTCCTTTGTGTTGGAGGGCTAAATAAAGCTGCGGTGCCAAAGGTGCTTCTTCACATTAGAGGCTACAGGAGATTCAGATAAAGCTCTGGGCAGATGTGCAGCAACAAACCTATGGCATTCTTAGCCACTTATCACATACATGATAAGAATATATAGAATTCATTTTTGAACACCCTGTTCTCAGGTAATCAGTATCTGTGTTTGCCCGCCAGCTAACCAATCACAGCAGACTGGGCTCTGGTTTCAGACAGAGGGTGAGAAGAGGTGCTGCAGCACGTGAAAGCATGGAGACATGTCACAGTAGAGACACACTGTCTATACTAATATGAACCTGAAAATGAGGATAATGTGTACTCTTTCAACAGGAGTTTGCAGACGTCCTCACATTAAAATCCAAAATATAACCAAAAAAAAAAAAACTTCATTGATACTTGGTGAAACTCATAAGCAACCTTGAAGTATAGATGGTGAAAAAAGCTCCTTAACAGCTGCAAAGGTGAAGTAGGTTTAATACAATGAACACTTTTTTGGAGAGTTTTAAGGTCACATGATATAGAAGCTAAATAAAAGCACAACATTTTATCAGTAAGATATTCATGTAAAATTAAAATAAGAAGCAGCATAATTCGAATTACAATATGTGTATAAAATATAAGAACCTCTAAAATCCAATTTGAAAAGCTGTGTCATTAAATTATTTTACTCTGATTCATTTGATAACATGTCATGGAAGCTATTGAACAATCAGGAAAATGCTGAATTTTGATAACCATATTTCAAATCCTAAAGATGTGTCCTATTTGTCTAGTGGATTATAACAATGCTGCATTGATTTAAACCAGGTCACATGATATGGAAACTATTTCAAACATTTGAGCCTTTTCAATAAGAGACCTCAGTTAGTACTGACACACTGCCTCCGAGTCTCTCTCTGAATATTCCTCACACTCTCTAACATTAGCTGTACGGCGTACTGACAGACAGCAGAGGAAGGTGACTAACAGGGAGGATGTGTGTGTGTCTCCACTGCTGGCTGTGTAGGTGGAGTCTCCATAGAAACCAGGAGCTTGTTGCGACTGCCTGCATCGAGCTGCTACACTGGAGGGACGAGCAAGAGTGCTGTTTATCCAAAATTCTCTTCTGCATGATTGCTCCTCATCCAAATTGTTCTCAGAATTTTCCCTCCTTTTCAAGAATGGAGATCTAACAAATAACAAAACCTCTGGCCTCATGTCTGGTATTAGCTGCTCCTTAAGGTCATGAGGCTGTTTGTGCAGTGGGAAACTATTCCAGGTCTCTGATAATATCTGCAGCTTCTTAAATCGCCGGGATCAGCGCACTATGTGAGGAGCCATTAAAACTGGGTCTTATAACATGAAAACATTTCATTTAAAGACAAGATGTAGATCGATGACGCACATTTCTCGTTACACTAAATATTGAAGTGGATTTTCCTCTTGTGATGCTGCTATTTTAAGAGACCAAATCCAGTTATTTGGTAATTATTTTAATCCCTGTTTAGACATAGCAGCAAAAACAAAAAGCCTTTCATTCGTTCAGCCTCACAGGACTCAATGAGAGCTGCAACTGGAGCAGAAACTGCCTGCAAGCTGCAACTCTACTGTTTTTAGTGTTGGCTAGTTCTTTTTGTGTTTCCTGATGCTCTTTCTAATATTATTTTATGTGTTGTCCTAGAGGCAGCATTTCATTTCAGAAAAGATTGTCCCTATCAAATAAAATATAAATTCTCTCCTAATTATTTACCTTATTTGTGTCCTGATTTTTTGGTTCTAATTGTGCGGTGGCCGACCCATGCAAAGGCGCTACAATTAGGAAAATCGTGCTGCATTTTCAAACAATATGTATACTGTAAATTGCATGTCAATCTCACAGAGTTTGTCTGTTTCATAATTGTAAATGTTTTTTTCAGTAAAAACATTTACAATTAGCTTCTTTAGCGAGCTAGCTTACAGCAGATCTTCAATAATATCAAAAGTAGTCATGCAATCACATTGTTAAATTACAACATTTTAGGTACGTTTCCAGTGACAGTTCAGTTGGCAATCTTTATAATCTCCATCTTCCGTGTTGTTTTGAGCTTCTTGCATCGTTTTTTTTATTTGCAGTGTTTTGTTTATGCAGCACTTTTAGTAAACGCCGTGCATGTTTTGTCAAGTTGGTGAAGATGTTTCTTAATTTTCACGTGTTATTATGGCACATTTGTGTTTTTATGTTTTGATTGCCACGAGTCTCTCCTAATGGAAGTGTTATAGGCCACTGTATCGCTTTTGCCCGTCGGCCACCGTGTTATCGAGGTCTTCCTGAGAAACATTATTTCCTTTCAAAATGTCGCTCTATTGATATCTACATTTCCTCTTAAGGGAGATAACTTACCAAAGAGAGAAGTCAGTTCACAGTTTTTGTGAATGATTCTTGCAGTGTTAACGCACCTCTTTATGTGTCCTGGGGGATTTTTCTGAATTAATCACCACAAAGTTCATGCACTCCAAAAGCTACCTGATGCAAGTACAACTAGAACATCTGATAATCAGATAAAAACACAATTCATAAGAAAAATGCTGCAGATGAACAATCTCCTATGAGACTGCAGTACTCTCACTGACCCCACGGTGGCAGTGTAGAGCAAAGTCAAAAAGTCAAAGTCAGCTTTATTGTCAAGAATTCCAGGACCATTTGGGGCAGGGGAGTAAGGTCGGAGGCAGGGTGGAGAGTTCAGGGGAGAGATGTCAGAGGGGGGAGAGAGGGAGGTAGGGAGGGGAGAGAGTTCAGCATCCTGACCACCTGGTGGAGGAAGCTGATCCCCAGCCTGACGGTGCCCGAGCTGAGGCTGCGGAACCTTCTTCCTGAAGGCAGGCGGATGGAGAGGCTGTTGGAGGGGTGGGTGGAGTCACCCACAATGCTGAGTGCTTTGCGGGTGAGGCGGGTGTTATAAATGTCCTGTAGTGAGGGAAGCGAGGCACCAATGATCCTCTGGGCAGAGTTCACAATGCGCTGCAGGCTCTTGCGGTCGGCGGCGGTGCAGCTTCCGAACCACAGCGTGATACAGCTGCTGAGGATGCTCTCGGTGGCGCCTCGATAAAAGGAAAGCATGATGGGGGTGATGCACCGACTCGCTTGAGCTTCCGGATGAAGTACAGGCGCTGCTGGGCTTTCCTCGCTAGTGCGGTGGTGTTGTTTTTCCAGGTGAGGTCATCAGTGATGGTTGGGGCCGTGGAAGTGGAGGGCGCCGTGACTGCCACCCGGCGCCTCTCCCTCCGTCTCACTGTCACACTGCGCTCCCTCACCTGTGTGGAAACCCGTGGAGGAGCGCGTATCAGGGTCTGAGGAGGGGCCAGCGGTAGCATGCGGCTAAGCTGGACCCTCTCCTCCTCCAGGCGACTGAAACGCTGCGTGACCGAGGAGATCGACCCAAAGAGCCCATCCGAAGATACGGGGGCTCCGAGGAGATCCTCTCGGTCCTTCTTGGACAGCGCGGTGAGTCCCAGCCACACGTGACGAGACGCCACTGTGGCTAGGGAAATCACCTGCCCTGCTGCGGCGGCCACGCCACAAATCAGATTATTCATCTGACCCACAGCGTGGTCCGAATAACCGCTCTCGTCCTGAGGCGAGAGGGCGGGGGCGTCTGCCTGAGGTTTTGTGACCAGGGAGACGCCCAACACGCCAAGATTATTGGCCGCAGCCGCCATCTGAGTACCGAGCTTGAACATCTTATCCAGATATTCCAGGGTGTCTCGGTCCCGGGGCAGCGGGGTCAGAGGGCGTTTACCCTCCGCCCAACCAGCCGCCCGCGGCTATTGAAACCCGAAATAACGGGTTCGGCCGAATATTCGAATATTCGCTGCTGATTACTACCGAGTATCCGGAGCCCGACAAATGGTATTCGGGACAGCCCTACTCCACACACCGCCATACCTCTGGCAGCTGGGGCGAAACGAAGGTCGGCTGCGCCGGATGCACCGGGCCATAAACCCCCGGTCTCAGGCAGTTTACAGGCCTCGGTGGCAGCGGTGGGGGGAGCGGTAAACCTACACGCTCCGCCGCCAGAGTCCTCACCGCCGGGAAATCCATCCG
>CALSBZ010044873.1:67634-92901 GCA_943591055.1 Gobionotothen gibberifrons | reverse complement strand
AACCCAGAGCCGTATAATAGAAGAGTTACGACAGCGGAAGTCCAAAAACGGTTATCGTCACGTGGTTCATGTAGACGAGGATCGTTCCCCGGAAGTTCATGGCGGGCAATGTGAATACATTGATAACAGGAGATAGAACTACGATTTTTGGTAATTATTAGTGAATAAAGGTTTTGATTTGCAATATTTATACAACAAATCGATATGTGTATGTATTTACATCAATATGTTTTAAAAAATAAAATATAATTTGCTAATATTAAGTGATAATATTAGGATTAGTGTGAACAACTAGTTTACAACTAGTTTACATGTTAGGCTAACAGTGCCTTGGTTAAAGAGCCTGTTGCTGTTTATTTATAGCTTTGAATTCTTTAAAACCAATATTATCTTCTTAAACTTGTATGGTAGTCAGGAGCATCACTTTCTAATGTTTATTGATATATTTAGAGGGAGGGGATCTAAAGGAATGCTTCAAAATTCAGATTAGATTAATTTCTACCATTTTCTTAAATTCATGGTAGTTTCAGTAATCCCATGGTAATTGAGGACACAAGTTATCTAATGACTAATGTCATCTTTATGGCTTTCAGAAAGGACAGGAGACCGACAGGTGACTATCAAAGGACTAGCAGCAGCAGCAGCAGCATGATGATGATGTTAAATGTGTTGTTTTAGGAACATCCAATGCAAATACATGGAATTCAATAAACACTGAATAGCATATCATGCAGTTTGTCTGTGCCTTTTCCTCCGTGTTGTCCTGGTTTGCTGTGCTGCCTCCTAGTCGCCACCATGGTTTGCTGTGCTGCCTGGGGATGCTCAAATCGCTCCGAGAAAGGAGTACGAATGTACGGCTTCCCCACTGACACAGAGCGGAGGAAAAAATGGCTGGCTCAAGTCAGCAGGAGCAATTTCACGACCAACAGCAACAAAATATGTGAGGTAATTATACATTATATACAAACACTGCATTTGCACTTTTTCACAAAACGAAAACCACACCATTGGGAAAGCTTAATGTTTTGTTTAATACAAAAAAACAGGGAAAGGCTTGAAAAACACTGAGAGTTGAGACTCAGGGTGCAGGGTGAGGGTCTCAGTGCAGGTATTCAGGCTCCATTGAATCCCCCTCTGGTTCTTGTGCTGAAAGAGGGAGTAACAGACAGGAGAAAGGGTTATACACACCTATATAGCACACCTATTGGATGGGAAATTGCCTTGGGGAGATAAGGTGTGGTCTTTGTTCTCAACTGAAGTTATGGAACTTTATTATTTGTGAGTTTAACAAAGTATGACAAATGGCATCAGTAACAGATGTGATATGAATTTCTATAAAGTTGTCTCACATTCTTGGTCATATTTTATATACAGTATGTAATGAGTATAACATGTCCAGTAAGTATAAAGTGTTTCCTAATACTGTGTATTCAACCACTATGGAATATGTATGTGGGCAGACAAAACTGAGTTGTTCTGTGTGTGAAGTAACCTCAAGTCACTCCTGCTAAAAACACTCACTCTTACACGCACCAAAGTTATATTTATCTAATATTTAACTCCCTCCACCCCCGCATACAATCCCGTTTAGAAGCCCCTCTTCTCTAATTCAACAACGTTGGACGAAATGACATTAAGAGAACGGAATTTACAATTAAAAGGCTGTTCAACGTGTGTTGCTAACTTGATCCGGTATACTAGCTTAATCTGTTATCTGTAAACGTTCCCTAAATCTACTAATTTAGGGATAATCCACTGACATCCTTTAATACACATGTTAATTTGAATCAGATGTACTGATAATATCCGCAATATAAATCTTTAAACTTCTTCTTACCTTTAAAAGTCCGTCACGAACGGTCTATTATGCTGCAACTCCACAGCTCTGCTAGCCTTTGCGCTAACTTCCGGGGAACAAATGAGAGGCTCCGCGATCCGCCATTGCTGTAAAAAAGTGGTCCATTGGAGTGAACGGAGATGACAGAACTCTCCTATTATACGACTCTGCCAAAACCCCAAATGGTTTTGGAAATCGAAAAACGTGGAAATGTTCGGTTATTAGTTGTACAGTTTCGATGTGCTCTCCTTTGCTGTGGCAAAAGTGTGTTGATGAATCAAATGTGTTACATTCTACTCAATTAGCGCCTGACTACCTAGCTATCCTGCTAACTCATGGAGCTCAGCGCAAGTTCAACCAGGAAGACCTTCTTTACTCATTCATTTACTATGCTACGTTTCTACTCTCTCTCCTCTCAATAAGTGATCGGGGGCGTCACTCCCCAGCTTAACCAATCACTTCGCTCTATTCGCTCTATTCTCTCAAGCCTAGCATAGCGCTCCGCTAACCCTTTTAAATTTGCTCTCCCCCCTCTGTCAGCTGTCATTTCAGGTGACTCAACGCAACCCTCCTCCACCCCTTTTCACCTCCTGTCCCTCTGAATTTATATATACAGTCTATGCTCTGAATCCAGGGTCAAGCTAAGCCACTCAGACCGAACCCAACTATCCATTCCACCACCACCAGTGTCTAGACCCCGGGGGGGGTTTCATCGGATCTGAGTTTTCCCCTCCCGAATGATACTCCTGCACTACAGGGCCTTATCGCCAAAACACCATTACATTAATTTGTGTATTCCTGGCAATAAATATGTATTCTTACTAGGGCTGTCAAGTTAACGCGTTAATGCAAAAAAAAATTAACGCCTCTAATTATTTTAACGTGCGATTAACGGCCCGTCCACACTACAGCTTCGACAGCTTCAAAAACGGCTTCCAACGCGTCTGCCCATTCACTTTGAATGGGGTGACGTCACGTTGCCTCGCTTTTCGCCGAACTGAATTGTGAGTAGCATGGCTGTGCTTCTCCAAGCCAGCGCCAGCCAATCAAATCCCGTTTCTGAAAATCTGACAGCTCAAGCCCTAGCCAATCAAATCGCGTCTAAACTGGGAGAGATATCCCGCCGTTCATTTCTATATTTCAAAAAAAGATGGAGGAGAAACTAATAATCGTAGCGAATCACCCGGTTTTGTATTACCAGTCCCTATTAACTTACCGGGATACAACCGGAGGAACCAGGCATGGAGGGAGGTGGCAGAGACAGTGGGTGAAACTGGTAGGCTTTCGCCTGTTTGGGGATTTTATATCCAGTTTACTTCGTTTTAACATTGCTATTGCTTTGTATGTCGGGGGCGGGAGATTCATGTGATAGGTTGTTGGTTGCGGTGCTCGAATAAAATCCCCAAGCTTCAGACACGCCCAGCTCCAAGCTTTTTTTGAAGCTGTAGTGTGGACGGGCCGTTCCGCATGTGTATTTGTCCTCGGCCCGCCCCGTCGTTTCAGAGCCCAAAGGCTTGACGTTGTTGTTGTTAGTTGGATGGTGGGAGATTCTAGCTAGAGATATGGATACAAAAAGGTGTTTTAAACAGCAAGCCAAGCACACAGCTGATGCTGACAGCCCCGCTCCTGCCGCTCGCTTGCGGCAGACCACGCTTGAAAGTTTGCCGGGGAGACGCCTGGACACTTCTATGAGCAGCAAGCTTTCAACAGCGATAGCTAAATGGGTGGCTACAGCTTAACATTGTGGAGGACGAGGGGCTCCGTTAGATATTTCGGATCGCATCCAACGTGTCGACTGCACATCACAGCGCATTATTTTGACCCACACTGGGAACTTCAGTCTCATGCTTTGACTGAAGATGAAGACAGAGGAGCGGCATTTCGCCGACAACTGTAAACAGGCTTGTCTGTTTGAGCAACTGAGGTTACCTAACTGTAACCCCAGCTTCTATGAGTATTGGCGTAGCCCTCTAAGGCTATCGCTATTGGGTAATCCCCCTGCGCACCCGCGCAGCACTGAAAACACTTGTAGTCCACGCCCACCCGCAAGGTGGGCCCCACCCTCTGCCTCCTTCCGGTATAAATAGGAAGGAGGGCCGACAATCTGCTCCCATACAAATAACTTTTCTTCAGCTATTCGTGGAGCCAGTGGGGCCCAGCACTTAGAGGGCTACGCCAATACTCATAGAAGCTGGGGTTACAGTAGGTAACCTCAGTTCTATTTCGTATATGGCTTCGCCCTCTAAGGCTATCGCTATTGGGTTAAGGGCGAAGCAAGATGTAGTCTGCGCCCCACTGGATACGCCCGGTACTCGAAGCACAGACACACCTGCTCAGATAACATCCCATGCCTATTGCGCCATGCCTATTGCGCCATGCGAATTGCGCATCACAGTCCCTGGAATGTAGCATAACATGAATATTTACCATGAGGGGACGAAGGCTGGTACAATACATACCCGCCGCTGTGAGAAAGTAGAGACGAAGGTCACACTTTGTCCAGTGACAAGAAGAGGGGGAACATGGGCAGCTCTCTGCGTGCAGACAGGCAGGAGAGCGCACAGCTGGGTCCCTAACATCACTCACTTTGACAACCACTCCGTACAAAGTGTGTCAGAGGGGAAAAACGGGAACATCCCTCTCATAAGAGGGGGAAAAGGGCCGCTCTTCGTGTGCCGAGAGGCAGGAGAGAGGCGCACAGCTGGATCCCTGACGTCACTCATTCTGACAGGACACCCAGTACAGGGTGCGTCAGAGAGGAATGAGAGACATCCCTCAAATAAAATTGAATAAAGGAACAGGGGGAAGACCAAGATGCCGCAGTGCAGATGTCTTCCACTGACATTCCTCTGTGCAAAGCCGTGGAGGAGGAAATCCCTCTGGTGGAGTGCGCACTGATGTTCTCCGGGGGATCCACCCCCGAGGAGACATATGCCTGTGACACAGCCTCACAGAGCCAGTGTGACAGCCGTTGTGCAGATAGAGGCTGCCCGATTGAGCGCTCTCTATAATGCACAAACAGGCGCTGAGAACGGCGCAAGGCAGCCGTGCGCGCCACATAGCAGGACAGTGCGCGCACAGGGCAGAGGAGATGGGACGTGGCTTCTTCCTCCGACCTGTGAGGAGGGGGAAAAAAAACATCCAGGGTGATCACTCTTGACCTAAAAGAGCTTGTGATGACTTTTGGCATAAAAGCTGGGTTAGGGCGTAACACCGCTGAGCTGCCATCTCCTTGGATCCGGAGACATGACGGAGCCACAGAGAGAGCAGATAAATCACTCACCCTTTTTGCTGATGTTAGAGCCAAAAGTAGTACTACTTTAGCTGATAACATTATAAGGGGAACCTGATCTAAAGGTTCAAACGGGGCTTTGCTTAGTGCGCGTAACACCAAAGCCAAATCCCACTGAGGCGCCAGTGCGCGTGACACAGGTCTGAGTCTCCGTACTCCTCGCAGAAAACGTTTCGTCAGGGGGTGACTAAACACCGTCCCGACCCCGAAACCCACGTGACAAGATGATATGGCAGCAGCATATACCTTGATTGTGTTGAAGGCCAAATTCCTACAACAACAGCTGGAGGAATGACAGCACGTGAGGCAGGGGGCACGTAATGGGGTCCAGGCTTTTCCCCACACACCAACGCTGGAATGCTGTCCACTTGGCTGTGTAGGACGCTCTGGTAGACGCGGCCCTGGCTCCCTGAATGGTACGTACAACATCTTGAGAGAGGCCCAGTCTCTCTAAGTGTTCCCGTTCAGGGGCCATGCCCATAAGTGCTGGCCTATCACTGGGTGACTGCTGATCGCTCCCTCCACCTGCGAGAGAGCGTCTCCGCGCCACGGAATTTTCCACGGTCTGCCTGACAGCGTACGCTGTAGGCATGGAAACCAGGAAGCGCCCGTGCGCTCCGGGGCAATTAGGATCACTGACAGCCGCTCCTCTTGCACTCGGTCCAGGAGCCGAGGAATCAGCGGGACTGGTGGAAAAGCGTACAACAGTACCCTGGGCCATCTGTGAACACCGAGATGTGTGACGTAACTCTGCCCAGGGGCACACCCGCTGACAGGACGTGGGGACTTTTCCAATAGGTTAAGTCTGAACCCACGGAAGGAGGGATGGTCACCATGCGCCTCTTCTGTCGTACGGGGTCGATGCGCAGGCGAATAAACCACCTCTGGAGTCTCCTCATGTGCAGGAGGCCCAGGGGGGTCACCACGTGACCAGCTGCCATCGTGCCAAGCAGCTGCATCACGGAGAGGGCTGTCACCACGCTGCGAGGTGTGACGCGTCGGAGGAGAGCTGTCAGTGCCTCCACTCTCTGCTGTGAGAGTCGCGCTCTCATGCGGGCTGAGTTCAATTGCACACCCAGGTAAATAATACTCTGGGAGGGAATAGGACAGCTCTTCTTCCAGTTTATCACGAAACCCAGCTTTGACAGATGGGATACGAGCTGTACCGTCTGTAAAGCAGCTTCCTCCCTGGAGCGAGCCAGCAACAGCAGGTCGTCCAGGTAAAAAAGCACTCTCATCCCTCCTCTGTGTAGCGGCTGCAGCGCCGTCTCTACACACTTCGAAAAGGTGCGAGGAGCCAGAGAATAACCGAACGGCAGACGGTTGTACTGGTACGATATTCCCTGGAAAGAGAAACGCAGGAATTTCCTGTGTTTCGGGATGATGGATACGTGGAAGTATGCATCCTTCAGGTCTATAGACGTGAACCAGTCTCCCTGGTGAACACACTCCAGCACCTGTTTGATCGTCAGCATGTGAAAGGGCCTTTTCATTATTGCTTTGTTGAATGCTGACAGATCGAGGATGGGTCTCATTCCCCCTGTCTTTTTTGGGACAAGAAAATAGCGGGAGTAATACCCCTGATTTTCTTCCCCTTGAGGAACCCTGGAAATCGCCTCTTTCAACAGGAGTTCCTGCAGCTCTGATTGGAGCGCAAGACACTGTTCCTGGGATGACAGGAGTGTTGCCTGTATCCCATTGAACTGTGGGGGGGGGGAGGCAAACTGAAGAGCGTACCCTCTGCTGATCAGCCTGCTCATCCATCTGTCCATCAGACACACGTGCTGCCACTCTGAGAAATACTCTGAGAGCGGGCGCATATGCTCGAGATGTGTTGTGGTCGTCATGGCAACGAGCCACGCCAGAGCCCTCGCCGCCGCTGCCCGTGAGGCAACCCAAGGTGGGCCTGGAGCGAAAGGGCTGTGAGGGAGCCTCCACACGCTGCGTTTCACCCCGGCTCTCATCATGAGGCGTGTACACGCTCAGGGGATGAATGGAGGTGTGTGCAGTGATGTCCACATGAGGCGTCATACCTGCGCTCATGGGCTTATTACGACCGTGTGTAGGAGGCGTATCTCGGACAGAGGAATGCCGCGAGCTCTGTGGTTTATCAACCGATAGGTTCAAACCAGCAGGCTTCCGCAGCGGGCCCCGCTGTCTACTAATCAATAGATTGGTGGCAGCTGGCTTAATTAGCGCGCTCTGTAGTTTATTAACCGATAGATTAAAAACTGCAGGCGTTAGCAATGAGCCCTGCTGGCTACTAACCGATAGGTTATAGGCAGCTGGCTTACACAGAGTGGGGGATATGTGAGCAACATTTGATACTGATGACTCAGACAAAAAGTTGAAAAATGAACCCATTTTATTTACACACTCCCCCCCAACACGTCAAAAACGGCTATGCTTTTTTGACGGCTCTCGCGGAGCAGAGAAAGAGCGGGGCCTGCTTCCTCCTGGCCTCACCGCAGGAAGACCCCTCCGTTCCTGGGGTGGTGGGGGAGCGGAGACGCGGGCGGGGGCCCCTGCCGCTGCCGACGGGCGAGCCTGTCGCCGTGGCTGTGGTTGAGGGCGTCTCTCCGCCTGCCGCTGTGGCTGAGCTGGACGCTGCGGCCGTTGCGGCTGTTGCGGGCGTTGGCGCTGTGGTCGCTCAGCCGGCTGGAGCCAGCTGACGTGCTGGCGGATGTCGTCCGCCTGTTCCGCAGCCGCCTTCATGGTTTCCACCATGGTGTGGAACTGGGGTCCGAACAGCCCGTCCGGGCTGATCGGAGCGTCCAGCAGAACCTTTCTGGCCGTCTCTGTGATTGACGCCTGTTGCAGCCAGAGGTGGCGCTGGACCTGCGTCATCCACGCGGCAATTCTCGCCTGGGAGACCGCGACGGCCGCGCACAGCGTGAGCGCTGTGCTGGCCGCCTTGGCGATCTCCTCTGCTTCCTCTGCGGCCAAGGTGGTGGACCGCTCCACCAGCGTCACCACCGAGTTTGATAGGAGCGCGATGTCTGCACCTGCGAGAAAACTCCGGCCATGTCGTCCGGAGCACACCTCTCCTGGGCCAGGGGAACGGGGAGACCTCTGCAGGCAGCCGCTCTGCTTATAATCCCCGGTAGTTCCCCCATGATGCCACCTATCGCCGGCAGCGCCGTGGCGACGGAGAAGGGGACCGCGTGCCCGGCCTCCAAGCCGGCACCCTGCTCCGACTCCGTCTCCCCCGTCCGGGGGAGAGGAGGGAGGGGAGGACCGCACGGTGACCCGTGGAGGGAGACGGGATAGGAGTCGTCCGACTCCTGCCCGGCACTCGGCTCCATGGACACGAGACTGCCGTCCATCTCAAAAGCCTGGACGGGCCAGTCGTCCTCCTGAGCCGCAGCAGCGAGAGCGTCCGCTCTACGCTTCCTGTCGGCCGAGGGGAGACGTGCACAGTGAGCACATGCGACCTGCTGGCTGAGAGCCGCGTCCGCGTGCTCTGACCCCAGGCAGGATTCGCATGTCTCATGTTGGTCGTAACCCATGATGTAGCCTGAGCGACATGAGGGGCAATCACGCACACAGTTGCTGCTCATGGTTACGCTGGTGTCTCTTCGTGCTTCAGTCGCTCTCCGGGGTGCTGAAGAAAAGAGGGAGCAGATTGTCGGCCCTCCTTCCTATTTATACCGGAAGGGAGGCCGAGGGTGGGGCCCACCTTGCGGGTGGGCGTGGACTACAAGTGTTTTCAGTGCTGCGCGGGTGCGCAGGGGGATTACCCAATAGCGATAGCCTTACCCCCTGATCCCACCGAGCGCTTCTACGCCACGCCACGCCACGCTACGTTCCGTCTGCTGGGTTTTTAGCGTTCGCGGCCACTCTAGTCAATGGGTGCTATTCCATCAGACCCGCTGCGCCACGCTACGCCGCAACTCGACGCGTCCCAGAAGCTCCTCGCCGCAAGGAATTTCTAAAATATAGGATGAATCCTATTTTTGACGCGGCGCAGCCGTAAGGTAATGTCGGGCAGGCAGGAAGTGGAACGTTCAGACCATATATAGCATATATACACGCACACTTTTGCAGCCCCTATCCCTCCGTAGTCTTTCAAGTAGGAGGAAATGCCAGCGTTCTCCTCCGGTTTACAGGCACTGTGTAAATTATATATATAGAATAATTATGATGATGAATGCATTGTTTTACCACTAAAATACAGCAACATATCTTTGCTTCATGTCGTTTATAACTGGGATATTACAATTATTCTTAACTTTGTCTGTAGTCTACAACACAACAAAATAGGAAATAACAACAATAAACACGATTTAAACAGACACAAACATAAACCATGTAACTACGTAGCCTACTTGTAGAAGTACAAATGTCCAGGAAATATTCCAAAATCAACAACAACTGCGAGGCTGCACACATGACGCTCCGCTTCCACAAAGTTTTGAAACGCGCCAGGTGGGTTACGACGCAGGAGGAGGTCGCAGCACGGCGTAGCCACAACGTAACGTAGCGCAGATGCTCGCAGTGGGATCAGGGGGTTAGAGGGCGAAGCCATATACGAAATAGAACTGGTTCAGTGCAGAGAAGTACACAGGGTTGGGAGAGAGTGATAGAGAGAGAGAGGTTCCAGGTTGTTGTATTGAAAATATTCAGGAGAATATTTGTCATTGTTCAGAGGTTGTTGTGTTGAGAATATTTGTCATTGTTCCAATGATAATAAACAAACATTTGCATAAAGCATATTTGTCCACTCATATGTTGATAAGAGTATAAAAAACTTGCAAAAATATTCCGCTAAGGTAAATTTAGAACAGATAAAAAATGTGCGATTAATTTGTGATTAATCGCGATTAACTATGGACACTACAGAGACACTGCTGGGTTTGCTAGCTAGCAAATTATTATCTCTCTTGTAGTCCTTCAATATGTAAATTCCTCAAATTCAGTGGCAGATGCATAAATTGGCTACTTGTTCACCATTCACCAATGCTAAATCAATAGGTAACTTTATTTTATTTTAATGTTTTCTAATTCTGTATTGGCTAAAATATGTGCTCCCTTTTTCTTGACTGCACCCTCAAATGTTCTACCAATTATTTAAACATTCTTGAAGTGTGCTGTCTCATATACAAGGCTCTCCCTTTCTGCTCAAAGTAGGTTATGTTTTCCGTGTCTGAATTATCAAATCTTCTGGCAAATATGATCACATTTAAATACAAGTGTGTCACATTTGTTCCACATTTTCCTGTCATGATCTGTGTTGATAAAGGCTCAGTGAGTGTGAAACGCTGCCAGCCTCTATCTCATTACATTTGCACGGGCTGTAATGACAGCCTCCATCATATTACAACTACTCTTATGTCATAAAATGTGACAAGGGGAATTTGTGTTGATTCACGACTAATTTTATTTGTGGCGAGAGGCCTACAGAAGCCCTAAAAAGCAAGCAAAAAGAAAAAAAGATGGTGATTCATTTGAAAGTAAAACAGAAAATGGTTTTCAGGCACATTTTTGTTTGTTATTGTAATATATATTTCGGCCACTATAGGGAGCACCACTCCCTCATGGCCTTAATTCTAATAAAAGAGTTCATGTTTTGTTCCAGGTGACTTTTTATTTCACCATGCACTTTAAAAACAAGGTATATACATATATAATAATTACATTTTTCTAGTCTGCGCATATGACAGGCCTTTGTGTTTGATGTTTACAAAGTATGGTGATAGCAGCTTTAAATTATTTAAATGTATGAGATTTACAGTAGACCTAAATGTATTTGATTTGGCTTCTATTTTCGATATCAATGTTGTAATTGCCATCGAAAATGAATTGTTGTGTTTATCTTCAGTCAAATACAAAAATCATGATGGGGCTGATAAAGGGAGGCAGACATTTATGTCATGACATTCAGCTGAGCGGAAGACAAGATCTCATGTCCACTTGGCCCGTTTACAAGAATCCATTAAACCAGAACACGTGTTACATCGAGTATTAACATTAGTGAGTCATGACTCCTCTGACCCCAGCATCCAAGACCAAAACATGTGCACTCCTTGACCTGCAATGTATGACCTGCTATGAGTTCAGCTTGTTTTCCCAAACATTCAACCAATAATTTAAACGGCAGGAAGTATTTCATTTTCAACATAACAGAGTGTGACTTGTAGTTTGTCAGCAAACTAGATTATTATTTGATATTGATGCTCCCCAGAGGTTGAATAATTACAAGTTTGGTGGCTCCGTGATTAATACAATCTTGGTGTACATTTTATCCAAATGCGTCATTAAAAACTCCATTTGCAAAAATAGACTCACATGCCACTCCAGAAATGCACTAAAAGAAAAAACTCTCAATTTAAAGAACTCCTATCATGCTACTTTTAGTCATATATTATTGGTATCAGATATATACAAATATATAAAAAACATATCTATGATGTGTTCTTCTCAACATACCAAACAGATCATTCATTTTAGACATCCCTCATATCCTTCTATTTCAGCCCTGTAAGAGAATTGCTGATTCTCTGCTGGCCCCGCCCCCTTTTGAGCAGCAGGCACACAGATGCAGCTAAATGCTGTCGTGATTTAACGCCATATCATGTTCCAAACCACTTCAAGGATTATTTCTGAAACAGCATGGAGCTCAAATGATTATTTTCTTTTTACACATACTCTCTCCAGTACAGGTTAGAGTGTTAGCGATGCTTGCTAATGCAAACAAATATTCTGGTCGGACTCACGAACCGACAACTTCTCACTTCAAAAAATGTTTACGAAATCTAGACCGCAAAAGAATTAAACAAGCGAGTACCTGTTTGTCCTGGCCAAGGACAGGTTTCTTGAACACAACACGAGCGTAACGTCTCACCGGAACCCCGCTCCAGCAAGCCGTACCATGGTACACATGCCGCAGTTTTTGCGTGGCTGTGTCTTTAGCATAGGGGTCTTTAGTTGTAAACCCAGTGGCGATCTGTTGTTATTAGCATCTGGTTAGCTAGCTATGCTAACGAATTTAAAGAGCTTTTTCTACAACCAGGTGGAAGAGAGCTCTCTCCTGACAGACTGATAGGCTCAAATAACCTCAGCTCAGTGAGGTAAAGGCACACCTTGATATGATCATTATAGTTATACAAAAATAAGAGACTAAATGGAAAAACAGGTATAAAATATGATATGACAGTAACAAAAAAGTTGTTAAAAATAACAAGAATACAGTTTGAAAGGGGAGTGATTTGTAAAATATCCATAAAGAAAAAGAAAAATCTGTTTACAGGTCTGTTTCATATGGGTGTTGAGAGAGATGTATCCATAGATCTCTTCATTTTGCTCTCAAAGTGCACTGAAAATGGACAAACCAGCTGTGCCTAATTAGGGCATGGCCATCTTTGATCGTCAGGTTGCTACTATGGTGTTGTCCTGGCTGGGTACCTTGTTGTTGTCTTCAAAATTAACCCATTTACAATCTTTTCACTTTATGAAGTCAGTGGTAAAATGTTTGTAATGAAAACATTTCTTGTTTAGTTTAAATAAGCTCCACCCTCTTGTGTCACTTGTGCAAAAAATGCAATGCCAAAACATTCAATCAATTATTTTCTTGTTTTTTTAAATGCATTCTTCACTGAGGTGACTGGAAAGCAGTATAATGAAGATAATTTAACAATGCCATGTGAGAGAAACAGCAGCCTCTTGTCGGTGATCAGTCTCTCTCAGCTCGGAGATGGCGAGCCTTCTCTCTGTATCCAAGGAAACAACAGCCGATGTCACACTGCAGCAGTTTTTTTTGTTTTTTTACTCTTGCCAGTTTAGCATTCTAACAGGCAAAATGTTTTTTGCCTTCACTAATTCTCTTTTCTACTGAGCTGGCTTGTCAAAACCATCATCGTCTATACATAGGACTTCCTTCTTGCCGCGTTTAACATTTAGTAACGCTTGCTTCACAACCTGATATAAGTGCTCCATTTGACCGGTTGCATCATGTCTCCAAGACTACCGATTCTCTGATAGCACAACCTTTCATAACAGATGAGATATGAGTCCTGCTCTTGTTTTAAAGGGAAAATTCACCTGTGGCTGGCTGTAAACAGTGTGTATGCACTCTGATGCTAATCCGGGAGTAGTTTATTAATTTGTACATCTTCATAACACATCAGTTCTGCTTCTGAATGATGCTCTTGGCGTAATGTGATTTACCTTTCAGTCAACAACTCCAATGGAAAAACCAAAACTAACCATAAATTGATCCTCCTAACAAATGTTGTTTGCATGCGAGAGCTCCATTGTTGAAATTAAAAACAGATCAATAAGCCACACTGTTTGACAGGACAACATGTTCCACACGCTGTAGTGTATTGTTACTTAATCCCACATACACTGTCCTGCTGCCCCAAATAATTACTAGAACAGCAAATATGGATTAATCTGCCACTGAAAATAATCCCCAATAAATGCGCTATACACTTGTTAAAAACTAGAGTGACCTTTCTTTATAAAAAAAGTAATTGTAGATTTCTGACTCATTTCTTTGAGGTTTTGAAGGGCTTGGGGCTAAGAGCAGCGGAAAGGGACATTGATTTTGATGTTTTCGTGAAGGGTGCTTTTATTTTTTTCCTGTTCTTACGATCTCTTAAAAAAATTCTAATTCTTACAACCTTTCATTTTAAAATATGTCTTTAAGGTGTTTTTTGTTTGTCTCCAGCTTTCATCTCTGTCCTTATGAACATAATACATAAACTTTCACACTGCGACAAAACCTTCCACATGTTTTTAAAAGCTATAATATATTTCAGTTAATTGTCTTATCTGCAAAATATGCAACTTTAAGACCACTAAAGAAACACTCTTAAGACTAAAACAATGACTTACCTTAGGAGTTTACATATTTGATTGTCTCACAACATTGAATAAAAGCAGATTTCATCAGGCTTTTTTAACAGAATAATAAACAGGAAAAATCCCTTTAATGTTAAACCAAAAACTATTCTTTTCATATGCATCTAAAAGGTATTAAAAATGTAAAATCCATGTTAAAAACGTGTATAAAAAAGTATTCACCCATTTTTAATTGGACACAAAAAATAGACAATCAAACCAAACTGAAAACACAACCTCCTTGTTGAAGGAAAGTAATCATTGACCATGCAAGGGAGTCAATCATTAAAGCGAGAGAATGACACAGCAAATTCAAAGCCACAGAGCTGAATTGCCGTCGTCCAACAAACTATTCAAATTACATAAATGACATGTCACAAATTTGAACAGGATTGGTGAAAAAGAAATGTAAAAATATTTTTGATCTAGTCACTAATTCTCCAATTGGAGTACTCTGGAATACTGCAGCAATATGCAAGATAAAAGTTGTTTAGCACTTTAGCTCTTTATTTTTCTCATACAGCACCTCTTTTCACCCTCTGTCTGAAACCAGAGCCCAGTCCTCTGATTGGTTAGCTGGCCAGCTCTGTTAAGATTGCTCAACTGCTTAGAGATGTCACGTACAATGTGTAGCCCAAGCCAGTGTTAAATGGTGATTTCAGTATGTTACTGAAGTAAACAAAGGAGTCCAATGGAGGCGTTTAAGGCAGGGGGGGAAAGTGTGGGAGAGAAACTCCCTCTGGAGGGAACTTTGGGATTGTTTTGCCTAAAGGCCACATAGATTTAAAATGACAGACAAAAATCAAGAAAATATATGAATGAAAAGCAATACTGCCAAAACATTGAAAGAAGTAAAAGAAGCCCATATTTCTGACTTAATTGTCAGTACAACTCATCAAAAAGAAGCAACTCAATGCTACTCAGTTTCAGCATAATTGCATAATGACAGAAAATTGCTTTGTCATAAATGAAGTGATGGATTTAAAACATTTGAAATGTTTTTGGAAACAAGGTTGTAAGGTAAATCACAGTTTGATTATGCTCAGTGCACTTATTTTTACAACAATTTAAGCTAAATAGTCAAATCAGTGGACATTCATGGACATGTCTTGTATTTTATCTATGTAATGTCTTGTATTTTATCTGGACCCTGAGTCTGTAATAAAGTTTTCATTCATTCATTCAAGTCTTTGCTGCTGATTATTACATTACATTTGACATTACATTGCATTTAGCTGACGCTTTTATCCAAAGCAACAATAAATGCATTCGACCAGGAAGATACAAACTTGAAGAAAACAGAATCATATAAGTACATTAGGTTTCATAGAGCCAAAAAATGTCAAGTGCTACTCAACTGGCTTTAGATAAGCTAGTCCTTTATTCGTATATAAGTGCTTTGTTAGTAATTCTTTGTTAGTAATTATATCGCTCAAAGTGGAGTCGAAAGAGATGAGTTTTCAGTCTGTGCCGGAAGATGTGTAGACTATCTAGATTTTTGATGTTTTGTTCTAAAGCATAAAATACGTCGGTAAATACCCCACTCGTGAATGTCCGAAGCGATATAATGACATCCAATGGAGAAATTCCATTGCTTTTTGTCCAGAGAGACTTTGCAATGCTAACTTCTGGTTCGGCCTACAAAAATATGTCATCACTGCACCACTCTATTGTAAGGAAGGTGCTGATCAATAAGTCGTTTTTCTGAACATGTTAAGGTTTCCCCTAGTTTTGATCAAGTTAAAAACACGTCAACCTTTTTCTTAGTTCTGAGTTCATTTGGCTTATTTCTTAATTTTTAGGAAAATTGCCACCATAGCTGTGTGTTTCATTGCTTAAGATCACGCTGGTTTGTGTTTGCACATAGAAATGTCAAGTTGACCCGTAGACAATCAATTCAAGTGTTAAAAAGCAACTGCAAGTTAAACTTAGTCGTCAAGACAACAGTCTAATTGAATGACTTATTAATTGCCTGTTGACAGCAGGCAGGTGACAAACTGGGAGCTCAGTTACCCTCTCGGCCACGTGAACTTCAGCCCACTTTAAGTGTGTGTACACTAATCTATTTTTACCATGTTCGAGGCCCACATAGAGTGTAAATACATACATACTGTTGCCGTGTCCCATTTACCTCTACACAGACATGTACTACATCTCTGGGGGCTGTGAATGAGAGACTGGCTTTCAATTCGCTAAGCAAGTATGTCAGGGCTGACGAGAAGGATTTATGTCTTAATGACAAATCAATCCACACATATTTATGACCTATTTATTGTATGACCTATATGTCATATGGTTTAAACAAGGTCAGAACATAAACAATCCACTGCAAGCCAATAACACGGTGCCCGATTTTGACAAGAAAGATAGGTGTATATGACAACAGATGCTTTTCATTAAGCTAAAGGCTTGTTCATTCTTGATTTTTACTCTACAATTGAGTGTCCATGTAGATTTTAGCATTGGCATTAACCCACAAGTTACAATGGTCGCCAGGTTTAAGACGCCATTTGTCTTGGTACTCCTTTAGGACGGACTATATATTCATGTTGGTAATGGCACAAATGGTGCATCTTCTCACTACAACTCTCTACAAAACAATCATTTAGATAATTTTTCCCAGCAAACAGGAGCATGCGCAGTTGGTGTACCAAGATTACAGACCACACAGTCATCAATGTTGGGCTCCAGGCACACGTTACTCACAATTTGCATCATGAGGACCAATATACCCTTGCAGTCATTGAAAGCATGACTTGGTTTTGCTGTGCCTTATCGCTTACCTCAATTGCCTCCTTTCCTTGCCTCCTAATCCCAACATCGGGAAAAAAGAAGACGGTGAAGGTGAATGACAAAGTCTTTGGTGCCATAGCGCCAGTCTGGGAACAATGACAAGTTTACATAAAGAGAACCACCCAATGTCTTTCTAAAGTATCATAAAAGGAGCAATGCTTTATTGGGATCGCTTGCTTGAGTACTTTTTTTTAAATATTCAAAACAAACAGCGACAATATCAGCAATAAGCCTGGATATTCAAATGAATACACTGTAAATCAACTTTAAAACATGAATCTTAGTTCTTTCTTAATTAGGCTTAGGGTTATAGTCAGGTATTGTATGTGTTAGATTGTTCTATGCACGTCCATGTTTGTTTACAGTATGTGGTTGGGCAACTTTTGCTGCACGTTTGGGTTTCGAATATCAGGAGTAGTCTGGCAATGTTGAACTTTAGTACCACTGTTTCGACTACAGTAAACAGCAGAAGAGTTCATGTTTACAGACTCAGACTGCCGGCGAAGAGCAAGGAAATGAGAACTCAGAAGAACTTTTGTCCCATGAGGCATGTGAGGCCAACCTACAACACGTTAAACATTTTTGTCTTTTAGCAAACAGGATAGATTTGCAGCATTAATCACTTTTGTTTCAGCCTCTAAACTCTGTTACTAAAGGAACCGTTTTTACCTTAAATGCTTGCCATGTGCATCTTTAAACAGAAACTAAATTATTTGCTACAGACATTAGGAAACTGTCTATTGGTTCGAGACAAAATGTATGTTTTCAGCCTAATAGAGATGCCCAGATGATTAAAAAGTCATTAGATTTCAGCATACTCATCAATTACTTTCATTACAAAACATAACTAGCCCTGATCAACCTGTAATTAACCCCACAATTACTACATGAGATTTTAAATGTCTGTTTCAATACAATAAGAAAAAATGATAATTATGCAGGCTTTTTAGACAGAGGGTAATTTAGGCTATGTGTTTGTTTTGGTTTCCTGTGTGTAAGTTCTCCGCCTACACGATGACAGAGCAGCAGAAAGTGCCCTAGCAACAAGTGCAACAGACCAGCGTAGCTTCAGTCTCTCAGACGAGACGATATAAAAAATAGGTGGAAGATAGCTGGGTCAGAAAGTGTGCATTGCCCAGATTGATGGTGTGACACATGTGTGAGGCCCTGCTCCTGTGAACTGCATTCCTCGTGCAGGGAGGCCTCCAGCATAGGGGCTTGCTGCAGTATTCTTGTGCCTGCCTGTTTGATCACATTTACAGGAGGCCACAAGCGGCGGACGGGCACTTCTGTCCTGTGTGGACCGGACTCAGGAGCTCACATGGCACACCATACACACTCGCTCCCCTCTGGGACACACAGTGCACGCCTCTCTGCTCCTAAATCCTAACACGAGCCAATACCTTAACCTGTCAGTCAGTGGTAGCCCCGCCTCCCAATCTGTCTCCGCTCCTCCCTCAGTCCGCCTCCATGGAGGACTCCACTCCACGTCTTCTCTCCAGCTTGTTCCCTACTTCGAAAGTAGGTCACTGTTTGCTTTGTATTATTCAGCAACTGGAATGATTGTGCGGTGAGGGTTCTTGACTGTGATCTGGGTGACATGCAGCTAGCCAGTGGTGAGCAAAGCAAAATAGAGGGATAGACAACACACCTCGCATGGTCGATAAAGGTAATGTTTAGCACCTGAAAGCAAAGGGAAAGTCTGCAGTCTCAGGGCCCCTGCCCACATGTACATTAAATGTCACAGAGATATGGATCCTCCATGAGCAGAGGAGCATGCTTAATAAACAGTAGGTGAAGAAACAAAATAGGTCAATGCAACATGGGGTCATGATTGTTTTAACCTGAGGAAAACCAATGAGGCTCCTGCAGACAAACAGATCTGAATGTACACAGAGTTCACCTCGTTTCACCGCAGCCTCCAGCGCATTGATATAATCTGGCAGGAGCTTGGCCTGCGTGCGTGCGTACAGGTACATACAGCATATTTTTGCCCACTTGGTATGAAATATATTTTTTTCTATTAAGTGAATTTGAATTTAGTCCACAGGGGCATTAGTCCAGGCTGGGATCCTACCTGGAATGCAGAGTTGTTACGCAAGGCGGAGGACTTTGGATGATCTCTGATTGATGCACTTTGTGGCATTTTTTTAATTTGTTTTTTTAACCAGCTTCATCTGAAAATTCAGCAGGGACACACACACTATTAAATGATTGGAGGCAGTGCTTAGCTGTGCGTACAAATCTGTGAATAAATGAATTACCATCAGTTGAATAACAGTTCTGAGAATCTCAACTGTCAGCCTCATAGTTAGGGATTGTATGCAAGTTGTTGTTTATACTGAAGAGGGAAAGGTTACATTTTAAGATGTATTTTTCTAGTCTTCAGGCCTTTATGCTTACATTGTGTTTCTTCTCAAGTTTTGGAAAACTAAAGTGGGCATTTTATACTAATGTGTTTTTAGTCAGTGAAAACTGTTTGTCATCAGATTATAACATTTTAGTCAAACTATTCCAGCCAAAATACCACCTGACATCTTCAATATTGTGATTTTTGGGGTATGCCCTGTCCTGTAGTTTTTAATATAAGTTTATGTAAATGCAAAGGCTAAAATCCCAAATATTCTCACCCACACACCAACAGTTCGCTTAGGGCCCTAATTTGGCCAGCTTGTAAACATAATGTAGCATTTAGCAGCTAAAGAGCTAAAACAGATCGAACCAAAGGGATCAGCTGCCCTCCCCATCTAAATCATTTTCATACAGTCCCTTAGTTCCTCTCGTCCATTCCCTCTTGATTCAATGTATTTATTTATTACGGAGTAAATAACCTTCATAATAACCTCAGGTGATGTAAGCTGTCATTGAGTTAGTGGCATTGAATGCCTCCAAACACAAAGCCTGCAGGATTCAAACTTATACACTGGCCAGACAAAAGATGGTGCTCATTTCCTGCTGCAGTTCTGATAACCTTTTCCCTTCCCCATTAACAGATGGAGATTACAGATGTCCCCTTTTTTTTAAGTCTGTCATGCTTTTCATCTCAGCGTGATAAAAAGCCATCAAACAGGCCGTCTGATTTACCTGCCTCGCTGTTTGCAGCTCTCTCTCAAACTCATTTTTAGTCATTAAATTGGATTGATGAAAAAAAAAATCTGGCAGCTGATATTCATTCTGTGTGCGTGCAACATACAGCAGGGTAAAGGTTGTCAATCATAGGTGTCGGGCGTGTTAATAAATACTCAACGTGACAGGCTTTAATAACCTGCTCTACAACGTGAACACGCAAATTCAAGTGTCAATGAAACACAGGAAAAGGGTTATTTTCTCTGAGTTTAAACAGCATCACAACCTAGACTCACATTAGAACGAGTGTAACTTAATGAACATCAATCTAAACTAGGTAAACAGCATTACTGCAAAACAAAGTTGATTGAATTGTCCATACTTAACCAGACTGTAACTATAGAGAGGAAATATTAGAAAATGGAGCTTGAACCTGCCAATCAATCTGCCCAACCCAGTCTCACGGCATTTCGTGTTATAGTCACGACATTTAATCTATTGATTCGTGTTCAGCAACACGATTTTCCCCTTTTTTTCCTGTCACACAGAACGATTTAAAAAGCAATGTATTTCTATTGTTAGTATGTTTCGTGCCTGCACCACGTATTTTTGTCCGGTCGGGTCTTGGAAGACCGGAAGCTGTGTGGTTCATAAAAACATGTTCTTACTCAATATCAAGCCACGATTATTGTTATTATTTTAAATCGTATAATGTCGGACTTTTTTTGCCGTTCGCGATGAAAATAAATGGGGCTCAGAGTCTCAGAATACTGAAATCTGTATTTTTAAATGTTTTTTTCCTTCTAATTTGTTATTCTTTTCTAAATAACACACTGTTATTTACTCAACAGTAACACACAATTATCCTTGTTTTTATTTATTCGTTTAATTCTATCATCTCTGGCTTTTTAGCCGTTCCTCAGGAACTGAATTTCAAAATAAAGTCACCGGAAACAGACGTAGGCCTATAAAGGGACATTTCGAGCATCATTGCGATACACACCCACTGAACTGATTACCCAATATCCTCAGCTATGGTTTAAGCTCGGTGATTGGATGTTGTAGCCGCAATGCACGTTGGGATATGCTGTTTATGCAATATGAAATCCAAAAAACATTTCGGAGTTTAGGATGGCCGAAGACACTACACTACCCATAATCCTCAGCTATCGTTTGGGACTACAGTCCCATTGCTTGACAAACCCCGTGATTCATTTTCAAGCTCTGGGATTGGATGTTGGAGTGGCAGTGTGCCAAGGTTACGCCGAGCGTCAGACAGCTCTTTGAAATGGAATGAAACCACGGCAGACTAGGCAGGTTTAGGGGATAGGAAACACATTGGTGTTATCACATTTAAAACATATAATTAATAAATGGGTGAAAATGGCTTGTGTCCATAATGGGCAGCATTAATATACCCACATGACAGCTCATTGTTTCTTTGTAATTCTACTCCACTACCATTCAAAGGTTAACCTGGTATTTTTAATCCACTACATTTATTTTAGTTACTTTGCAGATTCTGATTAATGATGTGAAATATAAACAACCCTTAAATCAGACTTTAGTTACACCTGAGTAAAATTCAGGGTAGGTGATTGTCAAGTGCCAACAATCAGACAAGATATTTGATAGTTGGTGCTTGAGAAGACTAAACATTTATCTGCAGATCCCTATAAGTATATTCATTACTCGTTATTCTCTACTAATAGTTAATTAAAGACTGTATATAATTGCTATTTTGCACATCCCTTTCAAGATTTCAAGATTTTCAAAGGTTTATTGACATATCATATACACGACTACGGTGTAGTTATGCAATGAATGAAAAACTTGGGTCGCAGGTTCCTCAACAGTGCATTACAAGACATCTATCAATATGTCTTGTAATATTATTATCGTATACTATCAGTTAAAATAAGTGCTTCAACATAGTTAACATTGCAGAAAAGCAATATATTACTTTGTCAGCCTTAATATTTAACTGTAGATACCCCCAAAGTTTTTTTCTTAATTAAAAGAAGACCTTAACCTAAAGTATTCTTTAATGTTTAAATAAAGGTTAATTAGTGTTTCTGTTTTGCACATCCTCCTATTAATATCTTTGTACATCCGGCACTACACTGTTTTATTGTAGAGATCACTTACAGTATCTTCTTGATTTTTTATATTCTATAATTCTATCATTGATCTTCTACTTTCCCCCTAGTTTGTATGTAAATATAACATATTCAACAAAAAACCACTTGCTTGTGCTTTAACCACTAGGCGGTGCGGGTTAAAAAACTGTCATGTTTAAAGTGTTAAGACAATAAATTATACTTTCCAGTATAAGTTTCCAGCTTAGTTCATGACGGATGTATTTTGTTATCCACACATATATATTTTTTATATTTGAACCTACACCTGCAACAGTCAAAGACAGGCAACTGTTGAGGAGTTGGAAAGGTCTGAAGATGTTACAAATAAGGTACACACAGCATACAATGCCATAATAACTTTGTATTATTAGTGTAGGACACTTAAGTATGTATAACATCTGAAGATGTGTAGTTTTATTCATGTTTTCACATACACAATATTGCTATATTATTTCACATATTGTAGTTCTACACATGAATATCTGATTTGTAAAACATCATAGACAGAAAGGTATATCCATCATTTAATGGTAAGCTATTGAAATTCTGAATCCATAGATGTGTGTCCCATCACCCAAAACCCCTGACTATTCTCTCAATTCAGTATTTACATTCTTATATTCAAAGAAAATCAGTAATATCTTTAAAAACTACAAGGCCCTGTCTATCAGCTGTGCACTGCTACCTAGCTACCAATTGGATCAAATATAAAAGTCAGCCGAATTAATGTTGATACTGCAAGGAGACGTATTGTGTGAAAAGAAATCGAAGATGTTGTTTAATTGCTAATATATTTATGACCCACGTCACGTATTCAGTGGCAGTTCTTCCAGTTTGTCTAGAAGTCTTCTAATCAGGGCTCTATAAATAAAGAACTAAGGCAGATGTGTAATATTGAATGCAGCCGCACCGTGTATTACAATGCCGTACTTTGCCGTTTCAAAGAGAAAAGCAAGGACACTCGGATTACAGTATTATTCTTTTTTTTAAAAAGGTTTTTCAGATTTCATATTGCATAAACACCATATCCCAACGTGCATTGCGGCTAAAACATCCAATCACCGAGCTTAAACCATAGCTGAGGATCTTGGGTAATCAGTTCAGTGGGTGTGTATCGCAATGATGCTCGAAATGTCCCTTATGCCTACGTCTGTTTCCGGTGACTTTATTTTGAAATTCAGTTCCTGAGGAACGGAAAAAAAGCCAGAGATTATAGAATTAAACAAATAAATAAAAACAAGGATAATTGTGTGTTATTGTTGAGTAAATAACAGTGTGTTATTTAGAAAATAATAACAAATTAGAAGGAAAAAAAGATTTAAAAAATACAGATTTCAGTATTCTGAGGCTCTTGAGCCCCATTTATTTTCCTTGCGGACGGTAAAAAAACAATAAAATAAAAACAATAATCGTGGCTTGATATTGAGTAAGAACATGTTTTTATGAACCACACCGCTTCCGGTCTTCCAAGACCCGACCGGACTAAAAGACGTGGTGCAGGCACGAAACATACTACCAATAGAAATATATTGCTTTTAAAATCGTTCTGTGTGACATGGAAAAAAAAAGAAGGGGAAAATCGTGTTGGTGAACACAAATCAATAGATTAAATGTCGTGACTATAACACGAAATGCCGTGAGACTGGGTTGATCTGCCACAGTCTAAAGCTCAACTGAATGCTATCACTCACCTTCTTCACTTTCTACCTATATGGATGAAACAGTTGTGTTTGTTTCTAAATAAATATGATGTTTATGCCCATTTTACAAAAATACATTCCTCCTGCATCTAAGCATTGCATCCTTTACCAGGAACAAGGAGGGTGAACCATCTTGCATCAGTGGGAGCATGCAGCCCACACAGCTGCCTGCCTGTCTCTGTGTGTCTTTGTTGCCTGGCTCAGTAGTGGGTACTGTTCTCTGCCTCGTCCTCCACAGGGAACAACAGAAAATCCTCCAACATGTCCTGCAGAGCTGGAGATGGAGGACGGTGGTTGCTTAAAATAAGCTCTGTACAGAGGTGAACAAATATATGGATTTAAAGCTCTAATGGAAAAGCTGCTTCTTTGAAAAACATAGATTTTTCCGTTTAGTGGTCATCTTTTTTAAATGTTGGCAACTGAAGCTGTGTGAAGTTCACAGGTTCCGAAAAAAATAATTATAAAAGTTTGCCTGTCAAATTGTGGTGATTGCAGTTAAATGTCAGCACATGTATCTCTATTTGGACAAATGTGAGCTGGTTCTGGCCAATATATTACAGAATGATTGGGCAGATTTTGGTTATGTAACCTTAGCTCTAGTTAGCAGCAGTGATTCAAACGTTAGCGCATCCTGTATTGGAGCAATGCAAGACTCGAGTCCAGGATGCTGTGCTGCTTTTGAGCCAAGGAGCTTTGGACGCCTGGATCTAATTGATGCTGCAGGTGGGGGGACTAAACCTATACAAATAAAAACAAGTTAGAGTGGCAGGTGTCATAAAATGTGTTCGTCTAAAATGGTATTTTACTCTCATAGCCCATATTGTTTTGCTTTTAATGCTACAGTATCTAGCCTACTTAGCTACAGTATAGCATAGCAGCTAGCATAGTAGCAAGACATGGCTAACACAAGGTTTTACTTCAGCAGTTAGCCAAAACCTGTTCCTGAAAAAGTTATTTAGGTGTGATATAAGCAATCGGGTTGCTGCATGTTCCCTAGAAATCCATCTACAAGGCCCAATTTCTAACGTTTGATCCAACTTGTCACCTCTTGTTTAATTGCTTACTAGTATCATGGTTTACTCTTGTGAGAATGTAATACTAAAGGATCATGCAGATGCTTTACAGTACTGTTCACAGCTGCTGTGTCACTGGCTCTGACATAGTTGTGGGAAATATCCTTAAACGCAACCCTCACTATTACTCTATTATGCAAAATTCAATTTCCTTATTTGGTAATTGAAATGTTAAATATGAAATACAAAGACAGCTGAGTTGTGAAATCTGCACAACATGGTTTTACACCATGTAGCATACTTATCTTGTGTTTTTAAAGAGTGATAACATCAGTCATGTGATCAATAATGGATGGAGTCACTCATATTTCTCTGCAGGATCATGTGTGCTGCATGCAGACTCTGCCTATAGAGTCGAGTCATCGTCAGCTGCCATCTGCTCTGTTAATGCTCCCTGGGCTTTGGCTTGAAAAGGGACACAGAGCAGAACTGAGCCTTACCCCTTGCAACCCCTGAGTGCTGCTTTTAAGCACACTCACTCCTACTGACAGGCTCTCTAACCAGTCTTCTGCCTCCGGAGT
>CALSBZ010044873.1:13294-48851 GCA_943591055.1 Gobionotothen gibberifrons | reverse complement strand
AAAAGGGGATAATCGTGTTGGTGACCACGAATCAATAGATTAAATGTCGTGACTATAACACGAAATGCCGTGAGACTGGGTTGACATATGCAGGAGCCTGTACGTGGCGCTGTAACTTCCTCCACAAAAGCAGCGAAGAAGCATGGTTGTCATGGTTGCCCTTCTGTTTATTCTCCGCGGTGGGGGCCGAGGTCAACGTGTATTAAAGTTTAAATCTTCCGGACAAAATTATAAAAAGTGCCGGTCAAAGGTCTTCTTTGTTAGTTATTGAGCTTTAAAACAAATGAATAACGACACTATATAATAATAAAATATACGGAGCCTCTCTTTTTCCTCCCTCTCTTCGGACAGCGTCAGTGTCTGTCTCATGCAGCAGCTGATCCAGTAATGAGTGACCCGGCCGACAGTAAACATAAACATATTTATAACTAGTTTAGGTAGTTTTAGAGGTAATTAAAATAGCTAAGGGCGATGATCTGACTTGAAGTGTGTGTTTTGCTCTGTTCACCGCTGCAGGTGAGCAGAGCATTGTCTCCGTCCTGTCAGATTAGACTTCACTCGCGTTTATGTCCATATCGAGAGAAAGATAAATAATCTGAATTCAGTGTGCAGTTTACTTTGACGTGGGGGTGAGCAGCAGAGGTTGGGAGAGGCGGGGCTATTGCGTCATCATTATCAGAACATGATCGTATAGGGCGTACACACGGAGCCGTTGGACCCCCCAGAGCGTTGCGTATGCCGTTCTATCCACTTTGGGACCCGTTATCGTTTCCGCAGTCGTTTACTGTCATATTCGGTCGTCCTCGTGTGGCCCAACGGTCTATATGACACTAAACAGTAACGCAAACGACCGTTATCGTCCTCGTGTGGCCGGGGCCTAAGTTATCTCAGTGGGTCTCTCACAATGTATGTAAACAAATATTTCCAAGGCACACCTTTATAATTATTAGGATAAATAAAAACAGGTTTGAAATAATTCCGATGAATGTATATAGGCTATAGGACAGTAAACCAAAAATATCGTTTAAAACTGGAGATAAAAAAAAATGCATGAATAAATAAATGTTAACTAGGTAAAATAAGATATAAATGAACAACAAAAATTAAATATGTTACATGTATTTATTATTGGCTATGTTCACTCTTATTTGGTTATTCAAATGTAAACCGATCTTTTTCATATGGGTGTTGTCAAGGAGTGAACTCTGAGGCATGAACTCAATTGCACGACTCAAACTCAGACTCGGATAGTGTTTCAAAATAAATACTTTACTGGGATTTGCACAGTAATGAAAACAAGGAAAACAAAAACACTCTTTCGAGGAAAACTAGAACAGTGATCAATAACATAGATCCGTGAGAAGTCCGTGAGGTAAGCAGGTACGTAGGTCATAGAGAGACAACGAACTGACAATGAACAGGAGGGAGCTAACACAATATATACACAGGTAAAGGGGACACAGGTGGAAACAATCAGGGCGGGGAAAATAATCAAGGACGCAGGAGACAGAAGGGGGCGGGGAGCGTGGAGGCCTGAAATGAGAGGGAGAATTATTTAAGGGAATAAACATAAAGCTCAGGACAAAGGGACATGACAAAACTAACATAAAGAATAAACTTTCACTATAAGTTTCTTAGACATGGCAGGTGTTTAGAGTTGATAAATGATAATCTCGCCTAGGGCACCAGAATGTCTAGGACCGGCCCTGACCACTGCTATCATCCATGTGCAGGAATCCTCTAACACTCTTAAGTTGATTTTATTGCCATTGGTAATAACTGCAGCATTAGAGGAACCAATCAAAGCCAACTCAAGTTAATGATGTTTGATAATCACGTATTCTCTGGTTGCAGCAGTCATTCCCACTGAAGGAAGCCTGGGCTCAACACCAATAACTTCAATCAACTGAGCACCGCAATGGGAGCAGACAGCAGTCGTTTAATGAGGCGCTCTGCTGGGTCCAAATTGTTTACGCTCCGTGTCATGGAAAAATGAGCGAGCTAAATTAAAATGTCCTGCTGCGCCGTGCGGACATTCTCTACCTGTTTTCTGCTTTCTGACTCACAGTGCTCTCCTGCAAGGGGCATACACATGGAAATACACTGGTACACACACATCAACTCAACAGGTTTTTTTTGTTTATGAGATAGAAATAGGGGATTGGGAAAGAGATGAGAAATGGAAAAATAGAGTCAGAAGACGAAACAAAACAAGAAGAGAAGCAGGGCCGCCAACCCTCAAGCATTGAGCATGAGAGTCACGCAATTATATATCTCACGCACTCACGGCACACATGCCTTTCCTCGCGCTAAGTTATCGTCCAAAATAAAGTGAAGGAACAGCAAACCGAGCGGTCTACGAAATGAGACGGTCTGGTTTACGGAGGACTTCCTGTTTTGCGTCACCACCTGACACCCGCGGTCCGTAGCACTGTTGCTGAGCTCCCATAAGGAGGGGTCTGAGCTCCCATTACAGTTATTTACGTTAACGAGGTAAATCGGCTAAAAGAAAAACATGTTTTCCAAAAGAAGTGCGCGTCGTATTCTCTCTTGAATGACAATATGCCTGCACTCAGGGATGTAGTGCTGCCGCCGGAGAGCACCGGAACGCCGGTCCGAGCGAGAAAGAGAGAGAGAGCGCATGGTACCTAGCATTGTTGTTGTTATCTCAGTGGGTCTCAAACTGTTTGGTCACCATTTATGTAAATAATTATTTCCGAGGCACACATATATGATCATTATAGTTATACAACAATAAGAGAATACATGAAAAACAGTTATGAAATAGCCTACTATATGACAGCAAAACAAGAATAGAGTTTAAAAGGGGGAGTGATTTGTAAAATATAGATCTCTTAATGTTGCTCTCAAAGTGCACCAGATTGATGCATCTTACTTAAATATTTTTTAAAAAATCTTCCCGGGGGAGCATCCCCCCTACAGGATGTTAGGTCCACCCCCCATTTATAAAAAATAGCACTTTACCCCTGCTTACACCTATGTTAGCTGATTATCGAGCCTTCATTGTAAGAGTCGCGGGTACACTGTGTATGTGCGTATTCCACTGTAGCGCCCGGTACATTAATGGGAAACCCTAAATGTTTGAGCACCCTCTATGTAAGGTCAAGCTACCCCACAGCACCCCCAAAACATAATATCTGGCGTCGCCACTGGTTTATGGAAGCGACCTCTAATTTATTAGAGTTAATCCTTGTCAGGTTATGTTTGTCAATTTTTTATGTAAACAGTTTGTACATGTTCAATACATTTGTAACACTGGACACATGACATTTTTTTTTTCACCCCCTCCCCAAAGAAAGAATCTCACTCCAAGCTGAACTCAAAGGTTGGCAGCCCTGAGAGAAGAGATTGAGGGAGACATGTGCTTAGAAATGTGACAGTCCAATTTGAGAGCAGAGCAGCTGTGTGTGTGTTTTCGTCAATCTTTTTTTTTTTTTACTTATGTACCTTCATTTTGCAGAATCATGCAGACTGTGAAATAAGTCATGTCTGAGGGAACTTTAGGGGATATTAAACCAATTTGAGAGGATTGTTTAATCCTCGCAGGCACTGTTGTTTTGTTTTTACGTATTGGCTTCCCTTTTTGATGTCACCTCTCGCCCCTCCCCCACACTGGAGGACAGATTGTGTGCCATGTGAACATTGGCCAGGTGAGTAGGTGACAAAGACAGGAAGCATGCATCAACAAAGGAGACGATGCACATTCAATGACAGCTCAGCACGAAATAAAATAATAAAAAGTATACAGCTTATTTTGCAGTGAAGACACGTTTACTAATGGAGACCAAATGTGCAAATGAATGAAGGATAGGAACAAAATACATTAAAAAGGTTAAAAAAGAAAACTACTGAAAATGTAAAATATCTATTTATTCTGGCATTTATAGGAAAACATTTGATTTATTTCACATGTCTCACTCTTTTCTCTTTTGTGTGGGAGAGAAACTGCCTTTGGAGGGAACTTTGGGATTTTAGCCTTTGCAGACCATCTGGATAAAAACCAATAAAACACACTTTAGGGAAGGGAAACCCCTATAAAACATAATAGGGCTTTTATATGTTAATATTTTGGTTTCTACATGTATATTACTCAATACATACATAAAAAAGGCAAATAATAAACTGAAACTGTGGCAAATGTTTCCAGCTTTCTTTGTAGAGAGGATTCTTGGTGAAGATTGGTATCATATGATTCACATTACTTTCATCAAAGCATTCAATGGTTATAAATGCATTTGAATTTATGATGTCTCCATACTAATTTTTCCAGGTTCTTCTATAATTTCTCACACTTCTATAAGTAAATAATTATACCAACATATCTCAAGGTGTTTGTGAGAAGAGGGCCAATGTTTTTTAGCCAAAGCTTAAATATCTTATGTAAAAGTAATATGTGAATCCTGCAACAAATGAACCAGCATGAACAAACACAGTCTCGTATATAATGGAAACTGCAATCAAAAGCTTTAATTTCTGCAATTTCATCAGACTATTTGTCCTCCACATCACCCACAGTAAATGGTGGTTATGTTGGAGTTCTCTAATATAGACTGTGAGATTAGCAAGCGCCACAACAGAGGCTAATGGAGATCCAAACTAGCTAAAAGTGCCTCTTTGGTAATTAATTCTGAGTGCAAAAAGAAGTCCCACTTCCACAGTACTTTATGAAATGAAATTTCAAAAACACTGCTCTCATCAGAGCTGCCAAATCACTCATTCAAGTGTCACTCTGCTCTAACAAAAATTACAGCGTTGTCGAGAATAATCATTTTAATGGATGAAAATTCTGCTCACATCATTTTGTCCAAGGGGGTGCTGGGTTCATACAATCTGAGCTTGTTTTTAGCAGTTATGTGCTCTTAAAATTAACAGATTCTGAGAGAAATGCACAGAAAAGGAAATATTCCTTCAATAGAACACCTTTTATCTTATTTGATTGTATTATTTGTCTACTTTTTGACTTATTCGTCCATCTGCATGTTAAACAAGTCCCAACAGTAAAGAAAGCCAGCAGAGCATCCATCCATGCATGACGTTTCCCTCCTACCTCTATTATTGGACTCTCTGCACATTACAGGCTCCAGAAATATACAGTTTCTGTCAGCCACTTGTTTCACCTGCAGCCCTCTCGATGTGTGTGGGCACCTGAGTGTATGGTGGCGAGCGCAGGGATGCGAGTGTTTAATGCAATGTGTGGGATGTGGAGATGAACAACCCTTAACCTCGGCATCTCTCACCTGCTGGCAAGAGGATATGATGAGCAGGTAGGTGGAGAGTCGTCCGGAAATTCTGATTTTACTTCTGCAGAAAGCCCGAAGCAAAGAATTCTATTTCTTTTTCAAAGGCGGGAGAATGTGGCTTGATGTAATGATGCTGCATCTGTTAATCTGTGGGGAAAAAGGGAATCTGTTCCCAAGAAAAGAGCTAATCTAACAACAATTATAATAATTAAGTCTTAATTAAGAGGCATCTTATTCATTAAACACATGCTGATCACGTTTCAAGATTTATTTTTACCTTGACTCTGGGGGTAACCATAAAAAAACAACTTGACACTCAGCTTTCGTCATGATTTGCCTCCTTCTAAATTAAAGTGTCTCAATAGAATAAGCCTGCAGTCAGTTCGCTAAACATCAACATTTTCTTTAAATTGTTTATTCATGTCGATGGCAGTTTTTTTTAGGCCTACTATCTATGGTGTTAAAGAGCACTTCTCCATCCATTTTTGAGTGTTATTAGTCCATTGGATGGCAGTTAACTAGCAAGGACCACGTCACAACAATAGGCCAGTTGTATAATTATTTAGTGGGAATGCTGATACAGCATTCCCACTATCTGTTATGCTACGCACGAAATTCTTTATTATTCCGCCGGGTTATTTTGCACCTCTTCTTCTCCCACATTCCACATCACAGAAACTTTGTTCAAACATCAAAACGTTCAGCTCGGTCGGGAATCGATGGCTATTACTTTTCTTATTCATAACTTTCATAATTCCAGAGATACATCCCATAATTCATCACATTTTTAACATGGAATTAAATGGAGAAACTCTTCAGACTTGAACAATCTTCATGCAACTTCAACTGCTAACTGGTCCTTCATACTTTCACTCAGAAACCTCATTCCAACTTTAAAATGTTACACATCTTTCTGACATTATTCGTGTAACACAACTTTTAAATCTGATTCGTACTTACATTGTTCAGACCTTGGTAAAGAGGCCTTCTTCAGATTTTAGAGTGCGTGATGTCACAGCTAGAGTGGAGGACAGGTTTAATTTTGCCTTCATATTTTCTTTTAAACCTGCCATAATTCCCAAACCCTACATTCCTGAGACATACTTTTTCATGACAAACGTAGGAAAACATCTCGTAGCTTGAAAAAAAAAAGAATTAAGCAAAGAAATTAAACAAAATGCTTCTTGAGGGCATGAAGTGACAAAAACTTTCAACATGTCTCCATTAAACCCCATTGTAAGTTCAGCCTCATCTTTCCCCACCACAGCAGCCGCACACCTTTAGTTAATCTGCCAAAAAGGCCACATTATTAACCCGAAAGTACACAAAAACAAGTTCCTTGACATGCTTCACGCTTTGAAATTTCACCGATATCTGTTACGGTTCTTCAGCAAAACGTTCACATGTAAGAGGTTTATCTCTCATTCAGAACAATGAAAATGCTCTCCTCTCACTGATTACTGCACATCACCATGGAAACCTTTGATCTCTGGACACGTCGTTAGCTCAAATATAAACACCTGTGTCATGGAACACGATGATGTCATAACTCCAACTGACATGCTCAGTGCAGCAGACTTCAGATAATGGTTAACACAGCTCTACGTCAATTATGGGGTGTCATCATATGCCGTTTCCATGGAAACGCATCCCTCGCCAAAAAACACGATGTTGTCGTAACTGATATGAAAATGATCAAAACACCACCAGACTTCAGATGACAGTTAATGGTCCAGCCCTCAACATGTCTATGTGCCATTAGTGAGTTTTCCTCAAAAGCTGTTGCCATGGCCTCGCCGTAAAACACGATATTGCTATAACTCCTATGAAAATGGTCACAAAGTGCTCAAACTTCACGTGTGCTAACAGTCCAGCCGCGAAGACATCTACGTGACAGTTTTGAAATGTCAAATGTCGTTGCCATGGCAACACAATGCTCACCATGAAACACAGTTTTCTCATAACTTCAGTAAAAATGCTCCAAACGGCCCAAAACTTCACAGGTTTGGTAACGATGCAGCCATCAAAACATCTAAGCGTATTATGGGGTGTCATCAAATACCGTTGCCATGGTGACAGATCATTCGTCATCAAGTTAGTTCAATAGTTTGTAGTTCAAATATTCTGCCGCTTTTCCAAGCTTTTTTACTTTCTTTTCTTCTCTTATCACACATTCAAGCCCCCAGTGTTCATGTATCATTTCAATCTAAATTCTTCACTTTCTTTTTACACATTACATTTCAGAATAGCAATTCAGCATCAGCTTTTCAGCATAAAGCATTCCCACTAGCAATTTCTTCAGGAATTGCATTCTCTAGTTTATAGCTGTTATTGAATGTAGGGGGGAAAGGAGGACAAACTGAAGTCCAGGCAGAGGGTTGCATCAGATTAGATATACATATATAATGGGAGACAGGAAGAGGGGGTGAAGGGATGTAGGGGAGGAGGGCTGAAGGGATAAAGGGCCTTAGGGAGGGATTAGGGTTGAAGGGATGTAGAGAGGAAGGGATGAATAGATAATGAGTCATAGGTAGGGAGGGATGAGGGTTGAAGGGAGGAAGGGATGAATGAGAGGAAGGGAGGGAGGAAGGGATGAGGGTTGAAGGGAGGAAGGGATAATGGGATGTAGGGAGGGATGAATGAGAGGAAGGAAGGGAGGAAGGGATGAGGGTTGAAGGGAGGAAGGGATGAATGGATAATGGGATGTAGGGAGGGAGGGATGAGCGTTAAAGGGATGTAGAGATGAAGGGATGAAGGGAGGAAGGGATGAATGGATCATGGGATGTAGGGTGGGAGGGATGAAGGGATGATGGAAGGTAAGAACGGTCAAGGAAGGGAGGCTTGTATGGATAATGGGATGTAGGGATGAAGGAAGGGAGGAATGGTCGAGGGAGCGAGGCATGAAGGAATATAAGGAGGCAGAAATGAGTGGATGAAGGAATGGAAATGGGTGAGTGGAAAGAGAAAGGGAGGGTGGGTCATGAAATCAAGACAAACAAGGCTGGATGTGTTTATGGGGTATGATGGGGGCAGGCGTGGCCCCCATTTTCGAAACCTAAATTGAAAATGTACTTAATTTATTAGTTAATATGACTTATAATCTATTGATTCAGATGGGCCATAAATGGCAAATTGCACATATTCATACGTTGTGCCTTGATGGACACAGTTTCAAACATAGGGTTTAACAAAATGATCATCGTTTTGGTTGTATGTCTCTGCCAATCAGTCAATTTGGAGTTTATATCCATCTCTGTTGCAAGTGTTTTAGATTAGATTATAATTTGTGTGAAATTGTCGTAACTATCTTGATAATTCTTGAGTTATGGCCCACAACGTGTTTGGTGAGGTCACAGTAATCTTGAACCATCTTGATGTGATGAAATTGCTTCAAGGCATTCCTGAGATATGGTGAGGTCAAAGTGAGAGCATAGTAAACTTGGCCTCTTATCAGTTCATCATTGAGTCCAAGAGAAAGCTTGAGCCACATTCAAAGATATTCCTTTGATAAGTATCCTAAGATATTGCACAAGTGCACTAATACACATTCTATGGACAAACTTGCACTAATGTACATTCTCAAAATATTGAAGTGACTGTTATTTAGTATATATTGATTGTTGTGTTTTTATTTAGTTCTTAATGTGTGCACATTATGCATGTCAAAATTATGCATGTGAAAATGTGTCTTTGACATATGTATATATATATATATATATATTTGCACACATATTTTTACACATTTGTTTTTATATTCGGGATTGTGGGAAGCGGTATTTTGATCTCTCTTTACACACAAACTGGAAGATTGACAATAAAGTTGACTTTGACTTTGACTGACTTTGAGTGTCACTGACAAAAGCACAGATGGAATGAAGGACGTACGAATGTTCTGAAAAACATTATGGTTTTGGTCTCACACATGAATAAAACACTGGTGTCCTTAGTTAAATCTGGTGTTTATCCATCCAGACTTTAAACTACGACAAACTGACTTTATGATTTGCTCCCTGCACAAATAGTATTTGTAGCCATGAATAAAGAGCAGGTCCCTTCTACCTAAATCTATAAGCCTTGACCTTCTTGGTGGGAAAATTCCTCAAAGTGGGAAATTCTCTCTGTCCAATGATAGCACAGCATCTCATATATAAATATAGTACAACCACTGGCTGACTACTCTCTGCTGGGATGGTTTTGTAGTTTCAGACTCTGCTGTTAGGAGCCAGGGAAACAGCAAAGCAATTACACGGATTCAGGCTAAGTGTTACGTAACAGGAATGGTTTTGTTGCATATACGGGATAATTTCAGTAGCAGCAGGCTGAAAGCCTCGGTGCTGCGGGATTATTCCAGTATATTTCATCAAGCTTATTTGTTTCCCCTCCTCCTTCTGTTATCCCATTGCATATGAATGGAAACCTTTGCGCCTGAAATCACTTGCCTTGACCTATTTTTTTCATCAGGTCAGGGTTCTGTTTTGCGTGTTAAGCTAAATTCAGACCAAAGATTTGCAACAAGACATATTGATACCTGCCAGTGCAATTACACCAATGCAATTGACAAGTCAGTCTATCATTTGGTCATTTCTTTATTTTTAACATCTGACTTTTCATGTCTAAACATGAATGAGGAACTTACTACAGTTGAATTTCTAGAGGAGCATACAAAAAAGTCCCTGTAGGACTGGATTATTCTTCCATCAAAATATAGGGCATTTCATATCTTGATGATATTGTATAACAATAAAGCATGTTTTTTCTAGACCACTAGAAAACATTATATATGTTTTCCGTAGACTTGATATATAAAATATAGAGAAAAATAAATATATATTTCCATTCATACATTTTGTGTTAATGGAATGGAGTAACACAGGATGTAAAACAGCCTCTTCTTGCATTAGAAGAGTATGCAGTTTAAAAACCACCAAGATAATAGAACATTGACTAATTATAAGGAAGAAGAAAAGCCTATGATTGTCAAAAAAATGCCTTTTAAGTACATATGATTGATTAATTACACATGATACAGACTAAGGCCTGCATGACCACATCACCCCTGTCCTGCAGAACCTGGCTCCCGTCCCACAATGCATCCATTTCAAAATCCTTCTCCCCAACTTTTAATTATGTTTTATTCATTTCTACTCAGTAAAGTGTCTTTGAGTTTCGAGAAAAACGCTCTATAAATAAAATGCATTAATGTCCATAAAAGGGGTCGTCAGTTTACTTAATATAAAAGGGTTTAGGTTTGAGATAACTATTACAGAGGTGAAGTGGTCTCTGTCCAATCAGCAGAAACTGATCGAGACAGCATTGACGTCACTGAAGAGAGGCAGATGATTACTTTGCGCTTCATGGCGACAGGTGAGCTAAAGCCCATGGATACTGAGAAGAAATCCCTATATAACAACATTTGTATAATATATCCCCTTACACAGGGGTGGGAAGATTAAGCCTTGTATTTTCCTACTTACGTTAACGTTACATGAATGACAGTTTTACAATGGAAAAGAGGTCAGATGTTATCACTCACTGTCACACCAAATCACAACAGCACAGGTACGGTTACTCAATCATACTGAAACATTTTCCACTGTGCTTACTGATCAAACTCTAATTAAGGCTCAGAGCAGGAATTGATTGTCAATACGTTTATCAAGATGGTTGGGTTTGGGGTTAGATTTACTGATCATTATGGTTTCCTTCATTGTGTTTACTGTTGACTGTAGTTATTAAGTATTGTTCAAGTTATTTGAGAAGAAACAAAACGATAACTGTAATGACACAATATTAAACTAAACTTGGGCAAACTTGAAAGTACAAGATATAAGACTAAATAAAACCACTGTAATTCCAATCATTTACTACTAACAATGTTTTCAACTAACAAAACAAGAATTAGCATGCCTGTGAAGCTGACAAGTGAGCGGCCCGACCAAGTAAGGAGACAGGGGCAGCACGTCCTGAAACAACCCGGTGTGGGAATGTATTCATCCTTGGTACATGGTTGACAACATCAATATTCACAATGACTGTCTCCTACACTATCCCTTTCCCCAATGAGCCTAACATGCCACCTTTTATAGGCCCATAAATTGGACCGTACCATCAAAAGGGGTGGCATGTGCAGAGATGGTAAGCTCAGATAAGGAAACCAGTTAAATAACAATAAACATTTAGTTGAGAATAACAAACATCCATTACTTAAATTATACTTAATTAATGTATGAAAGGAAAAACATTATAAACCAACAAGATCAATGTACATGATAGTAAACCACCCCCTGCCTCGGCTCCAACCTGCTCTTTTAACCCCATCCGGAACGATAAAAGTGTTACGATGCGTGGAAAAGGTAGGACCCAAATGCAGTATTAACAAAAAGCGAGCTTTAATTTACAAAAGCCGATGACAAAAAGAAAACAAGAGACAAACTTAACATTACCAAAACAGGGGAGCACGAATAAAGAATCCAGGATCAAAACTACAAGGACAAACATGGAGCGTGACGTGAAGGGAAGACAAACAATGAACCGACAGGGGAACACAGGGACAAGAAACAGCTGCATGGGTAAAGGAGGCAGAAACACAAGGGCAACAGGTGAACACAATGAGACAATCAGACACACCAGGGAAACTAACAGGAAGGCAAACACAGGAAGAAGGTGACGGTGACGGACCTTGGGACCGGAGACGGGAGAGCAGGCGGAGGTGAGTGTTATGATGTTGACTACTGCAGGGGTGGTATGACAAACTGATAACCGAAATGTTTATTGCTTAGTCTAAACATCTACTGAAATCCTAGAAACGCTAATCACTTTGTTCACCCATAGGTTGACGTGCCAATCCAGCCCCGACACCAACGCGCTCTCATGCTGACGTCTTCCATTCAATAAACGGGTTTGACTGCCACACAAGCTCTTGTCCTGTTTTATATCAAATGCTTCCTGTGCAATGTTTTATCGTGGAGCAAATGAATATACTTCACCAATAATGAAGCTATACACTCCGTAACGGAGACCGAGATCTATGTGCCCAGAAATCACCTCCATTACAATGCCCTTCCTGCAAAAACCTAGCGGATATGCGATATGAACATTTTGTCATATGGCATGTTTGGTTAGTTGACCTTGTTTAAAATACATTTTTAGGGCTTGTGTCATACAGACTCATGAGGCAATCCTTGTTTTCCTCTGACCAAAACTAAATTTCACCCAGGTCACAGATGTAGGCTACTATAACTTACCTGATCCGCTACATTTGCTACGAGCTGAACATTCCCACTCCAGAGCGGTACGCAGGTGCCTTAGGGACATGTAAATCTTTCTTAATGCAGTGTTCTCTTGTGTTTGAGCAGCAGCCGTCTACTTATGCCAATGACAGAGCTAAGATTTGTTATATGATAGGTTTACTTACAGGTAGCGCCCTAGCCTGGGCATCAGCTGTATGGGAGAATCAGTCCAACCTTTGTTATTCTTATCCAGAGTTTGCAGAAGAAATGAAGAAGGTATTCCACCACCCCGTCAGCGGTAGGGACGCTACTAAACTGTCTCGTCTCCTCTCCCAAGATTCAGGTCGGAGACTTTCCCAAGTCCCAGTGCCCCATCTGAAGTATTTTCTCCTCTCCTGTCTTAAGAGGAACCGATGCAGCTAGACAGAGCCCGACTCACTCCCCAAGAACGTCTCCGGAGAATAAGAGAAGGACTTTGTGTCTACTGTGCTCACTCCGGTCATCTCGTGGACACATGCCCCCAGCGCCCAAAAGAGGGTGCTCGCCAGTAAAGGTGGGGATACTGGTGAGCAAGGCTGTTTCTTCCTCAACCCCCCAGACCCGCAAGCCACTTGAAGCCACACTACTGTTAAACCAACAGTCTCTCTCTCTGTCTGCCCTAGTGGACTCTGGGGCTGATGAGAGCTTTTTGGATGCCCAACTGGTTGCCTCAGCCGGCATCTCAACTCAACCTCTGACAGCTCCTCTCAATGCTCGAGGTCTGAATGGGAAGCTCCTGGCACCTGTTACCCATGTCACCGAACCCCTACATCTCGTCCTGTCCGGTAATCACCATGAAATGATTCAGTTCCACGTCATGTCCTCCCCTCACACACCCCTAGTTCTGGGCCAGCCATGGTTAAGACTGCACAACCCCCACATGGACTGGTCGGAGAATCAAGTAAGGAGTTGGAGTTCCTTTTGTCACTCTTCATGCCTGCGGTCTGCTATTCCCCCAGCAGAGGTCGGTATTCCCCCAGTTCAGCAGGAGCCACTCAACTTGTCCACTGTCCCTCCGGTTTATCATAGCCTGGGAGAGGTTTTCAGCAAGCAGCGAGCCCTTTTTCTGCCTCCTCATCGCCCTTACGACTGCACGATAGATCTTCTTCCTGGTGCATCTCTCCCATCCAAATTTCTATCGCCGGTTCATCAGAGACTACAGTCGTGTTGCCGGTCCTCTCAACCAACTCACCTCCCCAGCAATCCCCTTCTCGTGGACTACTCAGGCTGAGTCTGCCTTCTCTGAGCTGAAGAGACGTTTCACCTCTGCTCCTATTCTTACGAATCCTGACCCATCTCTTCAGTTTATTGTTGAAGTTGATGCATCCAACACCGGTGTGGGGGCTGTTCTATCACAACGCTCAGTCTCCGACCAAAAGCTTCACCCTTGTGCTTTTTTTCCCCGACGACTGACAACCCCTGAGCGCAACTATGATGTTGGCAACAGGGAGCTGCTTGCTGTAAAGCTTGCGCTGGAAGAATGAAGGCACTGGCTGGAAGGCTCTGAACATCCATTCATTGTGTGGACAGACCACAGGAACCTGGTCTACATACAAACTGCCAAACGACTAAACTCCCGCCAGACACGCTGGGCATTGTTTTTTGGCAGGTTCAACTTCACCCTTACCTACCGACCTGGTTCTAGAAACCTTAAACCTGACGCATGGTCCCGGCAGTTTGCAGTGGATCAGGATCCCATAGCTCCTGACACCATAATCCCCGCTTCCAGAGTGGTGGGCGCTGTGATATGGGAGATTGAGAACTCAGTGAGGAAGGCACAGAGAGACCATCCAGATCCAGGAAATGGTCCAGATAACCGTTTGTTTGTACCTGACTCTGTCCGCTCACAGGTTCTCCTATGGACCCATGCTTCCCGCTTTGCCTGCCAACCGGGTGTGAATCGGACCCTATCCCTCCTGAGACGACACTTCTGGTGGCCTTCTATGGAAGCGGACTCTCGAGCCTTTGTGCTGGCCTGCACTGTTTGCGCCCGTAGCAAGTCTTCACACCAGGCTCCTATCGGTCTACTCCAGCCTCTCCCAGTCCCTCGTCGTCCCTGGAGTCACATCGGCCTAGATTTTGTTACCGGCCTCCCGGTTTCCCAGGGTAACTCGACCATTCTCACTATTGTCGATCGCTTTTCCAAAGCGGTTCATTTTGTGCCTCTTCCTAAACTCCCCACAGCCTCTGGAACTGCTGACCTCTTAGTCAATCATGTGGTCCGGCTTCATGGCATTCCAACAGACATTGTTTCCGACCGACTGCCACAGTTCATATCTCAGGTATGGAAAGCATTCTGTCGAGCACTTGGAGCATCTGTCAGTCTCTCCTCAGGCTATCATCCTCAGACTAACGGGCAGGCCGAAAGAGCCAATCAGGACCTTGGAGCTGCACTTCGCTGTGTCACCTCCCGGAATCCCACCTCCTGGAGCTTACACCTGCCCTGGATTGAATACGCTCATAACTCACTGTCTAGTGCTGCCACCGGTATGTCCCCATTTGAATGTTCTCTTGGATATCAACCCCCTTTGTTCCTAGCCCAAGAGGACGAGATCGCAGTTCCCTCTGTCCAAGCCCATCTCCGTCGTTGTCAGAGGATTTGGAAGGATGCCCGCTCTGCCCTTCTCCGCTCTGATGAACGCAATCGGCATATTGCAAACCGCCACCGGACCGCAGCTCCCCAGTTCCAACCAGGTCAGAAAGTTTGTCTTTCTTCAAAAAATATTTCTTTACAAGCTGAGTCTAAGAAGTTGAAACCACACTTCATTGGCCCCTATGTGATCGAGCGCATAATCAATCCATCTGCTGTTAGACTCAAGCTGCCTCCCTCCATGAAAATTCACCCCACCTTTCATGTGTCTCAGTTGAAACCAGTGTTTTCCAGCCCTTTGTGAACCCATCAACGGCACACTATCCAAAACAGGAATCAAACTCAGACAGAGTTGGGCGGGTCTTGCCTTATGGCGAAAATACACAGACACACAAACACTTGCTAACACACACACATACACGGCAACGCCCACCACCAGCACACACACACACACACACACACACACACAATGGTAGATGCAAGTATCAGCGAGAGCAGCAGCACATTTACAACTTGGACATTGACATTGTAGCCTTACTGAAAAGCATCTCAAGGTATTACTTATAAGGCTGAAAGCACCTCTTCTTAAAGGACACATGTCATGCTTTTCCGGTTATTACCCGTCCCCTTGTGTGTTATGAAGGTTTTTATGCATGTAAACGGTGTGCAGAGTCAAAACCCTCAAAGTACACGCTGTAGTGAGTAAAACTCTAACACACCTCCCCAAAACGGCTCGTTGGAGATACGTCATTGTCCATTGTTTACTTCCTGAGTACTGTGTCGTAGGAGTACCCAGTAGCCACGCCCAGAGCTATGGCCGCACCCTCTGCCAGCCTAGCATATATATACTGTTGGAATCTCAGGTTCAGTTCAAAACTCTATCCAGTCATGCCAACGAGGGTCTGTTTCCTGTCTTGTGAGGGGAAATGTTCAATGCATGCCTTACCGAGGGCAGAACCACGACGAAGTCAGTGGTTGACATTCCTTTTTAACACTGTTCCTTCAGATGATCGAGCCGGTATTGTACTGTGGGCACGGCATTTCACGGAGCATAGCTTCACAAACCATGGAGCGATTCATACCGGATATGCACAGCGTAGGACACTGAAGGACGATGCTGTTCCTACTTTGTTTCGACCAGCGGGAGATTCGGGTACACAACCTGTAAGTATTCAATGTTGTTTGTGTATTTATGATGTTTAAAACAAACAAGGTATATCTACCACGACTGTGTAAATGGGTAAACGTTTTTCTGGCTGCTAAGCCATTGACACAGTGCTAACAGGGCTAACTAAGTTGCTAGCGTTTCCATATATCAACTCCAATGTCAGCAGATGCCTTACATGTATCTCATAGCAGGAGAATGTCTGCATTCACACACAACATACTCATAGATAGTATACTCCGGGTGATTTACCGTACGGTCAGTACATTATAGTTGGCGTTCCTGGCATGTGAGCTACCGTTCATAGCGTGTATGCTACATAGCTAAACAAGAAGGCTACCTAGAGCTAGGGAAAACATTGTTTTCATGCCAGCTACAATGAAAGACCGAACGTAGCAGACTACCCGTATAAGATTGCAATTGTAAACATGTTCTTGCTAGCCTAGACTAGCTGTTGTTCATAGTAGGTTGGTATATTACACTGAATAACTAGCAAACGTAGGTTAGCATATTAGCTGGCAAGCTAACTGTGTTGATTAGATAGATAGATTAGATAGATACACACTCCTACCACAACTACTACTAACAAATCTAAAACAACTAAGTTTCTCTAATATTTTGTGATTTGCATTTGATTTCGTCCTGCCAGATCAGGAAACTCCTGGCGTATCTGGCGGACAACACACACACACACACACACACACGGGATGACCACTCTGATGCCTCGTCCTAAAAAGCCCCGGCAGCAGCTTACAAAGCTGCGATAGGCAAGATGCCGAAAACGCCTATAAGGGGAGGAATGGATGATATACAGTGTATATATGTATATTTACACATGTTCATTTTGTACATTTCTAAAAATAAAGTTTGATGGAAATACTTAGTAGCCTTTCTTCCCTGAATTATTTGCTCCTATAACATATCATTCATATAGCAAACCATGATTAGATTTTTCATCAAACAGTAGTAGTTTATTACAGGTAAAAATAACTTACTCTTCTATAACAACAGTTGTAGGTACAGTTCGGTTAGTTAGCGTATAAAATATACGGCTGTGCCGACGCCTGATGTTCCGCTCAGAGCGAGCCGAAAAAAGCACTGTTAGACATGGGCGGAGCCTCTCTGGTGGTTGACTAATCAGAACAGAGTGGCCGAGCTGACCAATCGGAGCACACTGGGATCACAGGGAGGGGGGGGGGGCAAGAGCTCCAACGAGCCGTTTAGGACAGAGAGTGAATACACATACTTTACAGAGATGCTGTATGCGAAACCAATGTGAGTTTGGAAAATTGCACAGTATTTTTCTATTTTAGTATACCTGAACAATGGAATTATGATCAGTGGAAATGGCCATGACATGTGACCTTTAAGTTTATCCACCATTATTGATTTTGTTAATGCTAAATGGCCAGATGTGAGGTAAATTATTTCACTGTTAGTTTGTTTTTGTGAGGCTGAAAATAGTTTGGTTGTCTTCAGTGTCAGTCTGACAGTTTATTATTTATTTAATTGTTACTGCCAAAAGAGTGTAGTTCTTGTTTAATTGTTATAGTGTAATAGTGTAGTTGTTGTTAATGCGTACACTGCCAAAAGAGTGTAGTTGTTTTTATTTCATATTGCACTACAAGTGCACTACTTAGAACTTGATTGTTGAGACTACAATAAAGATGCCTGTCAAAATGTCTAAACATATCTTTTGTGTTTTATTGTTCCACTACATTTCATAATGATAATTGCTACAATGATGGGGAGTTATCTTTTCTCTTACTGTGCCACAGAACAACACAAAAACTTGTATTTGTATTGTTATTATTTTTAAAGTAATGTAACTTGTTACTAGTTACTTTTATAATTTTGTAACTAATAAAGTAACTAGTTACTTTTTTGAGAGCAGTAACTATAACTATTACTAGTTACTTTTTAAAAGTAACTTGCCCAACACTGGTTATTTTGTACATCCCTTTCAAGATTTCAAGATGTATTGACATATCATATACACAACTACGGTGTAGTTATGCAATCAACAGTGCATTACAAGACATCTATCAATATGTGTGTACCTCCAACATTAAACTGTCGTATTCTGCACATTTCTTATACCATCTACATACATCTTATAAGAGTATACTAAATATGTATAATATCGGTTAAAACAAGTGCCTCAACATAGTTAACATTGCAGGAAAGTTGATTGTCAAGTCCCAAAACAAACCATGCAATATATTAGACTTTAAGTACTTTGTCAGGCTTAATATCTATCTGTAGATACCCCGAGAGCATTTTGCTTACATGTATTTAAAAGAAGACCTTATCCTAAAGTATTATTTCATGTTTTAATAAAGCCTAATTAGTTTGTCTGTTTTGCACATTCTCCTATTAATATCTGTGTACATCCGGCACTAAACTGTTTTATTCTAGATATCATTTACTGTACATTACATTACATTGCATTTAGCTGACGCTTTTATCCAAAGCGACTTACAATAAGTGCATTCGACCAAAAAGATACAAACGTGAAGAAAACAGAATCATATAAGTACATCAGGTTTCATAGAGCTAAAACATTTCAAGTGCTACTCAACTGGCGTTAGATAAGCCAGTCCTTTATTAGCATATAAGTCTATATTTCTATCATTCTACTTTCCGCCTATGTATGTATGTACTCTTAAAGTGCCAGTGAAGTGCATTTTTTTGGGCCAAAATGAAATGGCAGTTTCATTCCTTACATATCATTGTGCCTGTTCATGGGTAAAATAATTTTTTAGGAAGTGCGAAGGACGAGATAAACACCGCTAAACATCGCGAGTTTTTCATCGCCGTCTGAGCCTACCTGAAGCAGCTGTGACGTCACAAGATGAACCCAGTTGTGATTGTAAACATGGCGGAGACTTCGGAAAGTGATACTAGTGCGAGAGAAATGAGTGATTTTGACAGCTTTTCGGACAGGATAGATGAGGAAAGTGGCACAGAAGATGGAAGTGACGATGAGGAAGCGCAGGACATCATTGAACCCTACAGATTTGAGTCGTCAGGGACGTCAAGTGGGGAGGATGATGGCGACGATGGGGAAGACATTGCCCGGCTACAGAACACTGAATGGTTAGTTGGTTAGCTAGTTATTATTATAACTATATAATATAACTATATATATATATACTATATAATATATATATATATATTAGGGCTGTCAAGTTAACGCGTTAATAATATATATAATAATATATTTTTTGTCCTCGGCCGCCCCATAGTTTCAGAGCGCATCGAGTTTAAAATACCATCTACAAGCTGATGCTGACAGCCCCGCTCCTGCCGTCCGCTTGTGGCAGACCACACTTCCACGCTCACCGGCAGGCCATCGGGAGGACCGGGAGGGTGTGTGTATGTGTGGCGCGACTCGCGAGCGAGGCACACCTTGTGTTGTTGTTGTTAGCATCTGGTGCTAGCTAGCTGCGCTAACGGATATAAGGAGCTGTTTCAATGAAAACAGAGGAACGACATTTCGCCGACAACTGCGCCGAGCACTTGACTTTATGCAGGTAGCCAGACAGTGGGACATTGTACGAAAAGTCAGCACACTCAGCACCGATAGTGTGCGCAACATCATTGCAGCTCCCGTTCGAGCATATTATGCCTTGAGCTGCACATAGCGTAACGATCCATCACAGTGTCTCCACAAACACACACACACACACACACCAGCCAGGCTCACCTTCATCTTTTGGGAACAGAAACATCGCCACTTCGACAGACTTGACATTACTACAGCCAGCGGCAATGCATCGCTTCCCGACTGTTTTTCCTCCCTTTGTCTTCACTGTCGCCTCCATTGTCAGGTTTTCTCGATTGGCAATCACTTCCAGTCGACCCCGACACACTTTCCAGTTAAATATTCGCTCAAAAACCTATATAAATTCGACTTTGAAAACGAGGAAAAATGAATGGTGATGAATGTAAACACTTTGACCGGGTTCATCTTGTGACGTCGCGCAGTAGATCGCAAGCCACGCCCACGGAGGCGGAGGTCGACTGCGGATTTCAATTCAAACTCGTCAAATTCGTTGCTATTCCAACATCTTTGATAGGGGTCCAATGGACAATGTTGGTCATTACTATATGTATTAGCATAACAGATCATGCACAGGCGCACACTTCACTGGGCCTTTAATATTTAAATGTTTTCATCAAATATAACACATTCAACAAAACATGCAGCAGACCTGGGTTGAGACCTTAGGCAAGGCAAGGCAAGTTTATTTATATAGCACCTTTCAACACAAGGCAATTCAAAGTGCTTTACAAAAATGAAAGACATTAAGAAAAAGGCTTTTTTAAACAGTCATTAAAAAGCAACACAATCTACCTGCATTGCAATTACTCTAAACGTGTAATAACGTGCTTTAACCACTAGATGGTTTGGGTTAAAAAGCTGTCAAGTTTACAGTGTCAACACAATAAGATATACTGCTGTTTCCGGTTTAGTTTACGACGGATATATTTTGTGTCCACACATATATTGTTTTGATATTTGTAACACAAAAGCGATGGAAAAAACCCACAGCAACACAGAAAAGATGGTCTTAACACGACCCAGCAGTCGAGTTACAATAAAAAAAAACAATAATATCAAAACAAAATATTGCTACTAACTTTATTGTGAAATTAAAACAGAACGGTAAAAGAATAGTTTCCGGTCTATTCTGAGGCCCAATCTCTGTAGATAAATAAAGAACTACGACAGATGTGTAATATTTAATGCAGCCAAACAATTTAGTACAATGCATTCATGTGATGACTTTCAAAGAGTAAAGCAAGCACTGCTGAATAAAGTATGATTTTATCTTTTACTTAAGGTTTTTTTCATATGGAATGCAGTTGGAGGTCAACCAATCACAGAGCTTAAGGACTAATCACGGGGTTTGTCGAGCAAAGCGGAACGATAGCTGAGGATTATGGGTAGTGTAGTGTCTTCGGCAATCCTAAACTCCGAAAAAATATATGTTTCTCCGAATCGAAGGGGGAAATTACAAAAGCATTGTAAACTATTTAAACCAATCAATGTTGTGTAATTAACAAGGATAATCTGGTGTTTTTGAATTGATGAGTAGTGCAGATATCACTGTGAAATCAATCGACAGTAAGGAGAATACTTACTTCCGGGTGTAAAAGTATCCGTTATCCAATGGGAATGGACGCTCACATTGCCTTTAACTGCTGCCAACATGGGGTGCGTCTCACTTCTCTTATTTTTCATTTCATTGCTCCCCGGGCTAGGTATCACCGGAAGTTGATTTGTCTGCGCCATCTTGAGTACCGTCCAGTGGCCTTATTTTTGCCGGAGGACCGAGGATCGAGGATCAAGGAGTGATAACGGAGGAGCGATAATCGAGGAACTACCAGACCATCCTCCGGTGAAATCCTCAGACACTCGCCCTGCCCCCTTACTGTGTATCGCTCACTGATTGGACGATGCAGCGCATGCACTGATCTGGCTGCTGTCAGACGATCAGCTGTGCAGCGTCTTCACAAACGGACGTCGCTTCACATGACGCTCCGGAGGAAAAACAACGTCCCATTGATCTTAAAATTAATTAATTTCCCTGCTTCTCCTGGTTACCTTGCGTCTCTCCATGCTTCCCTGCTGGGAGGGACTGGTCGCAGGGAAACGACGCAAGTGAGGGACGCAAGGAATCCATTTAACCGAAGTGAGATGCAGCTATAGAGAGGCGAAGTTCGGTGGACCTCCATGGGACCTTATTTTGGAAAAATTATGTATTGAAGTCAATGGCAATGGAGAGAAAAGTTATCTTTCGATCCATTTGAATTGTGCCACGAATGACACATATTGATGTTTGTCAATTTAAAAGATGATTTTGCAAGTAAAAAAATAAATGTTTTGCTGTAAAACTGTGAAGTAAGACTTTTTTTGTGTGAAACCGCTCAATGAACTACATCTCTGGTCCCGCACAACTACACACGTCACCAAGATGGCCGTCACTACTGTCTTGCCAAACAAGGGATTGACTACCCTCACTATCACCACAATGAAACACGTCCAGAAGAATGTCATGCAAAGCTGCCTGACTGCCTGCCTTCCTTCGATTCTCCCTGAACTGCCTGATCTTTTTAATGTTCAATGTTAACCATTTGTGCAGATAGCATGAAGTAGAAAAGATCGCCGATGCTAATGTAGCATTAGCGTTAGCATTTCTCCTCCGGGAGCATCCTGGCTTAAACGGTGTATTATAGAATGATCACACCGGTGTGACAGTACTCTTCAAAGGGTTCACGAAATATGACTACTACTCTTACTGTTTAACAGTTTGGGTTACTTAATGTTACTTCATGTTAAGGCTAATACAAATGACAAGGCTAAGGCTGTAATGCTAACTAACGTTCTTGCTACTAGCTAGGCAGCTAACTTGATCCAGCCACTCCTGGTCCTTTCATCAGACGGGAAGCGAAAGAACGAGCAAGACCCATTGCTGGTATGATAACAACCTGGTACTAAGCACACAGGCATCTTGTTAAAGTTATCTTATCTTAGCCATTGCAGTGCCGAGAGATTGTGAGTCGGAGGCGGTGCAATGAAGGTGCAAAAGGGTACTTTATTTGAGGTCATGTTGTCCGGTTGCAGTCCGGGAAGAAAAGAGAGAAGCCAGGAGGGCACACAATATATATAGACAAACACATAACCTGTCCGTGTGGAAACAATACCCCAAACTGTAATTCCGTGTGTGAATTATGTAACCCAGTGTTAATAGGTGGTCACCACACCATCTCTTATATTTAGTGGAGGAAAACAATTATGACATCAGTTATGACATCACTTACGCGACTCTGGGATTTGTAGTCTTTCTAGTTTTTTTCTAGTACATTGCAATCAGTTGAAAGCTCTTTGCGTCCGTTTATGAAGCCGAAGGAGACTCGGCGCGTGACAACTGTACGCCAAAGGACCCTGAACAAGCGTCGCTATTGGACTATCAGGGAGTGAGACTGTGTTGACCAAACACATATTAGTCATGCAGAGATGGCAATATAAAATAATGTTGAACAAGCACATTTTCAGTGTATTGTGTACCATAAAATCTTGTTTAACTTTGTTTTTTTTATGCATTTAGGCCAAAGTTAGCTAAATAATTTATTCTTAAAAGAGATAGCCATACAAACTCACTGGTAATATTCCCTAAATCTCTTGGACTGTTGATGCGGAAGCATTTATTTTGCAATGATCACAAAACATATTCATGTATTTTCCGAAAAACTCCTGCAGAACACAAAATATAAAAGTAAAGCTATAAAGAAGTAATCCTCTCCTAACCTTACCTAAACATTCTTATTCATGGCATATAAACATGAACAAATGTCATTCATCATGCAAGGACATTCTCTTTTAAAAGTGCTAATTTATTTTACTTTGAAAGGACTTGGAAAAAAATATGTTGTTTATCTTTACAGGAAACCTTATAACAAAACAAAAATATGACTGTGCGTCCCTGACACTGAGGAGAAGCTAGCCTCAGTTTAGCTAATCCCCATTGCTTCCACACACAAGTCTTTGTAGTGCACTGTCACAGTCTTAAATCACATTTTCACAGTTTCTTTTTATGTGCCCTTGACTAACTCTTATTCAGTGATTCGAGGGCATGCTGCTCCATTCAGCTGACCGCTTGCATACAACACACGTTTTGTTCGGCTTTTACGTCACTAATGTCTTCTACACAAGTTTCTCACAGTTAAAAACCCATTCCTGCACACACCGCATGACATAACTTGCTCAATCTATCAGTTCCCTACCTGCAGGTGACTGCCCATGTGACCCATCTAAACCCCGACCTTTGACATTTGGCCTGCAGCTATCAATCACTTATCTGAAAAGCATTTCAGTTGTTGATGGATGCACAACAATCACCGCTTTGCCTTATGCATGACAGCTCTGTGTGCATACCATAAGTGAATCTTCCTCAAACACCATACGGTTGGTTACATCACTTTCACTTTTTGTTGCCATATATTAAGAAATTATCTCTTAATAAGACACTTTTTTTTTTACTATTTGGAGTATCTGTATTGTTTAGGAGCAGCTGACATAATATGGATTTCTATACTCATAAAGAGTAACAAAACAGCTTAAAACCAAACAAATAAGCATTATTTTTGCACTGGTGCAAGGCCTTAGAGGTTCTTCTACCTGTTAATAAGTGCAACATGGTTCATATTTGGAGCTACAGGCAATTTTGTCCTTAATAACCCCAAGCCCCCAATGCCACGTTTTGCTCAAAATTCCTGTTCCTTAGTCATAACTCGAAACAAGAAAGGAGTTATTGCCTGGGATTTATCACACTGTCCAGTGATAGTTGTCTGTACATTCATGGGTACATTAATAAAAACACTTCAATTAAATTGCGAATTTGCTACAATGTTAACAAATATGTGGTAATAAATGGGGCTAACTCATTTGAATCTACTGCAACACTTTTCTATTCCAAATAATTGGTTCTCAATCTGGGGGTTGAGACCCCCAAGAGGGTCGCACATCATTTCTGGTGGTCGCCAGATGAAAATGTAATTCCTTAATTTAAAATAAATAAAGAATCTGTACCTGGGAGTGGCTATTATATTACATTGCCTGTGGCAGTGATAACATTTGCTTAAAACATATATCATTGTGTTTGTGAGAGACAAAGTGTGCATGCACATGAGTTTCTGACTGCCCAAAAGCATCATGAAAACTGTTGTTCTAAAACTCAAGAGCATGATTTAAAACAATAAAAAGCCCACCACTGATGTCTTCAAGAACATAAAAGTGGAAATGGAAACCGTTGGTGCTGCTGGAGTGTATATTCATGTCTGTGAATGCTGCCAGTATTGGATACATTTGAATTTTGCTGCTTTTCTTATTCATTTTATTCAGTGGATTTTATTTTCCATCTTATGTTATGTATTATTTCCTCTTGGTTTTTGATGGTTATCAAGGTTTTTTAATCTATTAAAGGAGGGGTAGGTAAGTTTGAGAAACCTGCTCGAGATACACTTTTTGTTATATTCCATGGAATGCTCTTAATATCCTGATAGCAATGCATATTCTAAGTGCTTTGAAAAAAAATCCATAAAAACAATTCATCTGTGGAAGCCGTAATACTGTAAAAACTACGACCAATTATTTTAGCCGGGCCGGCTAAAATAACTGGTTGGCCGACCTGTCTGTCAGCCTTCAATCTCGTGCACACACACACACACACTCGTGCAGTCATTGCGCGCCGTTATTGGGCGTGTTTCCCGTGAGCTCCTCGGTCAGTCCTCCTGCAGCGGCTCAGTCCTCCTGCAGCGGGGCTGAGCTCACTCCGCTGCAGGAGGACACGTTCACCATGGCAGAGTTTGCTTCAACATCGTCTACCGGTCGCAAAAGAAAAACTGTAATGGAGCAAATTATGAAGAAAAAGAAAGTGGAAACTAGGAGAAGTCAAACCAGAGTCAATATCGGAGTTGCTTTTCAACTATGGCGACTATTTACGGAGCACACCGAGCTGATATGTAACGTTACCGGCGCAGCCTGCTCTCGTCAGCTAGACGTAACATTTGTAATACATTTTCACAAAACAAACATGCTAGCTTCAAAAATATAAGCACTGACAATAACTGTGTTATACATTTGTTTTACATTCATTATCATGATCTTGTGCGCGTTCATGTGTGTTGGAGGAGGTGCTCTGTAGGAAGTCTGAAGGAAGGGGCGGATTCTTTTCGGTTTGTGTACTTTGGAATTTTTGTGCAGCCGAGGCGGTTTCTCAAACTTACCTACTGTTCCTTTAACTTGGCATTCTATCCTTTTTTTATGTTCATGTTCTTATGTTGTTTTCTATTCCTTCGTGCTGCATTAATTGTATGAAATGTGCAAAAGAAATTGTTTTATAATTATTATTTGGTAGAAAATTTGAAATTAATTTAACATTCTGCACATAAAACGTTGTTATTTGAAAGTATGAAGATGTGTATGACAATATTTTGGTGCTTTTTCTTAGTTTTTTTTATAGTTGTTAGATGCAGATGTCATCTTGATGTTTCATTTAGAGAGTTGCTGTGGGAAGGATCAGTCCTAAATACATTTTTGTATAATACCAAGTCACCAACTGACCTGGAGAAGACATTTCCATCCAGCAGTGCTTTGACCTTAAACTTCCTGTGATGCAAAGACTTGCTTTGATGTCATAAAAAACATGATCTTTAGTTTGCTAAGCCGTGCCATTTTTACAGGAATGAGGACAGTTTCAGATAAAGGCATTTGTCTCAGTCTGGTAAGCACAATCAGATCCTTTCATAGGGCTTTTGTCTTATTTTTCTTCGTGTAATTACTTTTCTCTTCAGCTTGTCATTCTTCCCGTCTCTGGATTGTTTGTGTAAAACAATAAGACATTAAAAGCAAAAAGTGGGCAGAGGAAAACTCATGCTTTCTAGCGTAATATAGTTGCTGAGTCATATAGTTCCAATGTGCAACGACATGCCGGATAGAGTTGCAATCTGAAAACACCCATTGGGTCAAAGTGGGTCAAGTTTAGATTCACGTCATTCTTTGCTGGTCCTTTTTTTTCCTTTAAAAAATGTAGCACCCCTGAGAAGCTTATTGTGTCATGAGTGTGACAAAAACATCTTGACATGTGTGATATCTCGGTTAAGTTGGACAGTTTGTGCTCATTAACATCTGAGAAGAGAAACTGTACCAGTCAGGAATCTAAATCTGTGTCACTGGCTCAAATGAAGTGGCTTTATTCATAAGAATTTGGAAACAAATATTAATTTTATAAGATCTTTTGCCTCCAAAGGAATTGTAAATGATACAAGTTTTTAAAAAATGTGCAATTACGCCTATCAAAATATAATAAATAACTGATTGTGTTGTTTAAGTGCTTTTTTCCAGTTTTGCTCCTGTCATCTCCAGTTAATGTCAAGACCAGTTTTGAGCCATGAAAATGCTTAAAAGCTGAATAAATAACCTTGTAATATAATATGTACATGTAAATTGGAATAACACACATTTTTCGTTGTTTGTTGGATGAGAAACGATTTAACAGTGTTGCTAGAGAAAATCCCCCATATATAGTTAGGAAGAAGAAATCCAGATGACGTAAAACTGAAGAGTGACAGTCTGGTAATGGACCTTCACTCATGATTATAAATGCTTGGCATACCTGCTCTAAATGCCTTAGTGCTGCAATTGCAAACAATTACATGAGAGCAATTGAAACTTGAAAGACAGCATTTTACAGCAAGTATATGATTGATGTGAAGGGAATGCGAACATAAACTGTCAGTTTGATAATCGAAATATGCCATAAATCCACAAAATTAGGGAAACTATGGCCCTGATTTGATTTATAATATTTCACAAGTATTCTGAAGTAAACAACTAAGGTCATGTGTTACATTTGTGGGGAAGAACTGTTGAGTTTAGTGAACCCTCAGCAGTAGCCTGCACCATGGCCGTACCTGGCCCCAGGACAAAAAACAAATGTAGGATCCTTGTGAATATCATCTACTCCCCCATCCAAAGGTTTGGTGTCTTGATTTTAATTTGTAGTCATTTTATTTGTATCTATTTTTTAACAGCATTATGTTTTTATTTTAGGCAATGAAAGAACATTTTCCAAAAAGGTGCATCTGTATTATAATGTGATAACAGAGTATTAAAACAAGGAGCATTAAGTAACAACATTATAATTGCATTAAGTGGTGCATTATACTGCAAGTAGAACAAAGGAGGACATTATGATTAATACAATACAAATTCATTCTAGTGTCCATTTTTTCACTTTTTATTTTATTTTGATTGCTCACAAACCATTTTTAGTGGAGGGGTCAAGAAGCAACAAGCATATACAACAGACAATCCGTCAACAATAATAATGAAATATATGGGAAAAAAACTGAATAGGAAAATAAACGTACTATTTTTAACGATAAAGAAATGTAAAAAGACAACAAAAATATAAATATTATTTAAAAAAAATAGCAACAAAGTCGAAGAAATATATATATATTTGTAATGTATTTGGTTTGCCTCAGATCTTAAATATCCCACTGTCTATGAAGGGAGCATCAGTGTTGCCGCCCTCTGGTTCTTTGACGTCAGCAGCGTCGCTCCGCTCGGCACATGGATGGAGTGTTGAGGCTCCGTCAGAGCCCGCCCTCCTCCTCCAGCTATTTGCCAGCCAGCTCCGTCTACAGGCAGCCAGCCGCTCACCGTCCTGCTGCTGCGCGGAGTCCCGTGTTTTCGCTCTGAGCCCCGGCGTCGTTTTCACCGCGTCTGCGAGGATCTCCGAGGGACCGGCAAGCTAGTTGGGTCGTGTCTCTTATTTAGGGGGGGACATTCGGCTTTGACTTTGCGGGATTTTGTTCTCCAATTGCCCTTCAAGACATATGGAGAACATGGCCAGACCTCTTCCTATAAACGCAACTTTCCTGCCGCCGACTCACGGCGTGCTGAAATCCCTGCTGGAAAACCCGCTAAAGCTGCCTTTCCATCACGATGAAGGTATGTTTTTGTTTTTAAAGTAGCTAACTTGCACGTACACTAACTCGCCTTTCTGTCATGTTTATCCGCTGGTTGTTTTTATTCTGTAGACACCCATGGGTGTTAACGATGTTGACAGATACAGCGCAATTAAGACACAGATCAACTTAAATCATGCAGAGTGATATCTCATAATATTAACACGATCTTTGTCGAAAAATAAAGTTATCGTATTGGTTTTGCAGGCAGCAGAGATAAGTAAAATAGAATGATGATTGTTTTGGCTGTTTTTTTTTGTTGACTGACAGGTTGACACGAACTTCAGCTCAAGTTAACAAGCTAGTTTGGCTTTTGCTTACGATCCAACTTAAATTATTATGAACTAATTTGATCGTGTTGTGACTGACAGCGCTGTTTTTAGCTCGCAGGTGCGTTCATAACCTTTAAACCTTCAATGGGATTTATATTAGTGATATCGCAGTCTGTCCACAGAGGGCGTCTTTTCTTTTATGCAGCTGTTGTGTATGTTTTCATAACAAACTGTTTGTATTGTTAAATGTGTTTTCTGTAACTAGCCTACATTGCCATTTTTAATCTTTAAGGGAACACATTTCCCAAATTAATCATTCACATGGATTTGGTTTATTTGGATAGATTTCAATTCAATAGTTTAGACCAGTGTCAGAAATGTTGGGTGGCATAGAGCAAAACAAATCATAATGCTTGAGATTGAGAAAAATGTTTATATTTACTTACCAGTTAAGGCTACTATCCATGTCCTTTATCAAGCACACATTTTATTTTAATTTCATTTTAATTTCAATCTATTAGACACACAGTGATGTTGTTCACACTACACAGCTGTTATTACATACAGTAACAAAACATAACTAATCCTGCAGTCTACTAACCAATGAAGCGGTCTTTTTAGTCGAGTCTATACTTGTTTTCATCTATGCTACACATCAACACAGCATGGCTACATTTGGCAATGCAATTAAACACGCAACAATCTTTAACTGCAGTTTTTTTATTTCTATAAACCAATTATATTATACATATACAAAGGCTATTAAGAACAACTTAAAAGCCTTAATAATAATGAAGTTGATTTCCCCGAAGCATACTCTCTATTTATACCCATGCGCTTACCCGTGATCCTCCTGTGCTGTGACAATTAAATGACTTTGTGCAAATATTCACAGGATTTGGGAAGGACCAGGAGAAAGAGAAGAAGCTGGACGATGAGAGCAGCACAGCCAACCACCCGCAGTCGGCCTTCCTCGGCCCGACCCTGTGGGACAAGACGCTGCCGTACGATGGGGACAACTTCCAGCTGGAGTACATGGACCTGGAGGAGTTCCTGTCGGAGAACGGCATCCCCGCCAACACAGCCCAGGGCGAGCAGGCCCTGCAGGCAGCACGGAGCGCTCGGGCATCTCCGCCTGCACCCCCCGCTACACCTTCACCCAGCGTGGTGGACCTCAGCAGCCGCGCCACCACCTCGGTTCACACCACCATGGCTCCTCAGACCTGCCTCCACAGCCCCGGCTCAGCAGGTAGGAACCACGGCAACCGAAACTGAGGCCTGTCACAATAACTACTTTGGTTCCCGGTACGGAAGACGATTAAGGCCACCATTTTTTTTTTCTTTTTTCTGAGATTAGAGTATGAGTTCTGAGATTTAAGTCAGAATTCTGAGAACTAGAAAAAACAAACACTGATCGGCAGATGCACAAAAATTGCACATGTCCATATAATCCTCTTCCATATCCCAGAAATAATTACAATGAATCATATTATTGTCATTTGAAGACTATTTAAGGACAATAATAGTATAATATTGCAAATACATTTACAAAAAGCCATGCATTTTGAATTCTAAAACAGATTTACAAAAAATGAATGTATCAAGATATCCCAAATAAAAATATGAAATGAAAACAAACAGCCATCACTTTGAATAAAACGGCTTTAATTAAAAAATGATTAACTCTAATATTAGTAGGGAAACCCTGCTGTTAAATGTTGATACATCTTATATAAGCAAACAAACAGGCATGTAAACACAACAGGGATTATCAAGGTCAGCAGAACGTTATCCAGGTGATTTCCACATATTGTACCATAAGTTAATATCGTATAAATGATCGAGGTCAAGCTCACAAAATTGCACCTTAGTTAATAGGGTTACTTATCGAAGTCCATATAACGTACTATAAATCAATTCATAATCATTGTGACAGGCCTACTTTAACTTTCACACACTTGTTCACACCTCCACTGCCTCAGGGTATGCTGTAAAAGGCTTGTGATGCTGTTTGCTCACCTGTCACACACACCTACCACACACACCTGCCACACACACTTATCCTCTACCATTAGACCAACTGCCTGCCCTGAGAAATATTAGAGAACAATTGTTATTTAAAATGTTGCTCCCCACATAATCTCTCTTCAAAACAAGCAATCGGTTGTGGGTTTTTTCCTTCTTCTTCTTGGCAAACCAGCCAAAGGTGCATACTTCACCAACTGGACTGGAGTTTGGAACCAAACCGGAGTGAGCGTTTTCTGAGCTCAGAGTTTGCACAGTCACTCATTTGGGGATATAGGCGAACTCATAAACACACGGATGCAAAAAGTATAATTTGGCCTTAAGCCTCTCAAGTCTAAGATGAGTGATAAATGAAGGCGACCTGTACGGTACACTCTATCTGTGTGCATTCTGGATGTGTGTGTTCTGTTTTGGTCTGCATCTTCACATTTACCTCCCACATGAACATGTCTGGGGTCTCCCGCGGAGCGCTGGGCCATGTGACAGACACATGCAGGCTTGTCACAGAAGTTTGTCACGGCACAAACCTTCCTTCCTCTCGCTCTCCCCTTCCCTTTAACACTCTCCACTTCCCGTCCGGTCCTCCTCTCCCTCCCTCTCTCGGGCTCGGCTCCGACTCTGGCCCGGACTCGGAGCCAAGGCACAGGCTCAGGCTGTTCCCTGCAGAGATCACATGGAGTCTGCTGTGCTTTGGTCACGTGTGCCCGAATACTGTTCCAGCTCGCCAAGCCTCGTCTCGTTTAACCAGCCCCCCCCACAACAAACCTGCATCCCTCTGTGCTTGCAAGCAGCGCAGCAGGCGGCTGATAACATTGTTATCACAACCAACACACAAGCGAGTGGGCGTTTCGCTGTTTTTCTCAGTCTGAGCAGCCTGCAGACTTTAAGGGTTTGTGCCGGGGCCAGGTTCAGAACATGTGACCCCTGCGCACTGTTGGCAGGGGCCAAAGGGGAATTCGGATGAAGGGGGGGTCAGAGGGTGTGTTGTGGTGCATTCCTGTGTGTTAGTCCAGGAAAGTTGGCTCAGCGAAACATATCCATCAGCACATTTTAGGAACTAGATGTAGAGTACTTGTATTTATCCTCGTGGAGGATTAATGTGTCAAGAGTACAACCACTCAATACTGAGTACACATGTTTTTCTTTCTCAGTGTCAGAGCCAGTTTCCTCTGGCCTAGTTTCTTTCAAAGTAATGTCTTGTCATGCGGTGAAGGGACCTACATGTCCTGCCTAAGTGACCTGGAGGAATTATGATAATGATGATCAAGTGCATGTCATTATTTATGTTGTTAAATATTTTTTTTAAAAGGTCCAAAACCAAAAATGAGTCAGTATGTCTCTCAATACATATAATACTATCTGTTGAAGACATTAAAAGGACTCAAAAACATTTTTTTTAAATTCCTTTAAAACATTTTTTTATCAAAAGTTACTCAAACTGGAGGAAACGGCATCTGTTTTGGACTATTTTCAGCTGTGGATTGAAACACAATCTGTCTTACATCTAGTGTGTATTTAAAGCTGCAGGACAGTGTATTTGGGATTGAGTCAAAGTAATACAGTGTCAGGAATGCAAGAGCTGTTTTTAATAGCTTTTTGGATCACAATCAAGCTCTATGGAAGAATAGGTATCCGTGGACACACACAATAGGTGTTAGTAGAAAGAAAACAATCTTATTTCTGGTCTTTATTTTTTTCAGGATAAAAATATTGTAGAACATCACTGTGTGGTCACGTAAACCAGGTTGATCTTCCGAAAATGCTGAAACTAGTTTAAAGCCAATTAGGGGCTAAAGGGCAAAGCACTCTCTCAGTGAGTGGCTGCTGTAGGTCCCACCCAGGTCAGAGTGCTGCATTCCAACCTGCAACACAGCTTATCACTGGCTGTAGTACTATCACCACTCAGCACCGTGATAACACTCTGATACCATCATGTAGCGTGACAGCAACCTGCAGCCGGCGTTGTGTGTAAACACATAAATACTGCCACGTCAAAATGAAACCAGTTCAGCAAGGTATGCATGAGTTCAGCTTTCACACGGCTCACAGATACCTTTCCTGGCCTAATTTTAGATTTCCTGTGCAAGGAGGGGGACTATTTTATTGTGAATCATCGACTTCCTCTCCACTGGAATGTGTGGAAGGGCACTCCAGGTTAACAAGCGGGCATTTACTTTTACCCCGTGTTTGAACTCCGCTAATAAGGTGATCAAAATGAGCGGTAAAGGTGATTAAGGCGACACTGCTGGCTATTTGCAGGCCGGACAGATTGTCTCACAGCGGCTGGTTTTAGTGGGTAAGGAGCTTGCAGTCTGGGAGCTGTGGGTCTTACCTTTAAGGATGGGTTACCTCCACCAAGTCAGGTGATTGATGGCTGGTGGTCTGATCCTCTGAAGGCAGAAGGATCAATAGGTTTTAACCCTCTGAACCCTGAGCAGTTTCTTTAGTTGTTTTGGAAACAGCACGACCATAGTTAGAAGTAAAGAGGACTCAAGAATGTCTTCTTGAACATTTCTTATAATCTTAAAATACATTAAATGCAAAGGGATAAAACCCAGGTTTAATTTCTTTGATCATTTATTTTACAACAAGTAGGGAAACAAAATTCATATTTCCAAATGGCCACAAGAGTTGCCATTATGGGGAAAACATGGATAAGTTGATTTACAGAAAATAAATGTTTTAATGACAACAGTACATTTGGGATCTGGGAAACTGGATGCACATTTTTAAATGTTTTCATATACATTTCATCAATTTATAAAGAATCATTTTCAACAATTTCCAGAAACACATGTTCACAAAAAAATAGTTTGATAAACGCACAACCTCTTTTAAAATCAATATATATTTTGGACATTTCAGATGTCATCTTAAACCTCCCAACCTTTAACTGTCATGGTTTAACATAACTTTAAATTATTTATCTATCTTATAATTCTTATTGTTTTAATTGGGATGTCGTTGTTAAGGGTTTCTCTGCATTACAGCTCAGTTTAACAAGCTGATAATGATCAGTTTCAACACTCCTGCATAGTCTTTCACACGTTTCTTGTGGCATGCATGTGTCTGTGGCGGAGCCAATCACTTCCTCTGATGTACAGCAAACACTTGCTGTTTGATTCTCATATATTCTCATCCGTGGGCCCCTCCTCAAATGTCCAAAGCATTCTGACCACGTACACACACTCTGACTGAAGGTCAGCCGCATTGACTGGCTGTCATGGCGAGCTCACACAGAAATGTAGGTCATGATGTACTGACTGCAGCAGCATAACAGCAGCTAATGAAAATGTCGCTGCTGCTGCAGTCATATCCCCGATGGTTGTCATGCTCATCGAGCTTCTACTATCGAGCGGAGGGAACGCAGGTTTGGTCCGTGCGACGAAAACAAATTAGCCCTAATGTAATGGATCACAGAGAAATTGATCTGGATCTGCGGCTCATCCAGTTCAGCTCATTGGCCCTGCCCAAAAGGAACAATTAGAGAAGCTTGGTACAGGAGGAAGACGGACGTGGAGGCATGCAGATCTCCTTCAGAAGATTACAGCTGCTCTGAGACCAGCTGAGCTGCTGAAAGCTGCACCATTTGAGATAAAACTATTAGACACATTATTTCCCCACCTGTGAATTTCAAAGCTGGTGTTAGAGCCCCACCTGCTGCCCAGATGGGGAATATACTCCTCTGGACACATTTTCTGTTGGGTTTTTTCTAGAAATGTACCAACAGTTGTCGAATGTTGAATGTTTACAAAACAAGGTTGTGCTAAGAAATGCATTTAAAGTTCCTCGTCTTCTATCAACATTTTTAATATTGTTTATCTTTTTTTTTTTAAGAAACACAGTATTTTCTGAATAATTTGTTTTACATAGACTGGAAAAAAAGTATGAGCTTTTCCAAATGGCCACATGTGTTACCATTATTAGAAAACAATTGGGTAGGTTGATACACTGCAAATTAATATGAATAACTTATTTAACATCTTTGGGCTTTTGAAAACATGCACAATTTCCCCAAATGTTTCAGATGCATTTGAATACATTTTTCAGATTATCAAGAAAATAAAAATTGGCAATTTGTAGATGTTGATATGAAAAGAGTCATGGTTTAGTAAATACAGAACCTCAATTTGAAAAAGCAAAACATATTTTTCTTCAATTCCTCGTTAACTTCAAATGTCAGAAAAGGCTATTTTCGAGCCTCTCAAATATGAAAATACCATGCCTTTATTTGTTTTATATGATATTAAAGTGGGTTTTGGACTGAAAATGTACACTTTAAAACATTACTTTGCACGTTTAGAGTAGTTCCTCACATTTGATAGACTAAAATCAAGCAATTAATCTTCAGTTGCAGCCTAAAATCATAGTTAAAAAACAAGGAAAGTGAGCCCCCCTGTGAGCCCCCCTGTGAGCCCCCCTGTGAGCCCCCC
>CALSBZ010044873.1:0-11027 GCA_943591055.1 Gobionotothen gibberifrons | reverse complement strand
CTGTGGCTGCCAGGCGCGCTGTGGCTGCCAGGCGCGCTGTGGCTGCCGGCCACGTGCGCTGTGAGGGGCGGGGCTGACACACAGCCAGGTCAGGACACTCCGCGTGCACGTGCAGCAGCGTAGCAGCCAAATTAATAAGAGAGAGAGAGAAAGACAGAGAGAGAGCTCTGTTTTCCAGCCTGAGTCTATTTAATGTATTGTTTTGGTTGTGTGTGATTTAATTAATTTATTATAATTTAATTAATTTGTTTTATTTATTATATATCATTTATATATATTTCATTTGCAATGTTGAATGTTCAATAAAAAGTTATGTTTGAAAGGATGTACTTGAATGATTATTATTCATTATGTCAGTGGTCTAAAATAGTGCCGACAATATTATAGTTTATCGCAATCATTTCCAGGAAAATGTATCGTCCAACAAAATTAATTATCGTGACAGGCCTATGGAGCACTATTTAAAAGAAGTGATAGTGATATCACTATGTTACCGAAGTAAACAAAGGATTCCAATGGAGGTGTTTCAGGCAGGGGGGGAGTGTGTGGGAGATAAACTCCCTCTGGAGGGAACCCAGGGAATGTAGCCTTTGCAGACCATGTACATGCACACAAACCTATTGAACACACTACAGGAAAGGGAAAACCCCAAAAAGCACTAGAGCCTCTTTAATATTTGCTTTTAGAATATGTTGGTGTCAGAGTTGTCCAGCCTCAATTTGTTATTATGATAGTTTGATTCATATTATAATTAATGATATATACAGTCTGTGAATAAACCCCTCTGTTCAGTGTTGACACCTCCTCTCTGCTCTCTCAGGACGACAGGTACTGGATGCGGCGCAGAAAGAATAACGTGGCCGCCAAGAGGTCCCGGGACGCGCGGCGGCTGAAGGAGAACCAGATCGCCATCCGGGCCAGCTTCCTGGAGAAGGAGAACGGTGCCCTGCGCTGCGAGGTGGCCGAGGTCAGGAAGGAGCTGGGCCGCTGCAAGAACATTGTGGCGAAATACGAGGCCCGACACGGGCCCCTGTGAGGCCCCCCAAAAAAAAATAAACACCCATCCCACACATCTCCCCCACCCCCCTTCCCCCGAGTTTAAAGGACAATGTTCCCCTTTAGGGGGCCCCGCCCCCCCCCCCCCCCCCCTCCCACAAACCTCCCCCATTTCCCATCACACACCTGTATGATTCTGGTATTATAACTGACTTCTATCATAAGCTTTGATCCTTCTTTTAGTTTCCGTACACATTGTTCCACTTAATATATAGAAACATATATTTACACACACATACTTCCTGTTTTATGTACTGAGCTATGAGCCAACCCACCAGCTGAGTCCCCCTGCTACCTTTTTGAGAGTCGATGCCATGCTGTTTGTCGTTCACTTTCATACCAATTTTATACGTGAGGTAGAGACTGAAAACTGTTCTCTCTCCCTTCTGCTTCTTCTTCTGTGGTATAACATGTGACGTGTCTGAGAGCCTGCTCAGACCCCACAAAATCTTGAGTTTTTTATTATATTTTCTTCTAGGGATGCACGATAATTATCGGCCCGATATTAGGAATTATGACGTCATACCGATAAACCCGGTAACAGTATTAATAGCACCGATAACATACAATATATTTTTTGGGTAAAAAAAAGAAAAAAATACTGCGGTGTGGGTGGATTGGGATGAGGGGCGCTTGTTTTTCACTCGGCTCCTCCCGTTTTGCCAGTACTGTGGTATTAGTGGTATAGGAAGAGGGGAGTTTTTCACAAATCCAGCGCTCCCTAACTCATGCCTGGCTGTGAAGTAAATGGTGTGCAGCCGTGAAACCAGGACAGTAAACAAACATGTCGTCGGTAGTATGGGACTATTTCAAAGTTAGATAGTTCGCTTGCTATTTGTATTAACAAATGCAATGCACACTCCTTCATACTCTGATCGATAACGATATACGGGACATAAGTTTCACCACGGACATATGGACCAGTAATGTTAGCCCCGTTAGCATGCTAGGTCTGACGGCGCAGTGGCTGGACAAAGACTACAAACATTGACTGATTGACTCAATTATGTTTATTTGGGAAAATAAATATGGTCACTTTGAAGAGTCAAAACTGTTCTTGGCTTTGTTTTGTTCATAGTAGTAATGCTCATGTCATTTGCTCACTACTAGTCTTTTTTTTACCACCAGGTGTGCAAAAACGACAGGTACATTTAATATATTTATATATAATATTATTATCGGTTATCGGTATCGGTATCGGTCTTGAGAAGCAGGAAGTTATCGGTATCGGTATCGGTTTCAAAAAACCAATATCGTGCATCCCTATTTTCTTCCCATCATCTTATACTGTTTTCGTGCTGATCATGTCGTTGTTCAGTTGTCCCTCGCAGCTTCTCTAACAGCTCGATATTATTAACGTTCCGAAAGCACTTCCCAAAAAGATTCCCTGTGCATTCGTGGCGTATATTTTCTTTTCTTCTTTATCCTGACACTGAGCAATAATTCCTCTCCAGAAGTAAACTGACATGACTACCTAACATGCTCCTCACCCTCTCCCCCCCGTGCACTAATACGTGTCTCACAATCTGATCAGGTTATCTCAAAAATAAATTCCTCCACTTCATATTTATCAGCATAATTTTCTCTCAGATGGAAGATGGTTTTCGGTTATATATATTTGCATTCTGGTTATATAATTGTTAGTATTAATACTACTATTGACATTGTTGTTTAGCTCCTCCTTGTTTTCAGATTACAGCATGATTTTTCTTTCACAGAACGATAAGCTTTTTATTTGTTTTGGCAAAGTTGTAAAAAAAAAATCCCGCTTCTGCCTAACTTAGCATGATTTAATATGAGTTTTATTTTTTAGAAATCAATACAGATGTCTCTCATTGTAGCTCTATGTTTGCCCTCTTTAAAGATGGCTGTATGAATGTAAAAGATGTTGACAAAAATAAGTTGGATGGTGTTGTCCAATACCGTGGTTAACCCGATCGATTTGTTTACTGCAGACCAAAAGATTCACAACAGAGACGATATATTGGTTACAAGAGATAATATGTTTATATGAACCTATTCTATAAGTTGTTCTTTTTGTACAGTATTTTTCCTATACATTACTGAACTATGTATTTTAAAGGCACAACAGATCCAGAATATTGTTATAGAATACAAATATATAGCTAAAAAAACATAGTGGTATTTTGATATTCTATATTAGCTTAATATGTGATAGTTTTACAGAGATTTGTGGATATTCAGCAGCACCCAAACCTCCTGGGCATTATTCTTATCATCATCACTACAAATATTATGACAACACTCCTTTTAGGCTCTTATGTCATAACAAATCCCATTAAACTCTGAGGAAGCAGATGCAGTCCAGAAGAGAGAATGTACAGCAAGATACTTTAAAAAAATCGATACAAATCAGACGCGTGTGTTCATTATGTTTGGTGTTGTGACATTCCCCCGACACTTAAGGACTTTTCCTCTTTACAATGCTGAATATTCTTAAGGCTTTTCTTGTTTTTGTGTTTTTAACCGCGCAGCTTGTGAGTAATTTCTTTGTGATTTCATTTGACGGGTTGAAGTTACAATGAAGGAAGGGAAGCTGGTTTATATCTCTGCTTTGTGTGGGATTCGGCCGATGCAGTTGTAGCGTGTCCCTGAACCTGAGTAATGGATACTGGGAAGCTTTCCTTATTTTTCTTAAATGAAGGCTTACAGTAGAGTTTCCCTCAAGGTCTATTGTGTTGTAGTGTAGAGCTGCATGCTGCTTTTCGCCAATCAGTCCAAGACTGGGATGGATTTGTGTTTTTCACGGCTGATATTGACATTTCTGATAGAAAGTATGAAAGTCCATTGCTACCAATATTACAGTAGGACAAAATCATCCAAATTATGATATTATTGAATTTTTCGCTGAAAGATAAAATAATTATGACCAAAATGTATTTGTTTGCATTGAATATTAATTCAGTTTGCAGCAGATTAGCTTAGTTTAGCACACACTTTTAAAACCGAGGGGAACAGCTCCGCGTGTTTTCTAAAAATGAAGATTTTTTTTTTTATAAAACAAAAAATAGCTTAAGACAGGACATTTCAAATGAAAAAAACTTTTGTTATTTAATCTTCAATTTAAGTTTTTCTGCCAATTTAAAACAATGTTTTTCATGTTGATTTGTAGATAAATAATGATAAATTCCGTTTTTCTTTATTGATTTGGTTTGTTATTGAATTTTTAGCAGCTATTCAGTTTCAAACATAAGATTATTTGTTTTACACATACTGTACGTTTATACACATTAAGCACACAAATGGCACATTTATTTATTTAGTTTTTAGTTGTTGCAGCTCTGGGCTTCTGTATTTTTGTTGAGATATCTTTACATTTTAAAGCATCAATAATTGATCTACTTCAGGGTGAAAACTGTATTTTAAAACAAAATCTTTGAAAAACAAGAGTCAATATCGGCCCAATGAAAACAGATTGAATCTCAGTCCACGATTTAACTTTATTGATCCAATCCAAAGGTGTGTGTGACGTAAAATGGTTATTTTTCTAACCACAAACTATCGTCTTAGTATTTTTGCGCTTTAGAGGAGGATTCCCTTCCTTATCTGCACAGGCGAGTGTGAACAGGGTTCGTAGAGAGAAAGAGCGAAGACTGGAACAATGCCTCCTGAATCTGTGGGGCATCTTTTTATGAAATAATATATATATATATATATATATATATATATAGGAAAAAGCCAATAATTAATCCATGTATCCCAAAAGTACCTCACTGTCGAGTGATTTCACTACCTCACCCGGAAACGTTAACCATAATTCTGAGTCTATTCCAGTGCCTTGAATACACTGACTGTTTCCCAGTCTCTCAGCAATGTAAAGTTCTCATCACCAATCGGATAGGTTCACATCTGCACTGAAGGGCTTCTTAGTGCATCAAAAATAAATTCTATATATATTCTATACACTGACAACTCTGTTCATTTCTTATTTTGGACATTGCAACAGACTTGTAACCATTGTATTCATGGCAACACCAACGGACTGTTTCAGAGTGTATAAAAACACAGACTAAAGATGTTTTGGTCTTGATTGTCATGGAATGGATGCATAACTTTTATTTGTGCTGTTCAGCCTCTCTGTAATTTGTAGTGTCTAATAAAATCCCAATTCTTATCCACTGTGTATAATTTATCCGTTCATTCATACATGTGTTTCTCAAAATGACCAATTCTTAATTACATCTGCAACCTTGCCACAATCATTTTAATCATTTCTGCTTGATGACTTGCCTTGTTAAAGGTTAAATATACAGTATACAGTTATAAAATAAGTATAATTATCAAAGGAGCTTGGCCAGGCTAGTCTGTAGCATTGACTATTGAAATGTATATTTTAAGTATTCAAAAGTGGCACTAGTCTAGTTAATATTTAGATAATCTGAATAAAGACATTTTACACATTTGTACATTCTTTGTGCATTTGATTAGGTTTTGATATTTAGTGTAATTATGGTGTGTTCAACTGGAACGCCCCTTAAGGTCGGACTTTCTACTTGGAAACTCAGAGATACCTCGCCATACCCGAGATCATCCGTGATCATCATTCAAAATGGAGTCTCTGCATATGAACATTAAAGGTGGGGTAGGTAAGTTTGAGAAACCGGCTCGAGATACACTTTTTGTTATATTCCATGGAATGCTCTTAACATCCCGATAGCAATGAATATCCTAAGTGCTTTGACAAAAAATCCATAAAAAAATGTCATCTGTGGAAGCCGTAGTACTGTAAAAAGCACGACCAATCATTTTCAAAAGCATTTGTCAGTGAGCATGTTAATTAACAACGAGTTGATCGCTACGAAGTACGCCGGGCTCGGTAGAATTCCAAGTATGCTGGACATTGGAACAGTCCTTCGGCGGCACTCGATGACGTACAGTAGTATGCTTGAACTAGTGGCTCTGGAGCAGCTTTACTCGACATAGGGGGTGTTTCTCAATCGCGAGTACACTTGCTTGGTAGCACATGTCTGCCGAGCATCTTGCTTCAGAAGCGAGGCAAGAATACTTCCTGGCATTCGGAAAACAAAGAGTGGAACAGGCTAGCAAGTGTGCAGGTATAGGCGGAGTTTGACATTTGCGCTTGGGGGGGGCAAACCTTTTTTTACTGATGTCCCAACTGTTGCGTGGGGTGCTACGGATACAGTAGCAATAAAGCCAGCACTCACCGCACTGAGTATGACTTTTCCATGCCCGCTGTACACACACACTCATATGGAAGGGGCGGTCTTTCCCCCCAACAACAGTGCATTACATAACTGTAAAACTTATCATAACTGTGCACACCTTATACTTATTTGATAACTACTATATCCCTTGGTTACTTGAACACGCTACAATATTATTAACCAGTGTCCTACCTTATTAAAATATTGATATACGAAATATTTGTATTGGAACAGTTTTCGACGTAGTAATGCTGTAACATATTTCAGTCACTCCTGATCGTTCTCTCTATGTCTGCTCATACATCAATCTGTTCCACGTAGCGCGCCCCCTAGAGGCCTGGAGCACTTCCGGAATTTTTATTTTTGTATGTGTTTTGGGATTTGTATGTGCTTTGGACTTTCCATATCGTTTTGGTATTTGCAGCGTTTTTTTGTTGCGTGTGTGTGTTGTATTTAGTTTGCATAATTTCTGTAAATGCAGCATTTTTCTGTTGTATTTGTTTTCAGGGTTTGTTTGATTTTCATTTCATTATTTGCAGCTGTTTCCTGCTTATGTATGCATTTTGGGCCGTTGTTCAGCGTTTGCACCTGCTGGCCACTGTACAAACCTATATAACACACTAAAGGAAAGGGAATGCAATACACACAAAAAACTAATAGCGCCCCTTTAATATTCCAAGTTAGATTCTTTTTTTTTTTTTGCTTTACTGAGCTCTTATACTCATCAGCCCTTGGACAAACGCCTCTTTATGTCACACATATAGGTTGCTTTTAAAATTCTGTAACAAGTTCTTGTTCCTTTTTTGACCCTGCAGGAAATGAACGCGGTCAGAGCCTGTAAACAACACAGTTAATGCAAGCTACATTTCAAAGAAAGCCATTATGAAAGAAGATCTTTACCCTGGGGCATTATCATTTTTATTGTCACATTAGAAAGGTGATATTCAGGACAGAGGAGGATCACTTATGGATATGCAGCACCATTAACAGCCAATGGAACAGACAAGAAGCAGCTTCTTTTTATTTCCCTGTCGAAGGCCAGGATCATATAATCAACGGAAAAAATAAAAACAGAATATACAAACATTACAAAACAAGAGTGGTTAAGGAAATATTTTCAACATGAGAAATCATTCCGCTGACTAAGAGGAAAGGTAATGTTAGGAGTCGGGAGCCAACATTTAAAAAAACCAACAGCATGAGAGTAAAATAAACATGAGGTTTCTCTACTTATCAAACCCGCTTCAGAATACAGACAGGAAACACTATTCGTACTAGTGGTGCAAAATCAAAACACAGAGAGAATCAGTGGAAATGTAATACTGGACTACAGTACAAAGGGCGTGCATGCACACTCTACCGCACACTGTTTACATTAATAAGAAAGTGGAAGAATTCTCATCATATTACCTGAACTGATTTTCTCTCATCATTTGGCTCATATAACAAAGTCCCACCTCCCCTGTGTCCCCTACTTTACGGCCCCTACACACGGTGGCGGGCGTTGGCGCTTCTGCCCATTCACTTTGAATGGGGTGACGTCACGATTCGCCGAACTGCATTGCGGGAGCAAAGCGTAGCTTCTCTCGCGTTGCTCGCTTCAAAAGTAGAGCAATGTTCTACTTTTGACGCCTCGACGGAGGCGTCAGCCAATCGAATCATATGCCAGTACAAGCTCTAGCCAATCAAACCGCGTGCTTGTGTGTCTGGGGCGGGAGATTCATGTGATTGGTTGTTGGTCGAGCCTCAGACACGCCCGCCGGCAAGCGTCAACGCCCGCCGCCGTGTGTAGGGGCCGTTACACACCCTGTAACGCTGTTCATCACACCAAACACTTACAAACTGTGAATCCCTGAAAACTGCATTAGGATACTGGTCAGAAAAAAAGAAACACATTGGTCACAGAAGTTGGTCATGTGGATAACGGTAAAAAGAAAATATAGAAAATGGAAAAACAATCCTGTCAAGCGTTGTTTCTTCCTGTGTGAACTAATAACAAGGGCTGGGTAACACCTCAATACATTTGTTGGTAGAGTATGAAAGGTTGGCATCATGTGTGGTCAGATTTATGCCCTTTTGTACCAAGAGTTCCTTGTTTTAAACTAATCTTGCCCAAAAACTATTTCCCTGGGGCAAATAATAATAATAAATTATATTTCTATAGCGCTTTTCTTGAACCCAAAGACGCTTGTATGTACTGTATGTAACAGCTGCATGTTTTGATAATATTTGCGATCTTTGGATTCTTTTTTTTTTTATTGAAGAGAACCGCATTATACCCATCAAAAACAAAGTATGAAAAAAAGGAATCCATGTGATATTAGTTCTCCCAGCCATGCCTAATTTTTAGCACCTCACTGGATACTCCTATTGTTCAAATAATCCGCTGAAATTATGATAAACCTCCCAGTTATGACATCACAAATGACCCCAATGTGGAATGTGACTCAAGTGATACAAAAGTCTGCTATCAAATTGCTCAAACACTCATTGTAAAAAGTCTAAATTCACCCCCTGGCTGCCCTGTTTTCCGTTGAAGTTTTACAAAAAAGCTTTGAATGTAGCTTTTGTTTGTCAGAAATCTGTTCTCCACGTTAGAAAACAGAAAACAATTCATGGTCATTTTTTCGTAAACTTCAGGGCTGTGGTGGCAGCTTCAGTGGGCAGTAGAGGAGTGTACAGGCGCTTTCTTCAGAAGCAAAAGGTGGAGAAGCCACGTCCAGCCCCGGCTGTGGTCACGACTGGAGGTGGGGGTCCGCGCCGGGGGTCTTGTAGAGGTATTTCCAGATGGCGTAGTAGTGTACGGTCGCAGCCAGCGCCACGAACACGTGCCAGATGGCGTGGGCGAAGGGGATGACGCCGTCGCTCTTGAAGAAGAACACGCCGAGGACATAGAGGAGGCCGCCGCACGCCAGCTCCTGCATGCCCTCCGTGTTGCTCTGCAGGAGGCAAGGACACGGGGAGATACAGGAGAAATGTTAGGCAACAACGACAACAACAACTATCCAGCTGTGTTCACAATCAGCTGATTCCGATAGAGTGTGTTGTGTTTTTTTAATTTATTTTTTTGTGTTAACTCGAAAAGTGTACCTTCCAACAAAGAAAGCAAATTCTGACAAGAAAAACTAAATTAAAGAAAAGTAAGAAATCTATTCCTAAAAGTGTTCCGTTTTTAAAAATGTAGTACAATTTCAATATCTTATTGCTCACATGCAACACAACATAGCATGTTTGAATGTTGTATTATGCCTGTTTTTGTTATCTTTTTACACATCCTTTTTTGTTGACTGATGTAATCTCACCATTAGTGAACATGTGGAATGTTTTATTTCCAAGAAGTAAATAAAGATTAAATTACATAATGTGTGTTAACATTGGAACAATAGTAGTATTAGTGCTATTTCAGGCTGCTATATCCATGGAAACCACAGGAGGGCAGCAGTAAAGAGTTGATATGTTGACAAATGTTATCATGCATTACAAATCCTGCAAAAACCCCATAGAACCAATATTAAAATCCCTACAAATGTTTTTTTCCTACACATTTATTGCCACAACGTGCTGCAAAAGAAAGCTTATGCATGCTTACACATCACTATCTGATATGGATAACAATAGCCGCGTTCGTGTTACTTAGTGCCCCGGCACTTAGTACCCCGGCACTTAGTACCCAAGTGCACTTAGAGATCGCGTTCACACCGGAGTACTTCCCTGAGGGAAGATTACGCAAATGAGCCGCTGACGTCACTTCTTCTTCTGCTTTGGGTTTACTGGCAGGCCGCAAACCACTTCACGGCGTATACTGCCACCCGAAGTCCCCAGCCGGAAGTCCCCGGAGTTGGGGACTGGCTTCAGTAGAAGCTGCTGGGACTCCCAGTTTGCAATTCGCCCAGCCAATCAGAACTGGGGCACTTTTTTCCCCCAGGAAAGTACCATCTCTCAGCAGGCACTAAAAATGGGGGTAAAAGTTCCCGGCACTCAGTACTCTTTTTGGTGTGAACGCGACATAAGGGGTACTAATGGAACTAAAGGGGAAAAGTACGGGGAAAAGTACTCCGGTGTGAACGCGGCTAATGTGTTTATTCACCATACTAATGAAATAAACAACCGTGTTGAAGTGGTATAGAACGATTCAGCACATGGAAATGAACGGAATGGGACTGTATATGTATTTATGAATAGTGATATTACCATCGATATCACAACTGATGCAGGGAAGAAACCCATCATCAAGTAGAAGGCCAGCTCAACAACTTTATACCTGTGGAGACAAACAACATTTCACTGACTCGGTGGATGGGGCAAGACAAATAGACTGCAACAAATCTTCGCACAAGGCTCAAAAATATCTGCTGCTAACGGCTTAGCCAGAGCCAGGTATAATGTCAGATTGGCTGCTAAATCTTTGTTTTGACAGTTTCCTGCATGGGGCTACGCTCAGGGCATGAAACACGTTAGCACTACATGTTGTGACCAAGATGAGACATTTTGAAGCACTGAGGTGAACTGCCCAACCTGTCAGAAAAAAATATATAATAAAAAAGCCTTTGTTGGATTGTCTGATGGGAAATGTAACACCTAGTCTGCATATGAGTTACAAGGTCGTCTAGGGGGGTTCGTTTAGCATGAAACACTTGAAATAACTAAAGGATAAGTTAAAAAAGAAAGCAATGATTGAGTCAGACCTAAACATTTCAGATGTGTGTATCTCACACTGCACTGAAACTTTAATTCATGTACCTTTGTTATTCATGTTTTATTATCTTTGCTTTTCAATTTGTGTTT
>CALSBZ010044861.1:0-25376 GCA_943591055.1 Gobionotothen gibberifrons | reverse complement strand
TCCCAACACTTAGTTCCCAGCACTTAGTTCCCAACACTTAGTTCCCAACACTTAGTTCCCAACACTTAGTTCCCAGCACTTAGTTCCCAACACTTAGTTCCAAACACTTAGTACCCAGCACTTAGTTCCCAGCACTTAGTTCCCAGCACTTAGTTCCCAGCACTTAGTTCCCAGCACTGAGTACCCCCATGGAACTAAGACCCGATCACGTTCACACCGGAATAAGTTCCTGAGGGAGGATTATGCAAATGAAGCCGCTGAAGTCACTTCTTCTTCTTCTGCTTTGGGTTTACTGGCAGGCCGCAAACCACTTCACGGCGTATACTGCCACCCGAAGTCCCCGGCCGGAAGTCCGCGGAGTTGGGGACTGGCTTCCGAGTAAATCGCAAGAACGCCGACACCTCCTCATCTCCTCATCTCCACCGCTCCTATGTTTTCTTTTGGTGTTTCCATAAGTTATTCTCTCTCCGCTAATGCTAATGCTAATAATGCTAATGCCAGCAAATACAATAACGGCTTCACAAAACTTTTCAGAGTTTTACGGGGCGTGGTTTGCAATTCGCCCAGCCAATCAGAAATTGGAACTTTTTTCTCCCCAGGAAAGTACCACCTCTCTAGCAGGGACTGAAAAGGGTTCTCATGAACTAAGTTCTCTTTTTGGTGTGAACGCAAAATCCCAGGAACTATCAGGCTAAACGGGAAAAGTACTCTGGTGTGAAAGCGCCTAATGTAGCTGACACTAAGTGCCTTATTTTACCTGCAAAGTTGAAAACACTGAACAACACCCAAAAGAACAAAGCGGTGCCCTCTACATCTAATCCACTAAGTCACGCTGATTCTCTCCTCTGGGTAAGTGCTGCAGCACATTGTTTTGCAAGTCAATAAGGTAGTAATTGCGTGAGGTAAGTAGGTATCATCGCAGTAGAGGTCAGACTAGGGAAGTCATTCTGTGGCTATTTGACTTTATGTTTTGCTCAGGGGAGACGAACGCTACAGAATGTAAAGTGGCCTCTTTTCCACAAACTGATGAGGGGGAGATTGCAGCAGATGCCTGACCCCTCGTTGTGAGGCTACTTCTAATTTGTTTGTCCCTTTTTTCGGCCCACAGGGCGCTTTGAGAGCAAGGGGAAATGATTCAAGAAACGGAGCCTGCATTCCTTCATCCACAATCTCCCTTTTTTCAGAAGTGCTGATTTGTTCCCTGAAATGGCCGTGCCGATGTTCACTCGAGCTTTAATCAGGCTGGCAATCTTCACTGTGTGTCGTGCTTTTGGGCACGGATGGCTGTGAAGTACAAAGATGTGGCTCAGGGCTTTGAGATGATCTTCTAAAATGACCCAGCAGATCAAAACGAAGGGCAGACATTTGTAATAAACATAGTTCAGTTGTATGAACTTCAAAATGCATGACTGATCAAAAGACTGCAGCAGATTGGATAAGTTTGATCTGCGGCTTTGGACGGAGATCAAACTCATTACTTCTCCAGAGTAATGCAGTATATAGTGTTTAACATATACAACGTGTATATTCCTGTGGATTTAGCTCACTATAGGCTCTGTCTCAGCATTCAGACCCGGTCTTTGACTTTTAAAAAGTGACCCTTATAGGCGACCCATGAGGGATGATAAGCAGGTTCACATTTTGCCCCGTGCCTTTTGATGAATACAGATGGGATTTTTCTGACAACGATGATGGATATTCTGACAGGTCCCATTTCCGTTCCCTTCACTGATGAATTTTCAAGTTGTGTGGGGGAGGTAAAAAGAGTCACGAGGCAGGATATCATTTTTATATTTGAGTGGGCATGTCGTTTCATGTTTATCCTTTTCGAATTAAAGTGAGATTTAGTCCAAGGTGACATGCTGGAGAGAGCGGTGAAAAATAATATAGTGAATTAAACAGGAGATGCTTTTGACATTGCTAAAAATATAATGCTGCGTCATTCTTTACTTTATGGGCTAAACACAGCATGCAGTATTACAAACATGTCTGCTTCTTAGTACCCACATCCCCACTACACTAAGTCTTATCAGTCCTGAGCCATTGCTTTAAAACCTTTGTGTTTGCGAGCACAGCTTGTCGATGTCTTGTTTAGAAAGGAAGCCATTCCATCTGACCTTGAGACTCGCCTAATTGCTGTTCCTGCATAACAATTGAGAAAACAGCGTCCATCAGTGTCCGGACTGGCAGCTTCGTATACACGGTGGACAAACACAATGTTGTCGCACAGACTCTGGAGAAGCACTGGACCAGAGCTCCTGAGAAAAGGAGGAGGAGGAAGTGGAGAGTTTCTGAATCCACTTCATAGTGCCGTATTGGCAGCATGCCTCCAGGGAAGGAAATGTTGTTCTCTCAATATCTCAACAATTATTTGATGTATTTTCATGAAATATGGTACAGACATGCATGATATATATATTGTATATGTATTATATCATAAATATTATAGTATAGCATATTGTTTTCATGGCATTTACTTCTCCTCTCATTCATTTCCATGTATTTATTTACTCATTCAACCACTTTTTATTCACCAACATTGATTGTATTTCCTATTGTTACATTATGTAAGCAGCTAGGCGGTTATTCATGAAAAAACACCAACACAAGGAGTAGGATCTCAAATCTGTACATAATCCCGCTTTTTACACGTCTATGTACTAAAAAAACAACTAATTGACTTACAATATTAATTTGAAATGATTTTATTGATTTAAAAACCATCATATTGCATCTGCTAGAAGAAATAGTCCTTACATCTTCATTTACAGTTACCCTTTCCATTTAAATTCTATATGTTTTTGACCTGTAACCAACCTCAAAAATATCTATCTTGTGCAGTATAACACATACAAACCATCAAGATAAGAATATTTTCAGATATAATGTCCAGTACTAGTACTCGCTCCGAAACCACAGCATAGTAATTTCAGGTCGATATTGTCCTTTTAATCCGTGTGAGATATCAGGAAAGCGTGTGGTCCGCTGAGACTTTGATTGATATTCATCTTGGTCTCAAACCAAACCCGTGATCATTTCTTATCATCTAGGCTTTCTTTTACCCCTGTCATGTCATTTCAAACATTTCAAATGAACAATATGACTATATCAAGTCCTCCAAAAACCTAAATTGGCCAAACCAAAGTGAGAAAAATCGATTTTTTAAAAGCCACTTCCCCTTTATACTTTGCTGTTCTTCACTCAGGACTGAAAATCAATCCTTAATCAGCCCGATAGAAACATCGATCGTTCTAATGAAACAAGAGCTGCGACATACAGTGTTGGATTTTGGACATGCTAAATGTGAAGTGGATGTTCTTCTCCATCTCGACTTAATTTGCAGACTTTTTGAGTAATTGCCTGAGTCCGAAGGGAGTCTCTCAACACCTGACGAGATGTGCTAATTAAGTGTGGGAACGGGGGGTTTCTCTCCTGTAAGTTTTCTTATTTTCACATGTAGCCAATGGAGGCAGCTAAAATGTTCAGTCGCATCTTGCGGGGATACTAGGTATGACAGATTGGATAAGAGAATCAGTCATTATAATAGCCATTGGGCAAAACCCCCAGTTCTATCTTCATTCTGTGAGGCTCAGCACCTGAACCACATATACAGTGCGTCAGATTAATCATACCCGACCGGCTGCAGGAGCATAATCACTTTCCCTCCTTCTCTCTTTGTCTTGTGTCTCTTGTTCTGACTTTTTCTGACGTCTTATGCTAAAGCTGCACTCCCTGGTTCATTTTGTAGACATGTGTGCAGCGAAATGTGTTGAAATAAGGTTGTTAAAATGTCCTACAATGCTGAGAGAAACCAGTTTGAATGCAGGAAGGGGTTTGAAGTGTGACTGGCAGAGAATGGGTAATCATTACTTAGCTTTTTCACTGTATGATCCACACTTGGTCTGTTACTCTCTGGGTGTTTCTCAATGTCGAGGACGCTTGCTTGGTAGCACATGTCTTCCCGAGTCACTTGCTTCAGAAGCGAGGCAAGAATCCTTCCTAGCATCGGAAAACGAATAATTGTGGAACAGGCTAACAGGGGTGCAGGTGTGCGTCATGTGTGAGGCCCCGCCTTACATGGAGCGCGATTTCCGCCAAAGATTTGGAAATAGAGTGGCGAAGTCACGCCCATCTACTTCCGCCCCATGGGACCTTATTTCTGAAAAAGTATGCATTGAAGTCAATGGAGAGAGAAAGATTATCTTTCCATCCCGTTTGAATTGTGCCACGAATTACACATATGATGTTTGTCAATCTTAAAAAATTATTTCCATGTCAAAAAAATCACAGTTTGTCGTAAAACTGTTGAAATATAAGACTATGAAAAATACGCAACTAGAAAGACTACAAATCCCAGAATCCCGGTCCCGCATGCTGGCTCTTAGGAACCGACTAACTCCCCTTGTGTGTATGTACAGCTCTCAACATGCCCAGACTTGGAGTGATTTTCACCTCTTTTAATACTTTTCACCTCATTCTGAAAGAAAGAAGTGAAATGTGCCAACGTGACGGCCGTCTTGGTGTGTGGTGCGAGACGGGAGATGTAGTTCATTGAGCGGTTCACACAAAAAAATGTGTTACTTCACAGTTTTACGACACATTTTAATTCTTTTGACTTGTAAAATTATCTTTTAAATTGACAAACATCATATGTGTAATTCGTGGCACAATTCAAACGGGATCAAAAGATAATCTTTCTCTCTCCATTGACTTCAATACATACTTTTTTCGAAATAAGGTCCCATGGAGCTCCACCGGAAAGGGAGGGACTTCGCCACTCTATTGGTCCGTGCGCAAATCATTGTGGGGATTTTAAGACCGCGGAGTCTACACATGTGCACCCTTGACATTTCTCGCTACGAAGTACGCCGGCCTCAGTAGAATTCCAAGCATCCTGGACATTGGAACAGTCCTTCGGCGGCACTCGATGACGTAGCATGCTTGAAATAGTGGCTCTGGAGCATCCTTCCTCGACATTGAGAAACACCCACCGTGTCTGGTGGAGTAGCTGGAACAGATTTGAGTTTGTTGCATTGAAAAGAAAACATCTGGATCGCTCCTTTAAGAGATTTCTTCGACGACTCTCTCCTCTCTGCTTCAGACGTGTTTGAAAAGCACACGGTCTTGTTATAATGACAGTTTGTAGGAGAGGAGGGGAGTGAAGCAGAGCCTCATGACAACATCTCATCTCTTTTTATTTATTTCTTTTTGTTCAGATGGTGAGTTTTGTCAGTGAATTGTTCCGATGCACACTCTCAGGGAAACACATGATTTAGTGCTGTGTGTGCTGTTGGTACTCGACAGTATTAAACACTCTATTAGTTCCTCCAGTCCCACTTCAACTGTCTGCAAGACATCATACCAAAAAACTATACATGTTCCTTTCGTAAGAATACAAACTAAACACCCTCTGGAACTTCTTAAATACATCATGTTCAAGTTGTCTCTGTTTTCACATCACTGCATGGCATTGAAGCCTCTGGGTGCGAGGTCTGTTATGTAGTGGCAGGCACTTTTGTACACATGCTGTTCTCCTGGCACTGGCCTTCGATGGTATTCTCTCTCCTCAGAGCTCTATCCTCAGTGCAGCCACTACTACCTAAAGCAGTCTCTTTTTCCTCACTCCACCGCATGTCACGCTAGACTAGGTTTATGTATTTGCAGAGAAGACGGTGGGAGGATATCAGACTTATATCAATACACTGAGGCATTTGTTCTTTCATTATTAGGTGTTAGAATGAGGCTTATCAAAGATGCAAGCTGTATCTGATTGAAAGATAAATTGCACGCTGATTCAGAGAAATGCTTAATAACACGGACATAAAGACTTCTCTTTAAGTTGCTTTGCATTGTTTAATAAGAAGTTAGTTGATGATTCATTTCCATCCTGTTTGTGACATCAATACATGAAGCTTTTGTTGTGTCCAAAAACTCCCATCCCTGGAGAGTTGTTCAGCGTCTGTGATTTAGAAATGAGAACAACATCATGGATTTATCGGTTCTCATAATTACCTTGGAAATAAACACGCTTTTTAAATAGGAGCTCAGATTCTTGCAAACAGCTGTCAAGTAATGCATTTGAACATTCACAGGTATCAGTATTCAGATCAAAGGGAAATAGTACTAATACTTTGGCGTTGATATGTTTTTAAGTTGGAGATCTACCCTATTTGTCCACTTGTGAGTCAAACAGAAATCCACCCGATTTATTTCTCTCTCTCTTCGATAAGTTACAATGACAGAAATAAGACCTCTTCATCATTAATTCATTTATGAGCTGAGCAGACATTTACATATTTTTGCAAATCATGCAGCATGGCGTCCCAACAGATTGCTGAGCATTAACAGTAATTGAAAAAAACGAAGTTAATTAAAAAACGTGGTAGTCTAAGACCCCATTTACACGGGAACGCAAACGATATCAAAAAAGTCTTCCGTTCACACTGATACGGCTCAATAAACGTGTCCCTTCACACGCGACCGCTCGACCTGCTGGAGACGCTGTAGTACATATGCCGGGCCTGTAAGTGGCGCTGTACTTCCGCCGTACTGAACTCCTGCATAATTACGAGCCATCAAGGTGCCTCAGGTCTTCTGGGACGGGTCTGCTATAGTATATTACTGCGAGAGTAACAACAAAACATGGAGAGGCAGCATTTAGCTGTTACGCCCCGACACTCTGGAATAAACCCAAATCATGCACGTCCGCAGAAACGCTTACTATTTTTAAATCGAGACTAAAAACACATCTATTTGTCACTTTTAATCGAGATGCTCATATTCGAACTACAGTATGCCTTTTAAACATGTATTGTATACCTGTGGTGTTTATTTTTTATTATTTTATTATCTTTGCTTTGTAATGTCTGTTGTAAAATTGTATAATGTGTTTTTACTGTATTTATTCCTAAAAAGTATTTTAATTTGTTTTGTAAAGCACTTTGAATTGTCGCGTACAGAAAAGTGCTATATAAATAAACTTGCCTTGCCACAAAATACACCAAAAGCAGCGAAGAAGACCCCCGAGCATGGTTGCCATGGTTGCCCTTCTGTTTATTCTCCGTGGTGGATTTAGCATATAGTTCATGTAGTTCTCCATGTCCACTTGTTGCTGATGGTTGTGGTCGAGGAGCTGTAGATTTTGCACTAACATCTGTAGCATGGTCAGTAGCTAATGACAGTAGCTACTGACCATGCTACAGCAGTGAGCAGCAGAGGTGGGGAGAGGCGGGGATATGGCTTCATCGTTATCAGGAAATGATCGTATAGGGCGTACACACGGAGCCCCCCCAGAGCGTTCCGTTGCGTTCCCACCTCGGGACCCGTTATCGTTTACGGGCTAGAAAAGTAGCGGATACAACCGTTTGCGTTCTCGTGTAAACAGCGCCTAAGATGCACTCAAGCCTAATGACATGCATACATCATCTACCCCTTATTTCTATGTTGACCAACCTGTTGCTTTGTACTGTCCTACTTTGATGCTAATGATGCTAATAGATGCCCCTGAGCATTACGTCGTCTTTTCTTGTATGTGTAGCTACTTTAGAGTCATTGTGTGGTCACATGGATGTGGAGAAAAGCTAGAAGCCTTACAGGTAATTACAGGCAGCGTTCCTTTTTGCTCCTCATTTGAGATTTCAAAGCTCCAGGAGCAGCAGCAGCAGCTGGATCCCGGGTGCTAATCTTGGCACACCAAAGTCAAAGAGATGGCTTTCAAAGCGTCGCTAGGTCTCTCTCTGCCATCATCATTACCGCCGCTACAGATGGTCTCAGTTTTGCATGGCTACTGCGAGGCAGGGGGTGTCGAGTGAGCACTGAAAGGGACACGGTTTGGTTTGTGGTTTGATGTGAAGGCGAGACAAAATGTTGCAAATGAAATGTTTCACACGCCTTCGTATGTTTCTCTCATCTTGCATCACAGTTTGTAGTCCGTTCTGTATTGATTGTGAACACCTTATTTCGAGCTCAATAACAAGCCCAATGACATTATAAAGCACACTTTATAGCCGTTGACGTCCAGTCATTATCTCAGGGGGTTTTCGAGCTCCTGATTGGCCACAAAGCGTGATGAAGCTTATTTTCTTTGATTATTGAATGTAGGAAGTCTATAAAACCTGAACCGCAGCACCTCAGCAGCTCCACGCTCAGCAGGAGCAATGAGGTTGCTATGGTGAGTGTGATTGAGAGTCTATTAGTGACCTGTTTGTATTGGTCACACAACAAGGCGCTGTGATTCAAGAGGAAGGCCTGATGATCTTATTTTTCTTCCCCATGGAGGGATCAGCGGCGTGATGAGAAATTACACTCTTGAAAGACATTGTAATTACTCCTTGATAGAAAAGTTAACACCCTCCGATTGAATAATTTCCTCAAGCCAGTTATCAAATGTTGGAAATTGCGACTTTTGATAAATGGAACAAAGCGTGCAGCATCTTCAGCAATCTTTCCTGCGAAGCTGTAAACAACTTTCCTCCCATCTCTGGAGCACCTGAAGCTAAAACTAAAGGTTGAATGATTTTAAATGTCACAGAGTTGCAATCAGCCGGTCTCAAACCTACCATTACCACAGACCTGTCAGAGCATTTCTGCAAGGTGCTTTCTTTTCATACTGAAAACTCTCATGTAGATACACCGTATTTGACAACTAAAAATCTCTGTGATTAGAAATATCACCTGTGTCACAACTGTTCCATTTAAATGGCTTTTTGTGAGTGTTTGTACTGTATGGAAGAAACATGGACTTTTAAAACTATTTTTGTTCCTAGCATGATCAGAATACAGATGTTTACATGCAGTAGCACGTTGGAGGCATTGGTACGCAACACTACCTTACAATCTGCTCTGATTCTCAGGGGATTTCTAATTAACAAACACATCAGGATTTGAAGATTTCAAACCGAACATTAAATTGAATATCATGTGACCTGTCTTAACTCCACTTTTACTTCTAGGCCTGCTGTTTAAGGAAGTAACCTACAATACAATGTTGACTGATTTCATGCGAGCTTAAAGAAAGTATAGGCTTGTCAATATACTGAGAATAAGTGGTAGACATTAAGGGTCAGGCCATATTAAAGGAGCTGATATTTGGGCTAATCCCCTTCATTTTCAATCTGCAGGAGGCAAGCAAGACTTCGAATCATGTCTTTAGGAGTTGAGCACTCACATTGCACTGCTACCTTTACATTAATATATTTACTGTTCATCACCGTTGTCACACACACACACAGACGGCTATTTATCAATCAATTAACATACTTTTTAAATCACAGGTGGCCTTGTATCATATACGAATAAAGGAATTAAGCTCTTGTAAATTCAACATCCTTCACGTCGAAAGGAGCCAGTTGAGGTGGTTCAGGCACCTAGTTAGGATGCCACCTGGGCGTGTTCCAGGCACGTCCAGCTGGGAGGAGACCGAGGGGTAGACCTAGGACCAGGTGGAGGGATTATATCTCTTCGCTGGCCTAGGAGCGCCTTGGGACCCCCCAGTCAGAGCTGGTTGATGTGGCCAGGGAAAGGAACGTTTGGGGCTCTCTGCTGGAACTTCACCTCCGCGACCCGACCACGGATAAGCGGGAGAAGATGGATGGATGGATGTAAATTCAACATGTATATTTTCTACTTTCTTCTACGTTTATATCTTGTCTTTTAATTGTTATTGTACAATGCCATGTCTTTTTATGCTGCTGCAACACAAACATTTCCCAAATTGGGATAAAGTTCCCATAAAATTGGGATAAAGTTCTTCTCTTATCTTATGTAAACCTTGTCAGATATATCAAGCTAACTTGTCCATTCAATTATCCAGGGAAGTTGCCCATGTCTTCTCTTCATATATTCCGCTCAGTTTTCCGTTGTAATGAGACGGGAAACTTATAAAAGGACGTTGGCCTTCGGCATCGACATTGACGGTAACCCTATAAAAAAAACCCATGTTGAAGTGTTGCAAGTTGGACCTACTTAAACATCTGGCCCAGAGCTGAGCAGACAAAGGAAATAGACACGTCTAAAAATAGGGGGGCCTCCAGGTTAGGAGGTTTCATATCACAATGGATCCATGCTCCTCTTCCTCTCATTCAGCCTGGGATGTAGAGGGGCGAAGGATCATTTTACTGAAAGACACTCACCACGCTGGGATCAATGCCGTCCGAGGGATTCTGTTTCCAGCGTTCACAGAATGATTCTCGTGGTTCCTGGAGCTGCAGAAAGCAGTTATTGCATTAATATCAGATCAGAAAAACGGGTCCAATGGTTTAGTCCGTAGGGAATTTATGAACTCACTGCTTGCTGTGGATGGATGCTTGACTAGGTTTCCTCAAGGGAAATGTTTCCAATTGTTACTCTCAGATATATAGAGTGTATTTTTCCTTGGTGATGATTGACGGTGCAAACTGTCTCTCTTGCTGTTTGCTCAATTTTTCAATCCATCCTTTTGTCTAACCATTCTTTGTTGAATTGTTACTGCATGGTTTTCCTAAAATCACTCTTTCTTCTCTCTGATACTTGTTCATATCAGCAGGGAACGCTCCTAACAAACTCAACGCTGTGACTGTTGTCTCTCAGGATCTTCCTAGCATTACAAATATAATACAAAATTCACATGACTCTCAATCCACTAGACGATGAAGAGGCAGAACACATTTGCTTTGCATCTCATGGATATATCTTGTGGGAGTATTTGCATGACAACTATCATTTGCATGCATTTATTTAACGGAGCTTGCACGATGTGATTACTTACCCAACCTGATGTTGTGTGGACAAATAGTAATGCAGTGCCGAGCTGATCTGCAGGTGCCTCCAGACAACAGCGGTGACAAACTGATGGCAATGTCTGGCTGCACAACCTTTCAACCACCCACCTCACACTCCAATCCCTTCCTCATGCCCTTGTGATTAATGTGCCTTCCTCTCCACATGCTGCCCTTAAGACAACAGCAGCAGCTTACCGCTTCCCTTCGCCCGCCACAGGTCCCCAAAATGACACAGTCAAATAGGATTAGAGTTCTGTATTCGAGGTTGAGGTTGCGTGCGTGCGAGGGCTCGGATGAAACATCTATGAAGTAGTTTGTTTTTTGGCCAATTGATGTCAGAAGAGAAGAAAGGTGCAGCAGCTCGGGTGGGCTGATGCGTTGGCAGTGGAGTCGTTGCTGGAGGGGGTGAGATAGGGATTTGAAGGGGTGATTCATTGCAATCTGCCACAATGGTATATGTGCCCAACGCTGATATCTCAGCCTGGGTCTGTCCTTAATAAAGCCTGCTGGCATTAAGCCTTATTACTCAGCGTCACATGACAAAAGACATCATGGTCCACACTGAGACTACATGCTTATATTAAAAAATATGTCCTTTTTGAGCAATCTTTGAACAGAGGCACTTTGACATTATCATTTATACCAGAGCATACCAAACCAATTAGTCTTAAAGATTTACAATTTAGACAACAAGGAAGCACGTTGATTGATTACATTATCTTTTAATGAATTACTATGAAGAATATACACTGAAAATATATTATATTGCTGCGACATAAAAATAAACTATTTTCAAATGTACTATTGCCTGTAGGAAGCAAAATGAAAAAAAGTAAAAATGAAGATAAAATAAATGTGGCATCTCAATAATAAACTCTACCATGCTCTCCAAAATGGAAAACATATTGCATTTTTGTATTGCCTTACATAAAAATGATGCAAACTAAATGGACAGTTAATACAGAGGCTTTAAAGCACGTGTGTCAAACTCAAGGCACGGGGGCCAAATCAGGCCCGTGGTGGATTTAATTTCGGCCCGCAGGATCATTTCTAATCACTATTAGATCTGGCCCGCCGGTATATTGCACGCACACCTTCACTCCATCCTGAGGGTCTCCTCAGCTCAGAGCCTGACCCCAAACATTGATGACCTTGCCCCCAAGATGAGATGCCAAGTATCTGAACTAGCATCACAGAGCAGCACACTGAGTTTACATGGATGTTTCCTTCTGCACTCTCTCTCTCACGACAACAGGGCATGCTTGCTTTTCTCTTTGAGGGGAATAGTTTTGTTGAAGCTGTTGTTGGCCTGTGGGAAAATGTAATCATAAGAAATGACTCTGGAGAAGCTGCAGATAGAGCCATGAGAAATGAATGCAACTGATTATTTAATGTTGTTTTTATAGGCAATAATTTAAGCTTTGTTAGTTCCAGGTTTAATATGTGCAATAAGTTCATTTCAATAAGTTCTGCAATAAACATTGAACCAGTCCGGCCCTCCACTAGTACCCATTTTTTAATGTTGGCCCGCTGTGTATTTGAGTTTGACCCCCCTGCTTTAAAGCCACAGTTTGGTGCTATCCAACAACACTATCCCTAGAGACTAAACCCTAAAGAGGATCATAATAGGCCTTGGTGAGTGATGCCAAAAAGTCAATCCATTATCACATGTTTTTTGTAGTCTTTCAAACACCGGCCCTATTTGCAAGGAGGCAGCTTTTGGAGAAAATGGTGGCCCAAAGGGAGGGTTTCAGACTGTGCCTCTTTCCGCCTCATCACCCCCGCTATCCCCCAGACACAAGGAACAACTCTGAGACAACGCAGGGCCAAGAACACAGATGTTGAGCAATCTGTGTGTCGATGAAACATGTCCCCTGCTTCGGCTGCGAAATGGAAGTACAATCGTAAAAGAAATGATTCGGCTGAGAATAATCCTCCGACGTGTCAAAGGGTGACCCAGGAGCTTTTATTTGCTCACACTGTATATATCGCCATATATCTTACAAATCACCACGGCAGTTTCCCATTTCTCGTTACTGCATATGATGGTTTTGGTTACCGTATGATGAAAGTAGAAGATTGGAATTGGTGGCAAATAAAAAAAAGCAACCCCCGTTGAAATGTCTGACTCCATTGCTCGGGGTGAGATTGAAGCTGTTTCTCTAACCACCTTCCTGCCAGTCTGCAGTCTACACACTAACTCAGGATAACACCCTGAGTCCATCTGTGCTCAGCCTGTGTTTATTTTAGAACTTCTTCTAAACCCACATTATGTGCAAAGTAAAATATTGTTGCATGAGTGGGAGCATATTCCTGCACCTCTGTAATCCTCTTATCATCATCTCTGACCCCTAATCTTAGTTTTTCTTTAAATTACAGAACCTAATTACACATCAGTAGACATGCAGCTGTTTTGCAATGCAGATCGCGGCCATATGTGATGTAACAACATTTGCTGTGTGTCTCAGGAAGTTAATCCTATCAAATGAGGATAAGTACCACACAAAGTCTAACACACTCACATCAGCCTATACCGCAGCTGATCTGAACCAACAGGATAAATGTTTGTGTTGCACCGAGCACGCCTACTCTTAATGTCTCTCTAGATTTAATATGCATAAATCAATGGTGTCATGATCCAGTTTTTGGATGTGTAGCTTCAAGGGCAGAACAAAATATACTTTAACATGCAGGGTTGCAACATCACGGGAATTTTCAAAGATGGAAACTTTCCACGGGAATAAACTGGGAATTTTCTAAATGGAAGGTTGGCTCTTCGTAGGGAACTTAAATATAGTTGGGGAAAGTATATTTTAGCATAATCTTGACTAAAACCAAAAGATGCCATTCAAGTACACGTAGATATCCATGCCATAGCACACTGCTTACTGCATGGCTATTGAGACCACACAAAGGTGAGAGTGGAAACACTGGTTGGCATTCGGGCAAACCTAAGACTCTTTGACACAGAGCCATCCTCAACCAGGCTGGACAGTGACACTGAAGAGGAAGAGGAAGAGTGTGATGTTGATGAGGAAGAGCCCGTTGACTGAAAGGGTTTAGCCAAAATGCAGAGGATTGCTTGAAGGAAGGTTTGCATGTTGAATGGGACTGTTTGGAGGGAGAGGGGCTCTTTTCATTTAACATTTTGAATGGGACTTTGTGGGGTTTTTTGGATGGGAGGTGCATTTTTGTTCATTTTTGAATGAGTGGGTTTGGGGGGGATGAGTAATATTTAACTCAACATTCCTGTTTTCGTTCTTCAATGAAACAAATAAGTGTTCAATAGAATAATTAAAACTTGAAATGTCATGTTTTTTGTTTAATTTTGCATCGAATATTTCCAAAATTCTCCAGTTTAACTTCCCATGGAAACGTTCCGCCCCTTTGCAACCCTAATGTGATGTGAAAACATAATACTTTTATATTTCATCTATTTCAAAGCAAGTCTTTAAAGCAAGAAAACATGTCTTGAAAGGAGCTCCGTTTTGTGACCTTCTTTACTGATGTGAATTACTGCTGCACTTGCCCAGCAGACAGTGGAACGTTTATAAAAATGCTCATAAGGCCACACATACTGTGTTATGTCCAAACGCAGCACGGAGGACGCCTGCATAGCTGTGGCTGCTGTAAAGCTAAACCAAGCAAGGCTGCGCTGTCCATGGGAATTCTATATTTGCTGTCGGAGTATAGTCGTAAACGAGCAGGTCTCTGTCCGGAGCCTTCCTCTTATTGTTTATCATCCCATCCCACACCACATTCACCATCTGTAGACCCCCCGACAGGATGGGTCGCCTCTCATCACGCATAGATCTGAGGTTTGACACGGGAAGTGTGATGGAGAGCTGGAAAGAAAGTAGGAAGACGAGAAAGGAGATGCTATATTTCAGACCTTGACAGACTGTTCTGGGGCATATGGCGGCTGTTGCTCTCACCTGTGGTGTCTGCAGTCGGGTCGTGAATCAAGTAAGGCAGCCAAACTACCACATATAGCAGAGGTCAAACTTCATCCTCTCAGCCACAAATTAGATTTACAGCGACAGCGATAAGGCGGGATTGGCAGCCCTCTAGAGGCCTTTGGACCGTAAGGGGATGTCTAACAGCGTCTTGAGTCTGCGAGAATCTCTTCAATGACATGTTGACCCAAAAGGCCCATAACTTTGACCCAGTTTATCAGTTCATACTGTCCTGACTGAGGCCGTTTCTCAATCTCGAGGATACTGGCTTGGTAGTCGCGTACTTCCAAGTCACTTCCTTCAGAAACGGAGCAAGTATGCTTCCAAGCCACGGCTTTGGAAAACGAAGAAGAATGGAACAGGCTAACAAGTGTGCCACTCTCTCTAACGGTTTCAACATAAACTGTACCGAAAATAAATCCCTCACGATGTCTATCTAATTATGAACTTGCTTTACTTTCACGGAACAAAGTCACATATTTACCAACACATGTTCTACGCCACTACATACTTACATTTAAATGTGTGCTGCGTCGGTTCCGCAATTCTCCGCAAGGGTTTTTGAAATTGGTCCGTGCGCAAAGCATTGTGGGGATTTTAAATACCCATGTGCAGCCTCGAAATTTGATTATATCTTGTTATGCAGCATGTTGATTATTCTCTCTGAACTAGCTAAATCCATGGGTCTGGGGTAGAGTTCTTCAGAATGTACGTGGCAACTCTACCGTGAAGTCAGAACCTCTGACTCTTAGTGAATTCTCCGGCCGTAACTCCAAATAAACCATCAGTGTTTAAAATCAAAGCTCCAGCTCTCCCCGTGTCTCTCTGAGTCCTGACTCCAATTGCTTCAGAAGTTTCCCCCACACAAAACATAAAGGGGCAAGTTGGTCCAAAGTGTTCAATAACATACAAGAGCAATAGGAATTGGTGACCTACGCTTTGTAATCAACGTATGTGCAGCAGAACAAGCTTTTAGACACGATATTGACATTGTTTTGCTAGTTTGTAAGCAAGCGGCGGCCAATTAGCAACATTAGCTTTCATTGTTTGTTGTGTTTCTGTCCACCTGTCCAATTGAAGCCGCATATTTACTCCTCTTTCAGCTCCATTTTGGTCTCATCCAACTATTATTCTTAGTGTTGTTTGGTGCTGCATTTCAAAGCTCTTTTTCCACACTAAAACAGCCGCAATGTTGCCTTGGATGTTTCTACATGTTGTCCATGAGTTGTCGAGTTGCTGAGGTTTATCCGACACATCTTGTTTGGTTCTATTTGCATCTTTTTTTAAACTGCATCATGTTTCTCCTGGAGGAAATGTTTTGGGACACTATAATGCATTTCAAGTGTTGGCCACCGTAGATTAAAGGTGGGGTATGTAATTCACTTCAGAAACACTTGTTATATTCCATGGAATGCTCTTAACATCCCGATAGCAATGAATATCTGAAGTGCTTTGACAATAAATCCATACAAAAATGTCATCTATGGAAGCCGTGGCGCTGTAAAAAGCACGACCAATCATCTGAGCCGGCCCGGCTAAAGTAACTGGATGGCCTACCTGCCTGTCAGCCTTCCATCTGTGCACAAACTTATCTCGTGCCCTCATTGGTCATGTGCGCGTTCGTGTGTGTTGGAGGAGGGGCTCTGGAAGGAAGTGGCAGATTATTTCCGGCTGTGTATTTTCAAATTCTAGCGCACTCGAGCTGGTTTCTCCAAAATGACCTACCCCACCTTTAAGGAAAGAAAATGGATATACAGTACATATGAAGATTAATATACAATTATATATAAAAAGCACCATTTTCAACAAAATTGCATGGTTCTGTTGGATGGAAATAATGTGCAAGGTAACAGAGATTTGCAATAAAAGTGGCAAATCCCAATTATTCTACATAGTTATAGATGTGCAAAGTAAGCACTGAAAGCATGGATGATTTCAACGACATTTACACAATATGCAGGAAAATATGATGCAATCTGAAATGTCTATCTTTGACATACTCACAGTATTCTTACATAAAACGCATGAAGAACAGAGAAGCTGTAACACCTCCTGGAGGAAGCGTCTCTGACCAGTTGTCGGATTATCTCTCGCAGTATGGAGACATAATAAGTCATTTCCAAGACTTGTCTTACCTCGTGGGAGAAGGATGATCAACAGTCCTGCTCCTTCCGCGGTGTAATGACCTTTTAATAACAGTATATTTACTGTATTAGTCAGGCTCATGTGGAAATTATCTCTCTAATTGCCCCATTAGCATGTGTAGCATCAGCCCCCACAAAAGCCACTTCCGTCATTATGTGAAGTTATCTCGTAAATGGAGGTCTGCACTGCATGGAAATGTGCGTTTAATTATTTTATTATTATAAGTTATGCAAATATATCACTTCTTTAATGATGATTACATGCCAGCATCACTCTTTAATGGCATCTGTGGGTTCCTCCTCTGCACATTCAGAAAGTGTTCAGAAAGTAAATACAGTACACTTTTTTCTCAGAGGGCCACATACATTTAATTATTTGGACCTATTTTGTTCACACTATATATGCTTCCGTTAGGCAATATTATAAGGATTCATTCTGTACATTTCCACTGTTATGCGGATGATACTCAACTATATTTATCAATCAAGCCTGATGAAATTAATCATCTAAATAAAATTCAAGACTGCCTCAAGGACTTAAAAACGTGGATGACCTTAAACTTTTTGATGTTAAACACGACTAAAACTGAAGTTATTGTACTCGGCCCGAAGAATCTACGAGACAAACTATCTAAAGATATACTAACTATGGATGGCATTAATTTGGCCTCCAGTGAGACTGTAAGGAATCTTGGTGTTATATTTGATCAGGATTGATCCTTTAATGCCCACATAAAATCAATTTCAAGGACCGCCTACTTCCATCTACGTAACATTGCAAAAATCAGGCATATCTTGCCTCAAAACGATGCAGAGAAACTAGTCCATGCATTTGTTACTTCTAGGCTGGATTATTGTAACTCCTTATTATCAGGGTGTACCAAGAAGTCAGTTAAGTCGCTTCAGCTGATTCAAAATGCTGCAGCTCGTGTACTAACTAGAGTTAGGAGAAGGGACCACATGACTCCTGTTCTGGCTGCCTTACACTGGCTCCCTATAGAACACAGGATAGAATTTAAAATTCTTCTTCTCGCCTACAAAGCCCTTAATGGGCAGGCGCCATCTTACCTTAAAGAACTCATTGTACCCTACTGTCCTACTAGGGCATTGCGTTCCAAGAGCGCAGGGTTGTTGGTTGTTCCTAGAGTCTCTAAAAGTACGATGGGAGCCAGAGCCTTTTCTTATCAAGCTCCACTTTTGTGGAATCAGCTTCCAGTTTGTGTTCGGGCGGCAGACAGCCTATCCGTTTTTAAGAGTGCGCTTAAGACCTTCCTTTTTGATAAAGCTTATAGTTAGGGCTGATTAGATTCAGCCCCTAGTTTTGCTGATATAGGCTTAGACTGTCAGGGGACACCTTACTTCTTCCTTCTCTCTGTCTGTACCTGTGTAGTCTCATGTTCCCAATAACCCAGCTTCCCCACATTTCTTTTTGGTGTCTACGCTGGGATCCTGAGTCCTGATTTGAGTCCTGGACTTCGAGTCGTGGCTGAACCTGTCACTGTGGTCCTGCCTGACTCTCATCACTACTTCCCTGATGGCTCCCACAGGATTGCTGACATCCTCGTGGATTCATCTTCTTATTACAGACACATGCATTTCCAAACATTTGGTCTACCTATGTTGTAAATGTATTATCTCTTCGATTTACACACAGCATCTATTGCACGTCTGTCCGTCCTGGGAGAGGGATCCCTCCTCTGTTGCTCTCCCTGAGGTTTCTCCCATGTTCCCCTTTAAACTGTGGGGTTTTCTCTGGAAGTGTTTCCTTGTACGATGTGAGGGTCTAAGGACAGAGGGTCTAAGGACAGAGGGTCTAAGGACAGAGGGTGTAAGGACAGAGGGTCTAAGGACAGAGGGTCTAAGGACAGAGGGTCTAAGGACAGAGGGTCTAAGGACAGAGGGTCTAAGGACAGAGGGTGTCGTATTGTCATACTGATATTCTGTACAAACTGTGAAGTCCACTGAGACAAATGTAACATTTGTGATATTGGGCTATATAAATAAACATTGATTGATTGATTGATTGATTGATTGATTGATTGATTGATTGATTGATACAGAAACATATTCGAAGGGCTGGGCCGCTCACTAGAGGAGAGGTTTATATTGCCTCATAAGTTCAGTTATAAGTTAGCAAAATCAATCAAATGTAAGTGAATTATGGTGCAGCCTACATGACAGCTTTCCATAGGGTTTAATTTATTTTGTTAGCAGCTCATTCTTAGCAGAAGCGTCAGATTGCTTATCATAAGAGGAAATAGCTAGGAAGGGTATATTTCAAGGTTATGTAAATAAGTTATTGGGCTTTTTTCTTATCAACTTAGATTTGTTAGAACATATTTTCAACTTGAATTGACTGTGGGCTCATTAACACGTGTAATATGTTTACAGATATATTTAAGAAGTACAAGACAAGCTCAAGTTTCATTAGTGGGCCGTTTTACTTTTTGAATTTGCTTGAATTAAAATGGCAGTTTGGACACCCCTGGTTTAAGACAAGCAACGTTTTGCAAGTTCCTTTTTATACAGGAATATAATTAAGAGAAGAGTTTGATTGATCAGGAAAGGAGCGTCCCTTCATCCGGCCTTTCCTCTTCAAAGGCATCGGGGGTTTCTTTGATCCAGAGTAGTAGTAGCAGGAGATAGGAGGAAGGACCACTGTGCGCTTCACAGATTTCCCTCTGCCTCTGGACACTCGCTCTGAAAGATGGATGGTGATGGTCAGGCGCGTTAGAAACATAATGTGATCTGATTCCCCCGAGGATTCGGACCCTGAGCCCCCGCGGTCCAGATTAACTCGGTGTCATGTCCTGTGATGTCCACCTTTAAGGTTTGTATTACTTTCTTTTCTTTATTCCTTTCATCCAGTCCCCACATGTGGTCTATTTTACAGCTCACTGACCTCCACACTGACGCAGACTTGAGAGACAAATGTGGACTCTGTGGATCTTTGAAGAGAATCAGAAACAGGTTTATCACCAGGTATGTTGAGACTAGGGTTGCAACACTCTTCAACAAACTTTCCACGGGAATAAACTGGGAATTTTCTAAATTGAAGGTTGGCTCTTCGTAGGGAACTTAAATATAGTTGGGGAAAGTATATTTTAGCATAATCTTGACTAAAACAAACAGATGCCATTCAAGAACACTTTGAATATCCACTGCTTACTGCATGGCTATTGAGACCACACCCCCTACAGGCACTGTGCATTCCTCCAGCACATGCACAGATGAGTAATATTTAACTCAACATTCCTGTTTTTGTTCTTCAATGAAACAAATAATTGTTCAATAAAATAATTAAAACTTGTTCTGAAAAAAATCTGTTGAAATTTCATGTTTTGTGTTTAATTTTGCATCGAATATTTCCAAAATTCCCCAGCTTAACTTTCCGCCCCTTTGAGACGTACGAGGAATTTGACTTGGTGTCGTACGTATACATAAAAGTAAAAACAGATAGAGAACTATTTTAAGAACACTGTAAATGACGTAACAAAGCTGCCTTAATTGAAAAGAATAACTAATAATTAATTTCATAGTTAAATTCAATAAATAAATACTTTATTTCATGTAATATTATAATCGTTAAATATGGCATGATTTAATACAGTTTTGTTTGATATGTTACACCAATAAGTGTTGTTGATACACTGGGACAACTCAACGTGGGTTGACGTCTTTATTGAAGCTCTGCTGCAGTGACAAGTTATCATTGTTCAGAAAAGGAACTTTAAAGATTAATCTATGGAGCTATTTCAGGGTCATAAGTTTTGATCTTTCAAAAAAATACAATTTATTTGAAAGTCCAAGTTTTCATTGAAGGCAATGAAGGCAACATGACAGAGGGAGGCCTGTCACTCAGGATGCCAAACTACTCTTTGGTAAGCCCCGCCCCCCCAAGCAACATCAGGGCCAAAAGTTTGAAAGCGAAAAAAAAAGATCTGAAAGTGAAAAACGATCTGAAGGTGAAAAACAATGTGAAACCTGAAAAAACAAGATTTGAAACTGAAAAAATAATTGCTTTGAATCTGAAAACGAAAAATGATTTCAAATACTTATTTTATTTTGAATACATCATTGTATTTTTCAGGATAAAAACTTGAACTTTCAAATAAATTGTATTTTTTTTTTTTGAATGATCAAAACTTATGATCCTGAAATAGCTCCATATTAATCTCCTTTCAGCGGCCAACGAGGTATTTGTTTTATGTTTTCATGTGGGCGTCATGTCCTATTTTAATTGATATATTTTCATTCATATATGTGTAGCACAATATGCTAATGTATTTGGCTATGTATACGTGTTATTCGTTATTGTAGTTCTCACGGCGTAACGGGAGAGGGGAGGCTACAGGATTAAAACTCCAAGAAATTAACGCCCGTTTCAAAGAACCGACCTGTCTGTGTCGTGAAGAGAGCTACACTATAATAACATTACAAAATAAGATTAAAATAAAGCAGTATTTACATTCAAATAGAACGGAATAAGTAAAAAAACAGATATTGTCAACATTGTGTGCATTAATGTAAGGACAAGGTGGTTTTTCCAATTTAAATTCCAACGTCCCGCGTAAAGCAAATCTCGTAATTGCCGTTCTTCCTCTTTTATTCGCCCTATCTTCCCTTTCTTTAAAAGCTTTTCTTATACAGATGGATGCACTACTTTGGGGCGGAGAGAATCCCAATTAATGTAGAGGTCGTTTGTTTAGTCCTCCTCATTTGATCAATTTTATGCAGGAGGGAAACAGGGAAAATCGTTACCCAGCTTAAAAGAAACCTAAGTGAATTACAGTAATTATTTAATGCTCGGTCTTGATCGAGCTAAGTGTCTGTACAGGCGCTTTATTTATTTCCTTAATAGCCCCTTCGTCTCCCAAGGTCCCTCTGTGGACTGTGATAAAAGAAACATGAACAGTGGGCCAATCACACGGTGAGGAAAAGCAGATGCTGGAATTCTGTATGTATCACTTTTCATCTTAATGCATTACTTGGACATAATGTTCTCAACAAATGCAAGAAAGGCCTGAGTGTGATCTCCCGCAGTAATCAACGGAAGTGGGCAATTTGTTTGTTTGAATGCACTTTTCCTGCGTAGTTATTTGTTATATGTGTAGTTTGTTTTGTGGGTGCTAAAAGGACTAGTACAAGAAAGATTAAAACTAAAAAGATTTTTCTATGAATTGATTTAGGGACACTTGGTGTTGACAGCAAGTGTTTGACCCAATTTCTGACAAACTATTACAGTTAGGGATAACCTCTTTGAACGTGAAGCTTCATCTTTTGAATATATATCCTGCTGCTATGGACAATGTTGCACTCTTATTTGCACTATGTACACCATCTGTTTTTTAAATATATATCCTGCTTACTGAGGTAAACGGTTATTCTGTGATTTTTTTGTGAATTATTGAGAATTCTTGCATTTTAATGTGAGTTTTTTTTATACCTCGGGACTGTGGGAAATTTGTATTTAGATCTTTCTGTGTGTACAAACATATTTTGAGATTGACAATAAAGTTGACTTTGACTTTGAAGCTGCAGCCGTCTGGATGAACTTGTAAGAGCTCTAATACTTGTATGAGCGAGTGAACATTGAACTAAAGCTGAAACAGAATTACAAACAGTCACACTGGATTACATGCATGCATCAGTTACAAGGAGTCCCATGTGTGTGTGATTGGAATTTGAATCTAGCATCGTAATAATGATAGACCCTACCTCTAAAGCAGTGCTTCTCAAAGTGTGGTCCGCGGACCACTGATGGTCCGTGAGCGCCCCCTAGTGGTCCGTGAGTATATTGGTAACATTTCTTATTTGAAATAAATAAATAAATGTAAGTTTTCCGCACTCTCGTGGGAATATCTCCGCAATGGAGCGAGGTTAAGTTTCACTTTCGATTGCATGATATAGCCCAGCGCAACACCTTCATCGAACATTTTGCAACTTGTTGGTATACCATTTGCAGGCGATTTGTAATCTGTTCTAGAAAAACGATGTGTTTTTTGCAACGCGATCTCACCAGAATGCGTACAAATGACACGACTTTACACGTCGTGCAATAGATACGCAGAACTCCGTTTTTGCGTGCATGTGATACTCTGATATTGCACCTCAAACATTAAAACAAAGAGCTCTGTGGCTTCAGGCTTGATCGCCGTTCCAATGACAGTTTTAATGTTTGCGGTGCAATAAACAACACAGCAGCTTATTGGTTTATGGTTAGGGGTAGGGTTAAATAAATGGCAAAGATATGTAGAAAATAAACGCATTTAAGATACGTTCACAACAAACGTAACGTGGGCGTATCATATGCACGCAATTGTCGTGTCATTTGTACGCATTCTGGTGAGATCGGGCTGGTTTTTTGATATTTGTGGAGTTAGGTGTTTTTTTATTGGTTAAGTGGTCCTTGGTATGAAAAGGTTTGAGAAACACTGTCTTAAGGGATGTACAAAATGTATTGCTGACAAAATGCCAACCAGAAATGGTTTATAAAAACAGGTTTTTATTCTCAGAAGGGTAATGATTGCATTGTCCTCTATTGAAAGTAGGGTACAGTCACTTCTAGAGCCACAAAACCTTGGAACCAAATCATTCACAAGACATAGAATCACAGCAGCCCCGAAATACGTTTGGTAAATAAGGTTAAGACTGTTTTAGCTACACTACTTAAGCAGATGCATCTTGGTTTTGGCCCAAAAGGTCACTTGCATCCTTCCAGCTGGAGTGAAGCACTTAGGATTGTTGTGTTGTTTGTGATGCTCAAGTCAAAATTGGTGGATTTCTCTGTCAACACTTGCATGAGGAGTCAAAAGTGAAGTTTAAAGAGGCCCTATCATGCTTTTTCTAATAGTAGTGTGTTCGATTTTAACTTTTTGGTGCATGTACATGTCTGCTTAGGCTACAATACCACAGTCCTGAAGACCTCTTTGAACATTATAGCATGGAAACATGTCACAGTAGAGTCACAAATACAAATATGAACCCGAAAATGAGCAGAATAGGTCAATTTGAATGATTTTGTGAGCTCAGGTAAACGTCCTGAAAAGCACCAGGGACACTTGGTTACTCGGGATTGGTGAGAAAACAAACTAAGGATAGACAAACAGTTCAGTCCAAAGAAATGAAGATAAATTCAGCTCCACATTTGGCAGAGCTGTTGGAGCTAAATGAAAACCACCTGCTAATTCATATGGTCTCACAATCTGACATGGCTGCGACTCAGAGAGCAATGCCTCTTCTGCTGGTTCACCAGTTTAATTGCCTCTTGTTGTAAATGTGCATTGGATAGAAGCATTTAATTGCAGAGTAGAATTGGTAAACAATGTACGGGGGCTGCAAGTGTCAAGGCTTTTATGTGGACATAGCTTCTCTCCAGCAGAATCAGCCGGTAAAATATAAGCTTGTCTCCCTAGATAACATGATGCTGTCTTTTTAAAAGGAGGAAATATGGGTGTGCAGTGAAGCCAATTGGGATGATACTTCTGAATGGAACTTTTTCTATAATTTCAATTTCACCCTGTCCTTTGAGGTCAATGAATCTTTGTCTGGCTGTGCCCTGGGAAGGTAAACTTAATTTACTGCTATATCTCTTTCCGGCTACTGAGGAGCAGCACATCCAATAGTGAACGTCCTAAACATAATCAATTATCTGAGCTCCAATGGCAGAGAATGCAGAATGCTGATAAGACTTTGTAGACTTTTCCTAATGAAGAGAGAAAAGACCATTTGGTTCAATACCCCGGGGGAGTTTTTTTCTCCTGGTAAAAGAGAATTATTCATTGCATTCTCTACGGGGAAAGTCGATCATTCCCAATAAGTCACCCAGTTGTTGTCCCTTTTCTGTCGTGCTGAGTAGGACCCTAGGCAATGTCGATTTTATGTCATATGCTTTGCTCGGCTCTTTCCTAAAGGCATCATTGTCAGGCTGACAGTGCACTGACTTTGACTCGATCGCATTATATACACGACTGGGTGTGATATTTATCAAGGTGCAGTGAGACTTGTCATGCTTGCGTGGTCTGAAATCAGCATCGCCTCTGCTTTCAGTGCAGCCTGACTGACTCAAAAGCATCTGTTCTGTCCTGTATTCACAACGATAAAGCTTGAGATCTATCAACAGCGAGACATTTGTTTTTTAAAGAGTCCTTAGTCTGCTTTTTGGGGGTTTTCCTTTCCCGTATTTATATATAGTTTTGTGTGCATGTAAATGGTCTGCAATGGCTCAAATCCCCCCATTGGACTCCTTTGTTTACTTCCAGAACAAAGTGACATCACTTTGTAACACTCGTGCTTCTTTTGTCTAGCGCTCCAACACATTGTATGTGATAGGCTAAGGGGCGGGACATCTCTAAGCGGTTGACCAATCACAACAGAGCCGGCCAGCCAACCAATCAGAGCACACTGGGCTCTGGTTTCAGACAGAGGGTGGAAAGAGGTGCTGCAGCACAGGCAGTACAGAGACATGTCCCAGTAGAGACACTACATACTGATATACACCTGAACATCAGCAGGAGAGG